>CAWUFW010008100.1:600000-929768 GCA_963921515.1 Calotriton arnoldi | reverse complement strand
TCATCAGCCAGGCTATGCTTGAATCCAGTGGCAAAGTGAGCAAGGGACCCCGTCTGGGCATACCCCCTGCCAACTTAGGGCGAACAAAGCGATACCAAAGGGGCATGATGGACGGAGCGCTTGAGCAAATCAAACACTCACCCCCAGTCAACTGATCTGGGTTTAATCCATCATCATTCTTTAGCTCACTCCACCACCCCAGTTCAGACATGGCCATATGCAAATCAGTCTGACCCTGTGCCTCATGGGAACAGTCCAGCCCGAACAGCCACAAGGCCATGTCTTCCCTGGACCGGAAACAAGCATCCTGGGACCGGTTTCTGGCTTCAACAGCCGTCATCAGCCAGGCTAGCTTGAATCCAGTGGCAAAGTGAGCAAAGGGACCCACGTCTGGGCATACCCTGCCAACTTAGGGCGAACAAAGCAAAACCAAAGGGGATAATAAGCACCACCACCACAGCATCACCAAGTACCACAACAGCATCACTAAGTACCACAACAGCATCACTAAGTACCACAACAGCATCACTAAGTACCACAACAGCATCACTAAGCACCACCACACCACCAGCACAGCATCACTCAGCACCACTAAACACGACCTCAGCATCACTAAGCACCACCACCACAGCACCACTAAGTACCACAACAGCATCACTAAGCACCACCACAACACCACTCAGCACCACCACAGCATCACTAAGCACCACCTCAACACCAACTCAAGCATTAGCATAGCCAATAGGTCTCGCCTTTGGGGCCTTATAAGTGTTTAACCATGCAACAGTTAATGTTGTTGCACCAAGGATATTATGCTGCATAACTAAATACTTATAAGGTCCCAAAAGCGAGACCTATTGGCTATGCCAATGCTCGTTTAATTTGGTCTACCCATCCACTGCAACCGGGTCATTCACCCATCAATGCGAGACATGGCACGTCACATGTGCACGCATTGCTTGTGTGTAGCGGATGTGTGAATATAGCAGATGTGGCAGTTGCCACACTTAAGTTCCATTTTGTATTAGCTACACTTTAGTGGTACATAAGATGGAGAGTTGGAGGGAAAGCCCAAACAGCAAATGAAGATTGCAGGGCTTCCCTCCGAACATTCCAGGGAGTGAGTGCATCAGACTGATGACCGGAGACAGATGGCCCCTTCGAAGCTAGAGGGTTTCCTCCTTCCTTTTCCTGGCCCGTTGTTCTCTGTAAAAGCTACATCCTACAGGTAGTTAAGTGGGGTAGCCTCCCTTGCCTGTGTGTTACTGTTTTGGGTGCTCCTGAAAGGACAATCACAGCTCCACCTCACCTTCCACTTATAATTGGAGGCAAAGACTTTGGCGGCGGCGGGCTGGACCAGTGTGAGTGGAATAAGCAAAAGGGCTGAACTTCTCAGAAGCGGACTCAAAGGGGACAGTTGAAATACACAACGGTCGTCTGCAGTTTTGGTATACAGATGGGACAGATTTATCCAGCCAGTGTGCCAACATTTATTTACTCAAGCCAGGGTCACCACATCAAAGGGAGGAGAAAGAAAAAAAAATTCTAGCGTTAGTGTACACGCCACTGAGTTGGAGAGCTGGCCAACTATGCAGGAAAAACATGAGGTGTTCTTGCACAAAGGAAACACTGTTCTGAGAAACGGAGGCCATGAAGGTGCAGAAGCAGGTTAAGCTGAAATAGTCCGTTGTGTGCCCAGGAGAGATTTGTGCTACTTTAATGGGGGCAAATCCAGGAATCTGAGGGCCATATGTATCATGCCCATTTCCCGTTCGCAAACGGGCCGATTCTCAGAATCGGCCCGTTTGCGAACGGGAACAAACCTTTTGGGATGTATCATCCCAAAAGGCATTCGCAAAATAGAGAATCGCAAAAATTGCGATTCTCTATTTTGCGAATGCATTTAAGGAATCGCAAATTACGATTCCTTAAATGAAATGTATGAAGCACCTAAGTTGTGCGATTATGGCTTAAGGAATCGCAAATTACCACCAACTACAGGTTGGTGGTAACTTGCGATTTCTTTGAGAAATGCTTTTTTTGCATTTTTCAAAAGGCATGTGGCGCACATACATGCCCTTAGGGCATGTATGTGCGCCACATGTGCACCCATGCTCATTTCAGGGTGCAACAGGGTGTCCTTTGGACACCCTTGCAACCTTGAAATTGCATTCTCAAATTGCGATTCTCTAATTGCTAATCGCAAATTGAGAATGTCCTCCCATTCATTCCTATGGGCCTCTAGGCCCATAGGAATGAATGGGGAGGGTTTCCTTAACTGCGATTCGCAATTTGCGAATCGCAATTAAGGAATATGTAGGATTCGCAAATTTTCTTGCGAATCCTACATACATCTCATTTGCGATTCTCAAATAGCGATTCTCAAAAATTTGCTATTTGAGAATCGCAAACAAACTTTGATACATATGGCACTGAGATTCCACTACCATGTGACCTAACTGCATACCGTCATGGCTGGAGCGCAATCAGTAGCCAGAAAATTAAATATCCCCCACTTTAAACTAAAGGTCTGATGACACCAAGCAAGTGTGCCAAACCCTCAGTAGAAGAGCTCTCTTGTTTCTTCCATCCAAGCATCTCGTCATTCATCCTTCCATTCACCGATATCCACTATTTCATTTCACCTTTCCATGCTGTCACCCATTCATTCATTCATCTATCATTCAATCTTCCCCTTTCCATCCATCCTTCTATCCACCCATCTACTCTGCCATCCATACAGCCATGATTCCATCTATCCATCAACTCTGCCATCCATCAATCCATTCACTGACCCATCCACTCTGCCATCCATGCACTCATCCTTCCACCCACTCATCCATCCCTTTACTCTGCCATCCTTTACATTATCCATCCACACCTATCCATTTACTCACTAATCCATCCATATCTACTCTGCCATCCTTTCACATGTCCATCCTCCTATTCACTCACTCATCCATCCATCCATCCATCCTATTACGGTCATCCTTTCACCTGTCCATCCACCTATTCTCTCATCCTTTCAACTACTCATCAACTTACCCACTCATTCTTCCACCTGCTTCTTCAGTCTTTTTCACCTTTCCTTCTTTACCTTTTCTATTTATCCATCCTTTATTGTACCTTGCGCTTAAGTGGACATTGTATTCCTTTATAGCACAGCCAGAAGAAGCCCATAAAGAACTCTACCACCGGTGTAGATGGTACAACTGGGGCTTCATGACACCCGATGGAGGGTACCTGGGAACTTAAGACTTTGCAAGACGGATTAGGAAGCAAGACAGACTGGGAACCTAGACCCATACTCTTCTCCAGAAAGGAGACATAAGCATGGTTCCAACCATGCCGCTAACGCCCAAGACTACTTCATAAACTGGGAAAAGCCTGGATATAAAGCACCTCGTGAAGTTGTCGAACAGGAATAGTGTAGGCTACTCTGATGGTTAACTGGTGGGAAGGTAATAGTGGTCCCCCTTATATGATACTTCTGACCCACTTGTGTATAGTGTTCTATCATGTGTGATTTGTAGTAAAGTTAGTTAACTGAATTTCCAACCAGTGCTGAGTCTTTTGAAAAAAAGTAAATTACTTCAAAAGACTCAGTACTGGCTGGAAATTACGTCACCAACTCAGATAGAGCTTCGTTGAGTTCTGAGACTAACTCCACACCACCTCCCCTTGTAAGCTCTGCTCACCCAAGGTACCCCGAGGCACATGCCAAAGGGGTGTACCTGGTGCTCAGTTTTGGCCCGATCATAAGGTTAAGCCCCAGGACACCAGTGGTTGATGGCTCTGGTAAATACAACCAGAGTCGAGTAACCCCAGACAGCCCTAAAACCCCTGAAAAGTCTCACAACAGTGCTCATACTCTTCCAAACTCTGAGGCCCCCCCAAGTCGTGTAAACAGTGCCACTGGCATAAAGCGCTATTACCCGTGCTATTACTACATCACTGAAGCAATTTAAACCACATCTGAATTCAAATGTATTCTTGGGTTGCCTGTACTTGGTGTAAACGCCGCCACTGGCATGAAGAGTAACCTACACTACAGCTAGGACTAAGGGTCTTCTGTCAGCCCACCTAGGCCATGCCTCCTCCTTCTCAATCACTGCTCATGGGTCACGCCAGCCACAACCACCGCTAACACGGTTCGTACAGTGCCCGTTGCTACAGGGCAATCTGACACATGGGTGGATGTACCAAGACCAACCTAAAGAAATACTCTTAATATGCATATGTTTACGAACACCGCATGGTATAAAGTGTGATATCACCATTACTACATTTAATCTGTTAAAAAATGGCAGAAATTAAAAGTGTTCATAAACAACACATTTGTTCAAACACCCCCCTTCAGAGAGAAGCTTGGATGGTGCCATTACTATGTCCTCCTTGCGTGACCTGGCCACGTCTCCTGAAGCAGCGCCAATTCCTTCCAGTTACCTCTCGGAACTGTCCATCTTCCGTTCCTGGGCTAATCCTAACAGATGTTTACTGCTCAGGTGTGCAGGCCAGCCTTTACTGCACCAAGGAATCAAATACGCATGCCTGGGTTGAGACACGGTAATGTGACGGGTCATTTCAAGATGGACATCAGCTCATCTGATGGAGTATCATCGGATTCACATTTTACGTTAAATTACCTCTGCTCTGGAACCGGAATACTCCGGATCTTATCCGAAGGCTGTTGACCCAATGCCCCTAAACAGAGTTTGAATGTTTTCCAATATGGAGCGTACTGGGCAGCATATCCTACACAATCTTTCCTGCATCTCAAAGGGTGCAATACCCAACTGAAACTAGATGCCAGGTATCTCCAGCTATGATGGGCACCGATCATTGTCCAAGAACTTACTATGTCCCAGTGCCCCACTTGGTGTTTGGACAAAACATTGAAGCAAAAAATAATGTGTGGGCAAAATACTGGGTGAAGAATATCGAGGACAAAAATATCGTGAAGGTAAATTTCTATGGGAAAACAAAGCTTTACTAGGCTCAACCACATTTATGTACTTTGATAGACAGACAGACAGACAGACACACACTAGATGTGGAGTTAAAAAATACTAAATCTATACTTCCCTATTTGCACTAACCTTCTTGATATTTTGGTCCTCGCTATTTTTTGACGCAATATTTTCACTTTGATATTCTGTCAAACAACCACCCCACTTATAATGGATGTCATTTTTTAGAATTAAAGGAGGTTTCAAAGTTGTGTGCATTGGACTAAAGACCTTTATTTGCAATTAGCATCGACGTAGTTATCAACTAGAAATATCCTGTGCAAGTAAGTCTGTTAGACTCAAATTCAAAAAATGGTCTTAACAGGAGATGGGCTTTTCTGGTTATTTTGTATTAAAGGTGGTGAGAAGCATATTTTTTCGTGCTGCCTCTGCTTGTCAGCTATCAGATATTTTTCTCAGTCTCATTGAGTAAGAGAACTGCTACTAGTCTTCACTATGTGAAATTTCACTAGTAAGGATTTGCCCAGCCATTATGCACCTTCCGAAGATACTAATGTCTGAAGCTAGAAGCCAACAGAGTCTACGGCAATACATTACGTTTAGAAAATGTCTGCTAGCTGATCTCCAAGCTTGCACCCACTAACTGCGTAATCTTCAAGTACTACCACTGATACCAACGTAGACTCTTACGTACCCCTTTAAAAGGTGCGGGGGGTCCTCGCCTTTCTGGAACTTTATGCATCTCTTACATATACAACCATGCAGGTCTAGGAGCACCAAGGAGTTTGTTAACCACCGACAGTACTCCCACAGCTGCTAACTATAGTTGGTGGCATTGCACAACTGTAGGACAAGGTCTCAAATATCAGAACCAAGCAAAGTTCAGTGAAGAGAAGAATAGATTGTCCTAGAATTTTCTAGAGCTGTACATCTTCATTAGATGAGTGTGGAGGGAAAAACAAATGCTCAAAAGAGCTGAAGTTACCAATGTAGTTAATCCACACCAATGAGTCCTCGAAACATTATGACCAAGCCCACTGGTTGCGTTGCCCGAAAACCACCAAACTCAATGACGAAAGTATGGCATTAACAGAGGCAGGGTTTTAGAAAGAATGGACTAGCACATCATGCAAAGTGAAGTCCAATGACTAAAACGCGACAGGTATTAAAATAATTTCTTTATTTCGAATGTTCAGTAAATTATACATCTTTTCGTACAAAAAAAACAAACTTATTTCTAGCATCCTCCATCATTCCATGAAAACAGATTTCTGGCAAAAAGTTGTTCGATAATTCTCTATATAAATATATTATCTGAATAGTTGAAAGATAGACATTTTAAAAGAACAAATAAAAAAAAAAACAAGTATATTAACACAAAAGCAAAACACATTTTGATGGTACATAACATTCAGACAAGGCCACAAAAATGGTGCCGTGCTTAGGCAGGTACACCGGACAGTGTTCACACTATGTGCCGTGCCCGCCCACAGAGTCATTACTGAGAGAGGCATTATTGCTTTATTACAGACCAGTGTGTGGATTCTAAATAAACATCCACTGGTAAACTGTGCATTTCAGGGAGGTAAAAAAAAAAAAAAAAAAAATATGGGGGGGGGACGGACATTAAAGATTTAAAATAGATACACAACAAATCTCTTATCAAACCGAATAAATTGTCTAGTTGATTAAATCTGGTTACAAATGTCAGCTAGAAATAGTTTACACTCATAGAAAATGATAAGAAGCTCCCCTTTTAAGAGTGTTGCACCCGAGTTGATGGAGCTTTGCAAGTGTTACATAAATCCCTTGCCACTCAAACCAAACACGAAATCACCTAAAGGAGCAGTCTGGCACCACAGTGTACTCAAGCAAGAGACGGTATATCGTTTCTATATGTCCCATCCTCCAGTTCCAGAACAGAAAACTCTGTGCAAAGGGATCGTTACTTTACGAATGGACTAACCCTCATGGACAAACATCACCCTTTAAAATCAAGAAAACAGAAACAACTTCTAGAAGATGCACCTGATTTTCATGCACGTAAAGGACAGTGGTTGCTTCAAGGGACTGGTATATTCCTAGGCATTCGATCTTATCTGTCCTGATCCAGCTTACGTTGACCAACGTGTCCACCATTTTGTTAATCTCAGCCACAGTTTGCAGGGTCCCACAGAATACATCACCTATTCACAGGCAGTCGAGTCTCACCTCCCATCTGCTTCTAGCTAGTCAGTGCTAAATATATTTACTCCTCTGGACAGTAAAAGAGGGCCTTTCCTGTGTGTCCAAAACATCAAGGCAAACTTATGGATATATTGGAATAAACCAAACAACCTTAACCCCGAACTCAGACGTCCAGCCAACAATTTCTTGACTTACGAAAGACTCATTTTTGGGGGGTGAAGTGGCGTACCAATTCGTGAACATTCTCCATTGAGCTGCAACATTTACATACCTATAGAAGGAAATAGTGGCCCCTTTGCCCAGTGAAGAATGCAGCAAAGACTGGAGAAAGAACTGTGAAGAGGATGAAAGACCAGAGCCCTTAAATTCTGCGCTCTGTACAAAACAAATCACATCACATCTAGGAGCACGGTCCTCTACATAAACTAATCCGTCATCACAGTAGGAAGACAGCACGATGGGTCTTTTGGTTTGACCAACACATAAAAGGGGGGTAACCTTTTAACAGTTTCATAAAGTAATAAAGTGCATTTTTTAAATAAATAGCCCCCTCTCCATCTCCCAAAACATCACAGATGCATGCGGACTAGATTCCTCTCCCAGATATCCAGCATACATGTATTTAAATTACCATGGTCAAAACAAGAAGCCCAGTGGAAGACCAGAATTGGTTTACCCTTGCGTAAAAACAGGCAGAAGAACTATTTTATGCATAGATAAAGTTATTGCTTTTCACTCTGTTTACACACAAGTATTTACTGCAAAAAGATGTGCTTTATATGTGCTAAAACGAAACATCTCCTTCCTCAGGAGAATGCAAAGGTTGTCAATACCCTCCCTCTACCTCAAACCCAAAAAGCACCTTTTCGAAAACGTATGACTGATCGCAATCCCTCAAAAGCCAACAGTCCTTAAAAAATGGCCAACCCCAGAGCAGAAACAGACACTAAGGGTCTGCTTATGAAAGCCGCCTCTGCCAATGAGACAAGCGTTTAGCAAGCAGTTTCTGGTAGTTTAAGCTACATTTCAATGGTTGTCATTGCAAGATGCGCCTTCCACAGCGCAATAATTAGGCACCTGTTGGTATACCTGGAAATGGAATGCTTCCCGTCCACAATTTTAAAGCACACAGTGATGTACGATGGTTTTTCATTGAAAGTAATGCACCTTTGCCCCGAAGAAGAGAAAAGCCACAGGGAAAGGGCAGGTGTTTGAGTTATTCTTCATGTATACCTAGACAGCGCAGTACCAGCATAAAGTGGCAGATTTAGAATCAATTGTTGACCATCGGCAGGAAGTTAACCTGAGAGGTCTCTTTTCGTGTCTCATTCACACGTGTTACGCTGTCAGTCACAAACGCACTGCACACACGGTGCTATTTGGTTACTAGAGCTTGTTTCTACCTAGCAACATACAGGACATGTGCACTACAGGCTTAGAAGTTACACTCCAATTTTACACACTATACTACATATATAGGTCTGCTGTAAAATGTAGATTTAAAATGACAAAAATATAAGTTTTGCCTAAAGCAGTTTGTTTTTAAGTTAATACTTTGAAAATTCTCTAACCTAGAGTCCTATTTTTGCAGCAAAAAAAGTGCTCACCATAGTAGCCGAACTTACATTTCAGAGTGAAATTAAAAACGTGGTCAATGCCCAGCACGCTTGGGCGGACCACCGTATTCAGCCCAATTAGGTCAGTATTTACAAGTCAGAAAAATATGTAAGACACTGGGACTAGAGCATGGGTAGGATAACCCATACTCCGCCTTCATCTTCCCCAAGCAGCGAATTGCATTATGTAATAGAAAAAAAGTCCTCCAGCAAATGCAACAATAACAGAACATTCTTTGGTGTGGGACTAGCTTTTTGTGCAAGTTTTAAGGCAATCTGATTGCATTATGCCTACTCTGAACAGGCTGCAGCGGATGCACACCACATAACACTTACTGTAAAGTGCACGTTAGGATACAGTTTATAGACAGACGAGTGGACTGCTCACTGAAGCTCTGAAGGTAGTGTGGCGCTCTCCATACAGCAAGAGGCATATTTACAATGTAAGGCCACATTCTTGGTACTCCAGTGCCTACAAAGACTTGAAAAACAAAACCCTTGGTACATGATGTACATGATCATGGGAACCCACAGACGTCAGGGATGGAAACATTTGAAACATTGTGTCCCTTCACTTTTGGGTGAACTCAATTTGAATGGAACTCCACCCCCACATCATAACCCCATCCCCCCTTCAGGATCTCAGTTACATGCAGTACCTATTCCTCTGTAGTGTAGAAGCATTTGATTGTGAGCGGCGGTGGTGGTGGTGGTGAGCAGCAATCGGTGAGTGTAATGTTGGGGAGAGCTATTAGGCAAGCGAGGTGTTTGTAATTAGAGACCTTTCCTGGAGTGTCAGACATTCCCATTTTAGCTTCTAGGCAAGGTGTCTCTGAAAATCACCAGCAGAAAGCATATGGCCCACCCATCAAAAAGAACAGCATTTATGGGCAAATAACCGATATTTTGTAGATAAAAAGACCACCTGCACTCACACTACCTCAACAAGCTCATAGTTAATGGTAGCATTTCAGGACGAATGTGTAGAACGACCAAAATCTAAAAAAGGAGAAGAAAAAAACAGAACCTCCTTATGAAATAGAGATTAATTACTAAATGCAAATTTCTTGCAAGAATTTTAAAGAATGAATGTCCTGTGTGCATCCGCTCAATCCTTTCTTGCAAAAACAAACCATGAGAAGAATCAGTAATGAATAAGTCAACCATTTTTCAGCAAGTGAATACGCTCAATCGCAAAGTCACTGTACAGCGGCGATAAAGATCTTGTCCCCATGCCTTCCAGCTCTTAAAATATTTAAAGTGTACACAGAGGCCTAGGGCACAAAACACAAACGCACAAAATGTCTACAAAGGAAGGTAATTATTAACCTGCTCCCAATGACCTGCAGAGTACACAGCCCAAGTGTTCCCACGCACACCGCAGAGGTCATGAGGACAATGTTGGTGCACACAGCTCCTGCATATCCAGAGTCTAAGGGACACCATTTGTTGGATCGACTTTGCCCGCTGGGGATGAGGGAGTCGGGTTGGGGCCTATGACTGCTACACTTTCCCTGCTTTGCCAAGCTCCGTTAAATTGGCCAGGATGCAGGGGGTCTCCTCCATCACGCGCACCAGCAGGTTGTCGATGTACTCCTCCAGCTCCTGCACTTGTGCCTCTTTCTTGCTGATGGTGTCCTTCTGTTTTAAGACCAGCTGGATCAATTCGTCGTGTGTGAGCTGCCCGTAGGGTGCCGCTGGGTCCGAGGGATTATACTTCTACAGGGAAGACAGGGCACAGATTAAAAGCCTAAAACGATCAAGGGTAGATTTACTACAACGCAGCTGTCAAGCAAACAGCAGGCATCACACCTGGAGAAGCCACAGCAGCAAATTCGAAGGATATCAGTGACCAGTCAACCATCCCAACTTGAATGTGTTCAGATCATGGGCTAGCAAGGGTCAGGTGTTCATAAATTGGAGTCTGACTCCACATAGCATTTGAAAACGGGTCTAGTATATCTAGCGTTTTTTTCCACTCCTTTGTCTTAATGGTGCTACATACTTTTGTCCTATAAGATTTGTCTGATGCAAAAAAATGTGCACCTTCTAAAAAGGCTTGAACGGAGAGATTACCTTTTTTGGGGCCTAGTACACTGAAAAACCAGGAAGACTAGGGCGGTGGGGTGGGGTGCGTGCCATGCAGAGCTGTCATTAATTCTTATGACCAGAAGGAAAGTAATTCTGGGGGTGAATGTTTAAAGACTAACCCAAAGAAGTAGTCACTTTGAAAGGTTTTAAAGTCTCACGAGCTCAGAAGAAACCCTTTATCTCTAAATGAATTTAACCGGTGCAAAGTCTCCTTGATAGTGAAGGGATAGATAATACATACACACACATGAGATATATATATACACATATATACACACATGAGATATATATATACACACATATATACACACATATATATATATATACACATATATATACACACACACATATATATATATACATACACACACACACAGACACATACATACACACAACAAAGGGAAACAGAGTACAAGGTGGTATAGCGAGAATTCATCTACAATATGTACACAATTGCAGACACTTTACAACAACCTACGTGATGTCAGTGTATTGTATGTCTTGCGTGCTCACTCCCAGCAGTGCAGCCGAGAAACAGTTGGCAGAGATTTAGATCCCCCCCGCACCCTCCCTCCAATTCCATCAGTGCTGGGAACCTGGCTAGGGATGACAAAGACCAGATCGTTTCCCCGAGTTGAGATGTTCCCATCTAGTTTTATTCAACAAACACCTACATTCACGAGTGGTCAATGCTTTTGCTGATCCTCACCCCTTTCCACAGGAAAAGGTCTGTTTGCTCACTAGCTCAGCTGCTGCTCTACAGACAGGCCACCAACCTACCTTGACTTCGTGGAATATTTGATCTTGGTTTTTCATGGCCGTCCCAAAGTTCTGAGCTTTCACCTGGTTGGTGCTCATGGGTTTCACAGGATGCGTTCTGAAACACAATAGAAAAAAAATGTAAGCCTCAAAGTCAAAGACAGCCATTGCTCCCACAAAGAAGTACTGTATACATGGCAGGGGCCCGATACTCTAGATCAGAGATGAGTAGCATCAGGTGGTAAAGGGAGGTAGCAGCAGAAAATGTGACTCATTAGGGACAATTAAGCATAGACTTCCCATACTTGGCATGCCTAGGGGTAATCTGTCAGCCGTTTGCAGGTGAAATCATATTTGGCTTCAACTATTGCTTTGGTGTGCCGATACAGGGCAAGAGAGGTTGGTTTGCACCAGAGAATCCTTCCAGAATTAAGACTCTGCTACCTTTTCATATTCCAGCTATCCAACCTCACAGTGACATATCTACGCAATACAATAAAAAGCATTACGTGCTATGGAAACCGTCTTGCAAAAAGTGAATCAATGAAGCAATCTAAGGCACAAGAATTCCTCATAACCCTAACAAAGCAAAGTGAATGTTCTAACTAACTAAAACAAAACCAGTGTAAATGGAACAACATAGTAGGAAACAGAATAGTGGAAATTATCAAAAAGTGGATGTGGCATCCTTTTCAGCCAAAAAGATTAGAGCGCGGGTTTAGAATTATACACAAGATCACAATACTATACCCACCCCAGCTAATGTCCTCCTTCCGACCCTGCCCCTAAGGAGGAAAGCGGGCGGTGGCCTGGTAATCGGCAGCAGAACTGGGAAAGTGGTCTTGAAGAGAAAGACTGGCAGAATTATAGAGATCGGATCCTGCTGTACCTCGTTGGTGTGAATCGACCACAGAGTATTCAAGTGTGGATTAGTTTAGTTAATGTATAAAACAATTTACAGTAGATCATGTGAAGCAGAGTTTTTTTGTACTAAAGCATTTTTTAAAAGTCTGCTGCAGTGAAGAAAAAAGTGTAATGTGTGATGTGTTATTGTTCAGTGTACATTTGGGATGCAAAATATTCCCTCATGCATTGTTATGCAGTCAATCCACAGAAGGCAGAAAAATACACCAAACAGCCAAAAAGCATGACCAGAGTAAGAGACTCCTCTGGGGTAAGCCAAGGCCTGCTCGATGTTTATTTTAAATAATTGGAAGCAATAGGTCAGCAGACAACTGTGCGTTAAAACCGGACCCAACAACCCACCTAAAACCCTTAGAATGTCAAGAAAGCAAAGATCGCATGTACTTCAAGAATTAAAAGGAAAAAGAAAAAAATCAAAATGGAAAGACTGAGTGGTACAGAGGAAATACAAATTTTTAAAAAGATGAACGCCTGCTCCATTTTCCAGGACCACCTTTTCCCCATGACCACCTAAAGAGGTTAACGTTTGTGTGAAATTAGTACTTTCCACCAACGGTTGCAACATTGAGTTATATTGGAGAGGCTCCATCCATCTTGCGTTCATGGACCTCTCCTCTGCATTTGATTTAGTCAATAGGAGAAAGTTGTGGGACTGTATGGCCAGGATGGGGATTGAACCAGGTTTTATTGGGCTTTTACAAAGAACGCACTGGGACACCAACATCAGAGTCAGATTTGGTGATAATGGGGAACTTACAGAAACTATCAGGTCACACTTAGGGGTGAGACAAGGGTTAGTCTTGGCCCCTCTCTTCTGTTCCTCATCTATAGCAATGACTTAGAATCTCACCTGACTGGGATAGGGAAGAATCTCCCTAGAATTAAGGCAAGACCCCTGCCCGGGCTGTTGTAAACAGACGACGTTGTATTAATGGCAAGGACCACTAATGGTTTCCAGATTATTTTAGATGGATGTTTATAATTTTATGGGGGGCCTCGATCTTAAAACAAACTTACAAAAATCTTTTGTAATGAGCTTAGGCTCTAGAAATGTGAAAACTACTTTTCTTGGGGAGGACCGAAATCCATATAGTAAAGCGTTTTAATTATCTAGGGCTTTCTTTTGATCAAAACCTAACCTGGCAGAGCCTACATCAATCCAGGGCTGCTCATACTCTAAGAGCTGTGGAGGCGATGTTCTCATTTGCGAGAAGGCTGGGCCAAAATCCGATCAAAGAACTGACGGAGATTTATCGGAGTAACTGATGGGGAAGGAGTCTGTGGATATAAAAGGTCCTGGGCCAATTCAGCAGGTAGAAAATAAGATTGTTCATAGGTTACTGGCCGCCCCCCAATCATGCCCTGCCTTTATGTGCCTAGGGGAGTTGGGCTTAACACCTGTAGGTGACCGGATAAAGCTGGCACCACTACTCTTATGGTTGAGAATTTGGGTGAACCCTGATGCCCAAGTACTGGAAGTACTGGAGGATGGTCTTCCCCTGGATAATGCTCTCAATATACCCTGGATTAGATTTATTAAAAAAAGAATTCCTAGAGTTGGGCCTGCAGGAGTATGTCGAAAACCCAGTAAGCATGGACTCCTGTGCTATCTCCAGGGTAAAGGAGGCATTTCGGTATAAGCAAGGCAGAGCCTACCGGCAACCTTTGATAATCTTCTTGTAAACCGCACTACTAATCCAATCAATTTTACGCAGGGGTGTGAGCCTCATCTCTCCTGGTTTTGGAATGGGAACCTCAGGTTTTATTTAACAAGACTACGATTTAGTCTATTGCACCAGATAATTGCTTTTCATAGAAATATAGTCTAGGGAGAACCACTGCCTAGATGTCAGTGCAATAACACTGCACTTTATTGTATTTTTCACTCTGTATGCTCATGCTAGGAAGCAATTTCTTTGCCCTATTTTTTTCTCCTTTAATACGAACTCACATAAGGAGGCTTTTGAGTGATTGCAAAGGCTGGCGAATGAGAATATTTGCTGGGCAGTGGGAACTTTTGTCCGCTTTTCACATGAGGTTAGAAACAAATATGGCTCAACATATCTACCCCACCCATATCATATTTGTATGTTAGGATCTGATCTCATTTTACATTTTTTTGAACTTTTTAATCTGTAGTCCGAGACCCATTGGCCCTTTTAATATAGGTTTTATGCATCTTATTATTGGTATGTACCCTATGTAGTGTCTTCCTTGAAGCTAACTGTAAAGTTCCAAGAGGTGTCCTGAACCTTGACATGCTGCTCTATTTATTTATGATTTGTTTTTTATATCATCTGTACTTTTATGGCCGCAATTGGCCAAATAAAGTTTTTGTGACTGAGTTCTATTGGATGAAAGAGAACCTCAAGTTGCAGGAGAGCACAGGCTCAACTTAAGTTGCCATTACACTAAACGTCAAGGTAGATCACTATAATAAACAGAAGTATATTCCATCCTAAGCCTAAATAGAGATTCTGAATTAGTGAAACTCTGACAAGACAAGCCAAATTAGGTCTAAAGTAACTGGATTCAAGAGCCGCAAATAAATTAAAGAATTCGGTGGACTGTTCCAAGTAGATGATTTTAAAAGACAGAGCAGAGGCAACCATTTTGCACCAAAATATAGGCACAACGTTTTCTATTTAAATCAAATAAATGCGCGAGAGGGCAATTTACTGGTTATTATTATTGCCTAACATTTCGAAACCCCTATGACAGAACCGGAAAAGAGGCAGGAAAGGGACAGTTCGGAAAGACCAAAGGAGTTAGAAGAATGGTTAAAATACTTAACAGCAAAGAAAGAACGGTTCTTGAATGAAACAATTAGCTTCACCTTTAGCAGATAAATGTGCAACGGGCCAGAGGGAAAAAGTCAGGAAACTTAAATGAGCACTGATACCTTACATAAATAATGATAAAATGAACAAAAAAGTGAAAATGAGGCCTAACAAAAGCAGAAGAAAATAAATATATACAAAACATGTTCTGCATTACTTTCTTGTGAAAACTACGTTCTCTGTGAGGTCCCTTTTAGAGCCTTCAAGGACAATATACACAGAAGCTACAAAGATCCAGGAAAAGTTATTCAAAAATCCGGAGAACAAGGGATTAAAAACACAGAAGAACCCTTTCTGCTGTGATTACTTCAAATTCAAAACAAACCCCACTCTACAGTCAGACTCTCAGTGACCGTCTTACAGGCTGTGACGCACTTTCCAGCCTACATTTCCACCACTATCCACATATCCTCCACAATTCCAACTCAGAATTTCAGACTTCAAGAACTCGGTTGGTATATTTCAACCGCCAACAGGCTCTTACACTCCTATTCCAGCTTTCTGTAGAACTACCACCTCCCATAAAGCCAACCTTCTATAGACCCTTCAACATAACACATTTACAGGATATCACCATACATTTGTTTTAATAACATTTTAATTAGCAGTACTGTTGGTAGTAGAGCTATTTGGTGTGAGCAGTTGTGAGGCACTTTCTCTGGATCAGTCATTGGGTACAGAGCAGTATCTATGATGGAAGTTTGCCACTGGCGTCCAAGAAAGTTTGTTACTATTTTGCGCAGACTAGACAACAATGGTCCATATACGACTCTCTACAGGTGGCAAGGCCAAGCAGCCAAGGTTTACTCCAGCACCCATAGGTTGAGAAACAGGTGGCTGAGAATCTGCCAAAACTTGCGGAAACCCACTTCCCACAGCACCCACGCCCTCCAAAAAATACACCCAGGAGTGAACTGAAATTAGTAGGCCACTGGGAAACGGTCTCTGTCCTGCAAAATCAAGGTTTTAAATTTCCAGTTAATTAGACCACTAAGGGTTTAGGTGTCAATTTTGAGAAAGACCCCAACTAAGTCATGGTGGAAAACAGTTACTTTTGCAACTGGGTAATATAGCAACTGTTCAGTGAGGGGAGACTGCTAGTGCTCCAAATGGACTCTATGCTTCTGGTCGATCCAAACGTTTGCGGCCTGTGTCTCAATAAGTTTTCAGCTCCCCTTGGGCTCACTTTTTCCACATGAGACTGTGATTTGAGGGTAGGGTCCAGTTGCACCTTCGTACAGCAATATCTAAAAGGTCTGGAGAGAAGATTCTGAAGGTTCCAGAACCAGGGCAACCATACACCACCAACAAAATACCATTTTAAATCCAGGGATCAAATGGGAAAAATGTCAGTATCCATATCCAGCTAGAAAAGGGGTGAAACAAGTTCCCAAAAAGTCACAAATGGTATGGGACTGGTGAGTGTTAAGCAGCCTCATATTCACAGCAAACGAACAAAGGCGACAGAAGGAGTGCTTGCAATTTGTCTAGCCACTGTCAATCACTTGGGGGTATCATTCCAACCCATCATTCTTTTGCTCACCAAGCCACCTCAGTAAAGACACAGTAATATGCAAATCAGTCTTGACTGCTCCAGTAGGAACAGGTCAGCCCGAACTGCCAGGCCCTCCCTCAATTGGAACACAAGCAACAAAAGACCAGTTTCACCCTTACTGGGGCTCGTCATTGGGTGCAGCTTAGTTTCAGTGGCACAACGAGCAAGAGATCCTGAGCGATTGCCAGTGGTAGATAAATGACAAGCAATCCTCCCATCACCTTTAGTGTGTTTGATGCAATGCCGTAAGTGGCCGCACGTATGCCTAGACAGGAATCCCCTGGTCACTGTGCCACTGGAACCAAGCTGCACCCGACTCACTAGCCAGTGGAGGCAAAACCAGTCTTAGGTTGCTGTGTTCCGGCTCAGAGAGGAACTGGCTTAGCAGTTCAGGCTTCACTGTTCCAATTTGAGCAGGACCAAAGCGGATTTGCATATGGGTGGTCTAATCGGAAGTGGCATGGCGGGCAAAAGAATGATGGGTTGGAATGCTACAGAGCGAATGCCAGTGGATGGACCTATTGCAAGCAGTCCTCTAGTCACTTTGTGTGTTACAATACGTACAGACCTGGAATGTCTCCATAATGTCCTCACTCCTGTGAAGCAAGCGTTTAGTTTATGGCTCAGCTTGAAAGCAAGTTTTTTGTGGCTCCAGGGGATCTCACTTCTGTGAGACAACCTCTGTGTATGCTTCAGTCTCCTGGTCCTCTCTTGATTTCTGTTCAGAAACCGGCTCCCCACACAAGCCCAATCACTATAGCTTCCTCTTCTTCATAGACGAGGACA
Source organism: Calotriton arnoldi (assembly GCA_963921515.1). NCBI lineage: Eukaryota > Metazoa > Chordata > Amphibia > Caudata > Salamandridae > Calotriton > Calotriton arnoldi. The sequence goes on along the minus strand of CAWUFW010008100.1, from coordinate 912,040 downwards.
GCTGCAATGTTAACTCCAAATTTCCAAGCTGGTTTTCAGACGCAGAATGTGTGGATGGGTAACAAAGTGGCATATGGGGGGGGGTTGGGGGAGTCCTGACATATTACATTGGGTACCAGTCTAACAAATTGTAACCCCACCTACGAACGAGCATATTTATAGGCTTTCTTCATGGATGTCAAAAAGGAGAAGGATAGGTACTAAATTGACAATCTTGCGTTGCACAATTGACCATCCTTACATCCCATGTGGAGCGTCTCTCATGAATAGGTTTCCAGAGAAGGATAAAGAGGAAAGCTCCAGACTACGACAGGCTTGTAGACTGACATCCCAAGCTGGAGTGACCTATCTCCAAGCATATCTGAGGGCAGAAATTCCAAATCTACAAAAACAGGTATTGGTCAAAAGGATTACAAGGCTTCTACAGGAAAGGCTACCTAAAGGAGATCACATCCACATCAGGACAAAGGCAACCAAAAATGCGACCTCCATTTTGTCCTTGTAGGACACAGCCCCATGACAAAGGGACATCTACACTTTTAATCACACACCCAAGTTACAAACCCATATACACTGTGGGCAGTGAAGGAAGGCAGTCATGTCGATCTCTTCCACTGCTTGGGTATCGGGTGAAGGCCTGTGACCCAGAATCATAGTATCAGCCATCATAAGCCAACAGTCTTCGTCATAATTGGTTACAAAAAAAATATTAAAAAGGGGGAGGTGGAGGGTGGGTGCAGGCATACTTTATAATGGGTGGGGTTAAGCAATGGGCGCATCTCACACTCAGTGGAGCCTTGTTCTCTGATGCTAGGACCATTAATAAAATTAATAAACTGGGAACCCAGATTGGTTTACAGTGCATGGAGGGGGGCACAAATGGCAGGCTGTAGAAAGTCAAATAGGAACAAAATGGCATTGCTCGTTCAGCAGATTTTTATCCTAAACCAAGTTAACTGTCTCAAATCTTGTATCATTGCTCTCACAAACCTCAACGAGTCAGAGGAATTTAACAATTCATTAATGGTTTACAGCGGCACAGCTTCTCCCAGGAGGGTAAACTGAGAATCCTCCCCTCCTTTCTCCATAGTTTTGTAGTGTGGTTTGTATGCCAGAATATCAATAACTAAAAGATTTGACAAATACTGTGACCCAAATATGGTTAACAAAAATATTGCAACACTTGGTGTCGATTTTCTATTATTAACTCCACAAGGATGATATACTTATAAAATATATTCAGGGCACAACATTTTTGCTAGATAATACTTGGATACTGTCCCTTTATTTGGACAAGACTAGGCAAAAAAAGAAGTGAAATTAAAACAAATTCTGCTCAAGTTATGGTTGAAATGGGGGTTAGGAGGCACATTAATCATCACACCATTAAAGAGGTTTTAATGTAGAGCTACGTTTGCACACGAGGCCACAGAATTGCAAATATGACACAAGGCACAGGGACTTTCTATTGTGGAATGACATACCCATAGTCTTTCACACAGTAAGTGTCCCTAAGACAGATGGTATTGCTAGTCCCCAGCATGCCTCTCACTTATGTCTCCAACATCTACACACCATATGTAAATCAAACTTGTGCTGGAGGAGAACACAACTTTTTCAAATGCGGGGAAGTCTTGATTAAAAAGAGCTGCATTGCCATATGCAATCATGCTAGAAAAAAAGGCAAGATCCGTAAAGACAGTGGCTTGCAAGATCTCTCACCTGAGCTTGGCTGGCACGCTTGCACTCGGAGGAGTCTGAATTGGAGGTGTCTCAGAGGGTGAAACCCAGGCCCGTAGAAGCTTCTTCTTGCCAGTGCCCTCGGCTCTATCAAAGCCATCTGCTGGTGGACGTGTCGGAGAGTCTGTCTCCTTAGCACTGGAGGGATTAGATGGCAGGGAGATGGAAGAATGAGATGCAAGAAAAGGAGAAGACAGGGAGCCATTAGGATTAGAGGAGTCTGCCATCTGGGGAGAATTCTTAATTTCTCCATCACTTACACCATGGTGCCTGCTACTTTCCTGCATGGGATCATCCCCATGTTCTTCCTTGTTCGGAAAATCTACCTCTTTACTTCTTTCCACAGATAAATCTGAACTCTGGGGTTTGTAGGCATTTACAGAATCTTTATGCATTTCCAGTTCATGTTCAAGAGTATCCTCTTTCAGCTGTGGAGTTAGTCTCTCTTCAATAGCTAGTTGAGTGGGGAAAAACTCATTTTGGTCTCCACTTTCAACAGTTCTGGCCCTGTGTCCAACTTTGGAAGGATCTGGGACAGAGGACATGACCTGGCTATGTGAAGATTCCTCATCAGACATCACTTCTGGATTCTCAGGGATAACAGGCAACTCATCAAGTCTGAACTTCAAATCCACCAACACTGGAGAGGCCATTTTCATTTCCGAACTGGACAAATCCTCTTCAAAGCTCAATACATCTGTAACTGTGTTTTCATGATTTTTTTGCGAGGACTGGGTACTACTTGGGGTGGGCACCCAAAATATTGAAGTAGGCTCCGGATTATTTTTGTTTTGTTTCGCAGCACTTCTTGGTGCTGGCTTTGGAGGGGCACTTGATAGTGGTAGGTCTACATTAGAGTTTTCCTGACGAGCTACTTTAGGTAGCATGATTTGTGCTCTTGGCTTTGGCCTTGGGACAATTTCACCTAGGTCTTCATTGCTCACTGACTGTTCATGCGCCAGTGTTACAGAAGGCCCATTCTTTGTATCCTTCAAGGTCCTGTCTTCTGCAAGAGGGATGGGTTTCAGGATTTCTCTCTTTGGATACAGTTGAGCTTGATGCGAATCCGCGTGACTTTGAACATGTGTGGGAACATTAGTCTTTGATTCATTTGTGGCTACGCTGTTACCAACATTCCTACCCTTTAAAGACATCTCCCTTTCCCTGTCAAACACATTCTCTCTGACTTCACCACCTACCAGTGCTTCCTCTAAATTACGCTGTTGTGCACTTTCCTTTAATGAAGTGGTATATGGGCTGTTTGTCCCATCACTCCCAAAGATAAATTCCTGCCTTTCTTCTTGCAGTGTATTTGTTTTTGAGGCAGATACCTCAATTTCAAGGCGCCCTGCACTCTCCAACTGATCAGCCATGTGACCTATCTTTTTGCCTTTAAGTTGATCAAGAAGGGACTTGACAGAGCTCTTATTGATAGTTGTTTTATCATTTAAGGGAGCAACTGCCTGTACCTCCTTTGTCTCGAAGACCCTTCTTGGTGAAGTGGTGAACTGCTCAGAAGTCGGTATGAATTCACCATCAGATGCTGGTCTGGGTAAATGAGATATAGTCTCTGGGGTGATCAGGGACTCTGGTGGGGGAGGCGAGCTAGAGGCAGAAGGCAGCGAAAGCAAAGCATTTTGAACAGTGAGAGGAGAATTCAGATTATGTTTATCAGTATTAGGTGGACTATTTCGTGCCGACACCACAGGGACAGAAGCAAAAGGATTCTCTTGGTCAATCGAAAGTAGAGCAGAGTGAGAGGGAACAGTCACAGAGGAAGAATTAAGGATGGCTTTGGTTTCAGCCCCTGAAGACACGTCCAGTCTGTGGAAAAAGGACAAAATAAAAGATCTGCAGATCAGTCACCTGGCAGATGTGATAAAACGCCTTCACATACAGAACGCAGTTGGTGGCAGGGCGTGTCCGAAGTTCACTGCATTCATGTAAATATGAGCAGTGAGTCACAAGGCTAGAACCCAAGAATGATAATGAGCCTAGCCACTTCCCGCAGAAAAAAACAGGAACATAAACCACGTGATGGTGCTTTATTCTCTTCCTGGTGTCCACAGCCAAGGTAGACACATCACCAGCTAATCAGCCTACAGGAGAAGGCAAACACTGCAACATTACCAACCAAAAATACACTGGTCTGCAGCCTTTTCTCCTATTAGACACAACAGGACAGAAATATCAATCAACTAACCTCTCGAAACACAAATAAATGACTTATTGTCGTCATACTAACTAAGGTGGCTTCTATAGAAGGTAGAAAAACACAATAAATTGGCACTGGAGAAGCGGCTTTTGTCGAGAAGCCTGTGAAACAGCCTTTTCTGCATTGTGTGGAACACAAGACGATTGGGGATAATGTCTCATTAGAAAATGCATATGTATATTATAAACACATGCCATCAATTTGCCAAAAGGAAGGGTTTTTAAATACACAAGGGCTTCCTTGCACATTTAAGTGGCCCAATTTTAATAACCACAAGTGCCCCTGATCCTAACCGATGAAACTAAAGAAAAAGGGTACTAATACAATAGAGCAGTAAAGGGATGGCACAGCTCAATATAAAGGCTACATTATTCAGTAAAGTAGAATGATACAATGGCGCCACAACCAATTTGAGCACCAAAAATGAAAAAATATATATTTATTGCTTCAGGATTCGGTAAAAGGGAAAATAAACAACCATAACAGACCAGTTCAATATATTGAGATGGTTGTAAGGAAAATAAAGTACATTATTCAAGAAGAGAAACCAATATATATTATATATATTAAATTCTATGCGTCTGGGTGCTTTTATTGCACAAGTCACCTAGTCTAAAGGAGTAAAACCCTATATTTCGCAGGGATCCGTGAAATACCGAAAATATTTCACAGTTCCCTGTTAAATATCTGTTTCATCATAAAGACAGCTCCCAAACCACTCTTCAGAGCGTTACCATTGTTGTTGCTTCTGGGGTTATGCAGGAAGGTTATCTAAATTATGCATCAAAAACCTCAAATGGGGCATATTCTCTGCAAGTATTCTTTTTCTTTCGAGCTAGATTAAAAACAATATTTTACTGAAATCTTCAACTATCTCTATTTGTGCAGTAAACACTACGACCACAGTATAAATCCATTGGCCCTCACCGTTTTCCATTAATTTATCAACAATTTATTCATAAAAAAGGTTATAAAAAAAACAAAAAAACCTGAAACATTCTAGTTTTGCTCCGGGCCCACTGTTAGTTGCACTTCAAAGAAAAATTGTTTATTCACAGTAAAACCACCAATGTAATCAAGTAATACAAAAATACATAATATGAAATATGGTCTTCTATTGCCATCCTGGCGCTCTGGTGACATTCACCAAATAGTCTGTCAGCTTCAAGGTTAAGAATTTCACCTTACCCCCCTCTTTGACAATATTGTACCATATGGGGGTGCGGTGGGGAATCATATTTCATCTATTTAATTTCAGTTCTAGCAAATTTTAACTAGGAACAATTTTTATTTGTGAAGCTGTGCTTCGGGCCCCCTGAATCATGAGGATACCTGCTCTACCCCTAAGCTAGAAACATTAGCTTCTTTCACCCCACATACTGCAGACCAGATGCTTGGCTTGATAATTTCATTAAGTCGGGCTCCCCATCAGACACTTGTCCTCCGAAAATACTACAACTGGCTCCTAAAACAATATGCATGCATCTGGCTGATATCTTTAATGGAATGTTCAGCTCTGGCTACTTTCCTAGGGCTTCGAAAAAAGTATCAATCCTGCCTCTATGAAGTCCAACCTTAGCCTTTTGGACCCTAGCAATTACCGACCCATCTCATGTCTGCCATGTCAAGATAGTAGATCAAGAGCTGGCCTCTTTTATAAACATCAATCACTCGCTCGACCCTACTCAGTTTGGATTTAGGAGCAAGCACAGCACCGATTCAGCCCAGATTGTTGCGTCTGAAGACATAAGATCTACGATAGATAAAGTAGGAAATGCTGCCTTGATTCTTTTAAATCTCAGCGGCATTTGACACGGGCAATCATGACCTTTTTATTGACGGTCTCTATTCTATTGGAATCAGGGGAGTGGCGCTTGCTCTACTTAAATCCTTTTTGTCGGAGCAGGAACAATTAGTCGCTCTGAACGAATGTGTGTCGGATCCTTTTTCCCTTCCATGCGGTGTGCCACAGGAGTCCGCCCTGAGTCCCACCCTTTTTAATTTAGGCCACTCCTCTGGCCAGGCTCAAAAAATATTTTGGCTTCTCAGTAATATCTTACACTGATGACACCCAAATCTTGGTCTCAGTTTCCAGTAATCATGATGATACTTCAGCCAGATTCCACAACTGTATGCAGCACATACACAAATGGATGAACAGTAACTGCCTGAAATTAAGCTCGGGGGGGGACCGAGGTCCTCCTGTTTGGCAATAACACATTGCAAACCCCGGTCAGGAAAGTGAGGAATTTGGGGATCCTTTTTGATGACAAGCGGACCTTCGAAAACCAAATTAAATACTGTGACGTCATCAGCTTTTTACAGTCTGAGGCTTCTCAGGAAATTGCTTCCCTTTATTCCCAAGGAGCTGCAGAAGACTGTTGTCACTACCCTTAGGTTATCCAAATTGGAATTTTGTAATGCCCTCTATACCAACATGCAGCAAAAACATCTAAATAAACTGCAGATCCTGCAGAATGCTGCGGCTTAATTACTGCTAGGAATTCCCCGACATCAATGAGCCTCACAGGTCCTTAAGGATTTACATTGGTTGCATATTTGGAGATTCATTGAATTCAAGTCCCTTTTGCATTACTTTTAAAGCACTTCATGACTCTGGCCCTAAATATCTTAAACGCAACTTTTTCTCGTATATCCCTTCCAGGCGATTGCGTGCGTCGGCAGCCAAAATCATAATTGTTCCTAAGTTTACAAAAACCCATTGGGGAGGCAGAAGCTTTGTAATCTGCACGGCCAAACTCTGGAACACTGTTCCTCTCAGTCTGAAGGAAATGACAGGTCTTCTCCCATTTAGGAAAGCATTAATGACATGGCTGTCTTGCTTATTCCCCTTAGCAATAACTGCTTTCTCATCCTTATGTAGTAGCAGCACCAAGAGGTCTCTGGGCATTCAAGCGCTTTATAAATTTAAATTTCATTTCATAAAGAAGTTTTTGGGTTGTAGATCCATGATAGACCCAGGTAGTTCATGGCAATATACACATTTAACAACAACAAAGCAAGGCCAAAACCATATCAGCATTTCAATTTATTTTGTTGAACAAAGACCTTCATTTGGAGTGGTAATGGAATAAATCAATCACTCACTGAAACCAGTTGTTTCAGCTTCTGGCCTTGGTGCTCCACTGCTTTTCTCCGATCATTCTCAAAACTATTTTGAAAGTTCCATTTAGATCCAAGAATTTAAGAGACTATTTTATGAAAACACTAAAATACTGTCCTTCACACTAAACAAGGACTGGCTAAAAAGTCAAGCGGATCAACTTTTTCTTCTTCAAAGACGCCCCACCCTGAGAAATCTCATTGATTGGCTTTGGGGGGGGGGGGTGGAATGCTGCGGGGGGCGGCATTGTAGATGGCTGTAGAAAAAATAGTGACTTTCAAGTACCTTTAACCTTGAGATATGGCAACGCGCAGGTGCAAGATTGCGGTGCTTCATTTGCATTAAACAAACCAGGAACAAGAAACTGGATGGTTTGCATCACCTGTACCATCCTTCTCCAAAAATGCGATAAAATTAAAACGTTTGGAGAACACTGTGCTGGTTTCAACTGCCCTGGAAGAAAGGGAACCTGTTCTGCTTGGTGTGTGAAGGTGGTATCCCTCGATTAGAAGGACAAAGAGCATGGACCACCTCACTGAAGCCTGGATGAGGTCACCTCGAGTCAGTGTGCCACCCAGGACAAACCTTCCAACACAAGAGATGGTACCAACCTAAAGACATCTGCTTTGCAAGACAGAAGAAAAGCATCAAACAACATTCCAGGACTGCATGTGTGGTGAGCCTGCATTATGCTGATCCACCCTGTAGCATCTACTTTTGTGGGAGCGACAATCACTTCATTTCCACCAAAGGATTTTTCTCCTTTCATCTCAGGTCTTTTGTCCCATGGTCGAGCTTGGGTCCACACATTCCAAAAACTGTTTGTAAACCTTTCACTTTCACAGACACTATAAATCTCTATGTCCCCACCAACTGAAAATTTGCCACCATCAGATGCTCAGTTTATGGCCCAAGGGACCTCCAGTAGGCTCTGGCCCATTTCCAGCACCAGCAGCTCCAGTCTATTACTTTAGAAACCAGTTGAAGCATTAACTGGCCTTCCGTTAACCATTTCCAGAGCGCTTCTATCCACTGACCATCAGAGCACAGTATCACCAGTTACGGGATACTCAATTTTAAACTACTTCTTTGGGGACCCTAATCACTTTCTGTGGGTGGGATTCCCAATTCTCTTCTAAGAGAATTTGTGTGCCTATAAAGGGTTTCTGTGAAATTCTGATTCCCAGCTAGCTAGACAAAGCATCTCGTCTGTTGTCTCCTGCACCTACGGCTACTAAGAAAAAAGGTTCGAACTTACCATTTGCTCATTGATTGGGAACTGGCAAACAGACCACAGTAAGAGGCTGGACCTTCCAAGGACAAAGAACATACCAACCTGTCCCCAGAGCAGAACTTTTCCATCAACACCCATATTATGCAAAGAGCAGCACTACAAAACTGTGGTCCTATGAAGGCTCCAGAATATGCTAAGACCTCTGGGTGTTTGTGGTGTCCTTTACTGTAACCGATCTACACTTCCAAAACATAAAATACCTATTCTTGTTCAAATATATAGCTCTGACTACAAAATGTATTTTTGTGTTAGTGTCCTACTGTATCCAGGTTTCAAACCTACTACACTTTCTTAGAAGGAGTCCCAACTGCTCAACTTAGCTATGCTTGGACAATCAAGTGAACAAAAGGAGGAAGATGGTAATCCATGAGAGTGCACTCCAAGGACAGTGCCCAATAACCATCGACCCTCCAAATCTATTGAACCTCAAACTATTGTATGAAATACAGACCAACAAAGAAAACCAGGCCTTTGAACAGTATAAAAAGACCACAGTTCCAACCAAATATTTATTCAGGCATATCAGATTTTCAGGCTACGTCATTGGAGAAATTCCCAAAAAAACTGGCTTGTGTGATAGCAGGATATTAAAAAAATTGTCAGCGGTAGCTTGTAAATAGTTTGGCAACCTCAGATTCCAACAAGTAGTTCTACAAAACATTACCCAGGTCACCAAATGAACATAAGAGATCCTTGTTTAACCTTGCAAACATGTAAATGAAGGCCAATAAATCTGATAGGAGCACTACAAAAGGTTAACTTAATGAACACTGAACTCCGGTGTTCACACTTAAATCCCGACAAATTGTAATGGTCTAACAGGGGCTTTGCTAAAGACTAAACCCAACAGACATTACGTTGAGGTTATTAAGCAGAATCTGGCAGTAAAAAAGCCATAGTTTGAGCAGAGGCTCCAAGCACATCCTAAAACCCAACACACTTACCTGGGTTTGACAGCGGTCGTTTTCGGTGTCCTTGTGGATGGTGGAAAAGGCTCCAACTTCTTCTCCTCTTCTTTCAATTCTTCTTCAAAGGGATTAAGGGACTCTTTCATGCTAGGGACCTCAGATGATGGGATGACTGGGGAGTGCTGCAGAGGAACATCTGCAGGTTTTGCCGGCTCTTCCTTCGCATGGACTTGGGTTAGAGATGCCACCTCACCACCTTTAGAGCTATCCTTTTTCCCAGTGACAAGGGAAAGCAGCGATGACTTGAGGCTGTCTGGCTTTTTAGTCTCTTTGATTTCTATGGACGGGTCGGAGCTCCCTGCAAGGCTAGCTTCTCGAGATTCCTCACCAGCAGATGGCTTGTAGGATGGAAGGGTCATAGACTTCAGGGAATCTTTTGATTGAGACCATGATGAACGCTTGTCAGGAAGCACATGCACAGGATCAGCTGGCTCTTTACTAGTTTTGGAAGACAGGCTTTCTGAAGAAGAGGATTTGATGGACAAGTTCTCGATCGAAGAATACAAGGGGGTTTTCCGAATGACTTTCGGCGTAAAGGTTAAAGTGCTGTCCTTTGTTGTGGCTTCTGGCTTTGGCTCCTTTTCTTCATCGTAAACGTGATTACCATTAATACACAGATTAGATCTCGTAACTGGATCATTCTTGGGCCTCAGGCCGCTGAAGAATGAAAGACCTTCTTTCTTGGAATTACCAGGAACAATTTGGTTGATCTGTGTTGGGTCAGCACTCACTGTTCTCTTGTGAGTCATAACTGGAAAATGAGGTGGTTTTCCTTCGATTTTGGTAGATTCTGGCTCTGGGGTCAAAAACAGAAATGAGGGATTTTGTTTACAAAAAACATTACACATAAATAAAATAAGAGACAACAGACATGTCCGAAGGAAGAGCAAATATATATATAAATTAGACAATCAAAATGAAAGGCAGATAAGAAATAATAGAAACATACAGCATTGATCTCCTCAGTTGCTATTGTAAGAAGCTACCATCTGGAAGCTTCTAGTGGGAGAAGTTGAAAGATGGAACCAGAAGACCGTTGTAAGCAAGCAGGAATGAGGGAGATGTGCTTTGGGAGTAGATTATTTTCCCCAAAATACTAGTGCAACACTAGCGATAGGAGCCAGTGCATTGCAGGCAGCCCTCCTTAGTTGTCTGGAAGGCGTGAGCAGGAGAGGCAAGTCGGGAGACAATGAGCTGTGGGATTGGGAGATGGTATACAATGGAAATGAGAGGTGGATTCCTGCGAGATGAATGGAGCCTGTTCGTGAGATTTGGAAATGGTGGGAGGAGTATGAACAGTGAAGGAGAGAACCTGTGTGGGGGAAGCGCAAGAGAGAGAGAGTGAGTGAGTGAGTGAGTGTGTGTGTGTGTGTGTGTGTGTGTGTGTGTGTGTGTACGTACAGTGGATGAGAAAGTGTGCACGTGTGTGGGAGAGTCAGCAAGTGTGAGAAATCTGGCCTGTAAGGTAAAGGAGGGTGGACATAATAGTAGTCTGTACAGAAATATCGAGCTCCATGGAGAAGTAGACTCACATCTTCCTCATCAGACAAACTTTCTCCTGACTCTCTCTTAGCACTACTTTTACTCGCTGGCTAACAAAGTGAAGGTGTTGGAGTGAATTAGAACTGCGATTTAATCTACGCTCAGTTTCCCCATTTCCCTGTGTGCTCTGAATCTGGGGTGGCAGGGTTCAAGAAGGATATGTATACAGGGTGCTCAGCCATGCATGGACACTCACCTAGTCTAAGAGAGTATGAACTAGGTTTCCAGCACCCGAAACCTCACGCTTTGTTGGATTATTTAACCAACTTTGACTTTATAGTCTGTATCCTAAAACAGCATTGCTTTCTAGTGTCAGAGACCTTCAACCGCCAACCAAAGAGGATTTTGACTTTTGTGCTAAATATAGACTTTACAATAGGAGACTAAATAAATGTTTTTAATGACTACATTAATTGGTGTTGCCCCACCCAAATGATCTGACTCTTCCAACCAGGGCATAAAGCGCTATAGGCATCTTCAACAGGTATGCCTCAATATCATTACACCAGGTTTTCAGTTGCTGAATTCCATATCGAAGTCCAGGGTATGGTCGGTTTCTACAAATAAAATCCAAGCCTGGAAATTGTGACCAGGTGAGATGCACTCACGGAGGTCACTCTGAACTGAAGTGACAAATATATTTCAATTTCCAGCAAGCCAAATACGCAAATAGCTTCAATTTATATACTAAAGGCAACTACAATCCTCTTCGCTCAGCACTTTATGGACTAGATGGTTGGCATGCTCATAGTGAAACTAGGTTGCTAAACTCGATCTACAACAAGGCTTTACCCTGATGCCCAAGAGAACTGTTCCCCCCCCCCCCCTCTAATTACAGATGACAAAAGACACTTTCCTCATATTCGCTCCAATATCTCCCACTTTATCATTTGGTGTAGGGACACGCGTACAAAGAAAGCACAATGTCAAATTGCTCACTTCTGAGCACTTCACTCTTGCAGCAGGCAAGCAAAGGTGGTACTTAAGACGAACTAAACTTTACAAGTAGCAAGCCCACTGACTGTTCACATTATACAAACACCCAAAAGATCTCCACATTTCTGACTGGTTTGACTCACCGTCAGAAGACAAAGGCACATCATTAAAATCAGAAGAGAAGTCCCTGGGCTTGAGGACAGTCCTCTCAGATGGCGGTGCTGGCTGGAAGGAAGGCAACACAGACATGGATTGTGACAGGGGGGACTTTTGCAGCCCAGGCTTGGAGAACAAATTCTTCAGTTTGGATTTCTTCTTTGTCACTTTCTCGGGAGCCTCCTCATCACTGTCAGCCCCAGGCTGAGTGAAGCTTGGCACTATGGCAGAGGCCGTATCGGGGAAGCCATCCTTGCGCTTGCCTTTTATTTTGTCCTTCAGTTTCCCAAATGGTGAGCGGGACTTTTCCTTCATAGACAGGTCGAACATGCTGGCAGTCATATTGTTTCTCATGAACTGGACATCAATTTCAAGCTCACCGCGTTCCTTTTCTTTCTTGCCAGGTTTGGATTGCAGCTTATACCACCTACAAGCAAAAAGAAATAATGGATTAAGTAAAAAAAAAAAAAAAAAACAACTAAAAACCTTACCAATCTCTAAAAGATCCATGTTGAAAGAAAAGCTCTTAACCAGATCTCCTAATCCAAACAATGTTATGTGTGGTCAAACTGGTGTTTAATGGCTTTAAAATCTCCTGAAATCAGGGACCCTGTATGTGCAACCCCTCCGTCCCATGTATCTGTTTACCATGCCTCACCGCATGTGCCAGTACAACAATAGTTTGGAATAATGTAGAGTAACCCACCTGCTGCTGCACTAATCCCCTGAATTTGGTGTATGTGCCAAGAAACCTATTAGCACCAGCTTCATTTCCAAGTAAGCGAGAAATCAGGGCTACACCATCTTAATGGAGCACCAACGCTGCAAGCGAAAAAACAGGACAAGGAGCCCGCCTTCAAGTGGTTACTGCCAAGCCAGAGCTCTTCCGGCATCCAGATTTTGAAGTATTCCTTCATTAAGCCTTACACTGTGCAGCAAAGGTGTGATCATTATTTCCTAGCTCAAGTTACCTCAGAGAGGAAGGACGGGTGCGAGACAGATACTTTCTAAAAGAAAGTGCACAAAGTTTCAGTTCCATTTTCAAAATGTAATTTGCAAGGATGGCATTAGTATCTTGGTGTTTCCATCATCCATCATATGGGTGAGTCGAGCACTGCATGGAAGTCACCTTGACTTCAGTTAAATACATGTTTTTCTGGCACCTACACTACTGCCACCATCACCCACTCTGGAGCTGGCCCAGTTGGAGATGCATATATGGAACTAGGAGATATTTTCCTCCAGATCTTTGAAATCTGGTGATCCTGTCCTTGTGAATATTCCCTCATCCTATCCACAGGATTCAGAAGCCCAGGCCCTTATATCCACAAAAAGTCTGGCTGGAGACAGCACTGATATATAGTATCCATGAAGAAAGTCACCCAGGAAAATCTGCAAATGGACTGTATCAGACTTACTGGACGACCAACACCAGTAGGACTTTAACCAATTGGTTGATTACAGCTGTGTATTGTTCATTCTAGCTGTTTATTGCAAACTAGAATACCCCTTCCTTTTGTGTGATGTAATAAGGGTTTTGCTGATCAAATCAACAAGTTCAGTGTAGGTTTGCTGAACACCAAGATTTGGGTCTTGGCACCAGTAAAGGCTACCTTCATTAGAATGTTTGCTGGAGCACTATGTAGCGAAGGACCTCAAAACGAGTCTTTGGTAATCATACAGCTACAGAGGAAAGGTTGGGTTTACAACACTATCAAGCCAAGTTTGTAGGCTGTGAGACGTCAGATACTATGGGAAGTAATGTGGGCAGTTCATCAAATCTTAGTCGAGGCAATGGAAGAATCCTCAGGGTATAAAAGTTACATTTTTTGGCTCACAAAACAAGTACACTGACACTGGTTCATTATCAGATGAATCTGGTGCCCTCACTTGGCATAGTTGACTTCTGGAAGGGATGGGCCAAGCTAGTCACTTTTCATGATGTGGGCAACTCAGTTATATGTTCGCTGTAGACAGGAGTGTGTTTACAAGGCCTCAAACTATATTGCGTTTGAGATTTTGCAATCTTGCTCACTCAAGATGTAAAAGCCTTTGGGGCGGGCAAGGAAAATAGCTAATAAAGCAAAAGCTTGAATCTACCACTCAGCAAGCCCTATGCAGCAAAGCAGTCACCAAACTCAAAAGAACCAGCCACTGCAACAAGCTAGTGTAAAGCTGGAAACCTTTTAGAATGCACTAAAAGGTCAGTGTCCCTAATCTGCTGCATTTACCCAAGTTTGTGCCAATGTAACAATCTCTACAGATCATTCAATTTATCAAGAGACACCAAACTGGAGGAGACCTGGTAATCCAGTAATGTAGATTACCGGATCCATTAATACAGGTACTCCCTGGGATCTTTTACACGTGTGACACAGCAGCATTATTGCTACCGGTCAAACTCGTCCCATTTTTATATGCAGACTTTTACATGGACTACAGGGCTGGGTTTGTAAATGTTACACGTAACATAACTTCAGGGGCTAGGACAATCACGATGATGGCACAAACTGAAAGAGAGCACTTCAAAACATATTAGGTATGCAGCAAAACTGCCATCAGCTCAGAGGATGTAGTGAAAGCATGACTGGAATATCACCATTATGACCCGAAGAACTGAGTTACGGACTACAAATGCAGAACACAGTCGCATTTTCCCCACCGAAACAGTGTAATGACGCTGCAGCAGAGGTATGTATACAGATCACGAATTTTAACGTAGGCGAGGCTGTAGGGGACTCAGATTTTTCTTTAAATAAGGTCCATGAACTAAAGAACCATCGAATTGGATGGTTGATTAAGATCGTGACATTTATGCAGGTCTCAATACACAAAACGCAGCATCTGTAATCAGCGACGCTATCAAAAGTGCAATATTGAGGCGGAAAGCGCTATTGGAAGGTCTGGCAGGCACATGAAAGGACACCCAGCATGAGCAAGATGGCCGCCATATTCTACTGCATCCCTTGAGTTTGTCAATTGAGCGGGGCTTCCACAAAACTACAACTTTCTCGCAGTGTTACTCCAGTGCGCGCACACTGCACGAGGGCCACCACAAACACTCATAGGAATAAGCCACAGGCCAGCTCCGTGTGCACTGCATACCTATCAGCTAAGAGGCACTCGCAATCTTCAGTGGAAGACTGGATGCTTTAATGGCCTAACTCGAGTGCGAAGGGTCTTCTTGAAAACTGCTCACTTGCTAACATTTACCCAAATTGCGTGTCAAACATTAGGAGGCATTTGGTTTTAACGATAAAAGCATTAATCTAATCATTTTTATTTTTGGGAGTTGTGTATAACACGAGCTCAAGTCGAAGGTATTGGGAGAGCTTTACACGAGCACCAGTTCCAATATATACAGGGTCACATTTTGTTTTCTTTTTTAGGTACGGGGAGATTAAGTGATTTGCCTAGAATCACAGGATGTTGAGCTGAAGCTGAGACTCTACCGCAGTTCCCCAGTTCCACAATCGGCAGCTCTGCCAGTAAATCACATCCTCTCCTCAACGAGTTATTTCTCTTCCTTGCCAATGAATGTTAAACTCTCCAGGTTTGAGATCATATTGGACTAACCCGCATGGAGGAATTGTTGCATTGCTCTCCCACGGCCCTGGTGGTTTCGGCCGTGGCAGGAGGGAAGGGGAGGGTTGAAAACCTGACCCCGGTCACGGTGCTGTATTCTAGGGCCGGCAAGTGCCCAGGGCTCATGGAATGTCAGACTTTATCTGAACGTGAACGACAACACAAACTCTTAGTGAAGGCAAACACTGGCGCTGGCCCAACCCTGCTACAGGAACCAAGTGACCAGCTCATAGCATTCAGGGGGCGTTCACCGAAACCCAAGGAGGAAGTGGAACCGTGAGCCCCCAGCCCTCTCCCCGGTCTCCCCGTGACTATAAAGCACATGGTGACAGCAGTGCCTTTGTAATCGTCAATAAGACGGAACAAACCTAACAATAACCCATTGTGGCAACGATACTAAGAAACTGTCAACAACATAGATGGATGAAACACCACGTTAGGCAACTCCATGACATCAGCACGTGGCCAGGTACACGGAAGAAGGACCCACAAGAAATGGAAGGCAGCTGTGTGGTAACCAGGCTTCGCAGACTATAGGCCCTTCAAGAGTGAAGGGCACCTCACACTGCAATGCGTAGATTCAAAAGAACGTATGTCGGAGGAATAATGTTATAGGAAGATTATTTGTCCAGCACATTCCCACAATTAATCTGTATAGTCCGGAGTGCTTTTTTGTATCCGCACGCACTTTACGCAGTATTTCTACCCCTAGGTTTTGTGTGAGGCTGCAGACAGTAATAAACACTTTATGCAGAAGCATCTTTAATAACGGATGAAGAACTTTTTCTTCTGGGAAATATTGGTCACACGTTTATTACACAAGTTGGCTTAAGTTATTAAGGACTATGTGGGCGTCAGAGGTGAGGTATGTAACGCAGTTCACACCCTTATTGAGAAAGCAGGAGCCGTTCACGCCACTATGGCTCTGTGTGAACGTTATCCGCATGAATGGGTGGGACGAAGGACACAGTGTCCATTTTGTTCTTTTAGTTACAGTAGTTACTTACAGTGAGAAATGTCAGTGCCTCTCAGGCCTGCTCCCTGCATGGTGGACGCCAGTGACCTCTCCAACAGGCATATGGACGCATCTACTGACCTATAAAGCCTACACCACTTCTAAGTGGTTTACAGTGACATAGCGGCCTATACCTCGCTGACAATTTCTAGGTCAGTAGATTCTTAAACCAGCACCTACCTATTAGGCCTGCGTTGGGTACGGACCTAGGAGGATGAATGAGCAGCGATCTAGCAGTCAACAGCTCTGACCAGATTATGGAGGATCCCAGCCACTGTGGGTCTCGGTCTCATTTCCCTCAATACGGAGCACAATTAAAAATAAAGATAAACAACCTCCAGCAAAGAGTGTGCCATTGTAAATACAAACAAACAATCTCAAAGGACAAGATGTCCTTTTGGTGTGCAAACAAAGAGCGTTTGCTTCAACTAGATATGTGGGAGCTTGGAGGAGAAAAGTGAATGTTTGAAACCAAGAGCTCTGTTTCTGAATAATATTTAACTTGATAAAAATACCCAAACACATACAAGTATTTTCAAGCTCACCAGCACACTGCTTCTTGTCTCGCAGTCAACGAGACCACACACACGGCTATCTCAATAAGGGACACAATACAATTTAGGTTGGGAAACGCGTAGCTGCGCCAGGCAAGAACTGAAGATTTTAGTTTGAAGGAAACAAGTGAACCAGGTGACATTGGTATTCAGTGAAAGAAAACGGTGTGGAAAAAAATAAAAGAAATAAAAACAAAACACACTGGATGCAGGACAAAGTCTCAATGGAATGTGGTTACAGTGTAAAGCCAATGAGCAGGTCCCGTATTGGAAGGATGTGCAGAGGCATTCACAAGCTGCCCGAGTACTCTGGAGAACAGCACATATCGTGGCACATGTTTGCCATCAGAGTTGTTTCCAGAACAGACTTTATAGGCATAACACACAACCTTTGTGTTCTACGTACAGATATCTGACTGAAAACACTACAAAGCATTTGATCCGAGCACGTCCACACTGGTATGATACTGCAGTCAAGCACGCAGATAAAACCTCCACCCAGCAGTTTATAGGACAATGAAATATCAGGTGAGCACAGCTGGCACAGGGAAAACAATCGGGTTCACTCCCTCCAGATTCACCCTAGCCTTAATGAAGTCAGTACGTCTAGAAACTGGGATCCCTTCCCCTTAATTCACCAGAGATTAGGGCAATACTATCTACCCTGTAAATATGGGGTTCCACCACCTTCCCTAGTGCTAGCGGCAGGCGGGCAACTAGGCAAGCAAAGTGTGATCTGGTGCTGGGACTGTCACTACTCCACAACGTCACAATTGGCTGGGTGATCTTTTGTCATCTACTGGGAACTAAAGGAGAAGTACTACCTACATGCAAGATCTGAGGTGTCCCCACTTCCATACAGAGTTAAGCTCGGGTTAGTGGCCCTATAGCAGTGGTCCTTTATGTGGATACCCACTTATGGTCTTAAGTAGTCCGAAGAGTCTTGCGGTTCCTCCGCTCTGCATCATTTCCATATGATTCTTACAAAATCAAGCAATGGCAAAGGAACCACGGGTTTCCCAATGAACCTGCCTGCTGGTGATGTCGGACTATTATTGGCACATCTAGCCCTTGACGCCTGTCCTGCCAGCAAGGGTAACCCTTCCATCATCAGGGACCTCCAGTGCAAAGGCAGTGCCTGCCGCCACCAACTGAGGGGCGGGGGTGGTGAAGGACTAACAGACGTACCTCATACACAGACCGCACTGGCACAACACCCAGGGTTTACCTACAAAATACAGCATACATCAGGTGACTTCACACACCTTCGCTTAAGCACGTTTTATGAATACAGAGCATTTTTAGCTTTCGTGATCTATTATCAAAGAACCGCATGTAGAGCGTAGAAAGGAAAGACCGCAAGTACTCATGACAAAACCTCCTGGCAGTGCACAGGCGAGCATGCTTTGCACAAAACCATGAATCCTCCCCCCAGGGCCAAGAATCTCCCCCAGGGAGCAACGCGTGATTTCTGTGCGCAGTGATGGCGTCCACCTGACGTATGTGCTCCATCCAACACGTGCGTCAGACGCGGCTCAGAAGAAGAATGCTCCTACCGGCGACGCCCCACTCTCTACCAGCAGACACACCCAACCTTTAGTGCGCAATGTCCTAATTAACTTTAAAATGTCACAGCAAAGGGACTGCTCCTGCCGACAGTCACCGTCAACAGAAACCCGAGCTCTCTGCAATTGCACGCACGTTCCTATTGTTGGTAAGGTTGAATAACAAACAGAGAGACAAGCTACTGATCTCTGCTCAATTCGATAGCTAGAACAGGGACAGGTATACAAGGTAGGAGTGAGGGGTGAGATGGGAGATGTGCTGGGGACCTGAAAGCCAGAGCTTGGAACAATTCCAGTCCATTTACCTCCTATAGGAGGTCTCCCTTGAGGCAACTATGACTCGCTAAAAGGTAATATTATATATATAAAAATATAAATATATATATTTTTTTTTAAAGCGGGTCTACCTTTGAGGAGAGCCACATATATTGGAAAAGATGCCACAACTAAGGTACCTTTGTCCATTTTTAAACAGCAACAGATCCCTCGTTTTCAACTATTCAATTATCTGCTTGGCACCGTTTGAAGCTTATTAACTTGACTCAATCTGGAGCGTGCTCCTATAGGCAGAAGAGCCAGGCACCCTCAGCCTCAACCAATGTCTGTTTTTCTACCTTTAATTTCCATGTGCTTAATAATCCTGCAACCATTGTTCTGCAATGGTCAGTGCCTTATTTGCCGACATCTTCATTATGTTTTGAGTTTTGGCTCTCATTTTCCACCAGCTCCCCCATCCTGCTTGATGGACATCATCTGCTAGTAGGTAAGCTCAAAGGGGAGAGAGGGAGTGTATAATATATATATATATATATATATATATATATATATATATATATATATATATATACTCTCTCTCTCCCTCCCTCCCCAAATCCTCTGCTGCAACACATCTGATCCAAGGCCTCAAGAAATAGGATTACATCATCCCCCATGCTGATGGAACTCCACAGGCTCCTGTTGCTCTCCCACACCAACTTCAAAACCAGCAGCATCATCATCATCATCATCATCATCATTTATAAAGTCTTCACGCTCAGCACTGCGGACATCTCACAGACAAGCTCGCCTTCTCTGGTGGTTCTCAGCTCATCCTCAGCCAGCACACTGTAAGACTTTAGACTAAAAAGTGTAAAAACAGGAGAGGAAAAAAAAAAACCATCCATGATCTGGAGCAACATTTCCATATTCTTCAGGGCAGCTTCAACGCTGCGGAAAGGGCTAAATATGCACCTCTTTAAATAACACTAAATCACAATGTATTAACCATCCACAAACCAGCTACCTCTGCCTATCACTTGTTAAACTTGTACTCCTATTGACATTGTAAAGCACTCTGCTGCCTTTTGGCTAGATTCAGGCCTTAAAAATACCACATACATACATACATACATACATACATACATGAGGATGCCGTAGAACATTCCGCATTACTCTTGGATTGAAACCGAATGGCCAAGGTTGCCGTTGATTTAGGCCTAAATCTAGGCCATCAAGAGCAGCTACTCCAGTGAGTCCCCAGTTGTCGATCCACGTGCTGCAACATATATGGGGTGTGTTATGGACAACTACAGGAGCTAAAACTAAGCATGCAAGCCACGATTTCAGAGAGAATAAAAGTGCAGCAACATCAAGGCAATCTCACATGCCAGCTATACAGCACAAGAATTCAGGGACCAGAGTCCTCGTCTGAGAGGCAGCGAAAACTAAGAGCAGGAATTACAGAAACAGAATGAGAGAGAGAGAGAGCGAGCGCGAGACACACAGAGACAGAGAGAGACAGAGACATGGCGTTAGGATAAATAGATGCCCTCGTACGGTAAGCAGTGTGTTGGAGGGCCTAACATACATCCAAAACGTATGGATGCGAGGAGCAGTCAGGATTGGTCTTAAAGAGAGAAATGGTGGGCAGCAACACTGAATGCCCTGGGAAGACAGACAAATGAAACGTTTGTCCATCCAATCTGAGCTGGACTTTGCCGTCCCGAAAGTTGACAGCTGTTAAACGATGGGAGGAAATGGGTCCAGTTGCAAACTAATCCTAGCACAAATCATAACCTAGCAGTGAGGTAGTACACTAGAGCAAGGTGAGGGCCACAGCGCAGTTGTACGGTTCATTATTTGGTACCATGCCTACATGTTTTTTTTCTAAATGATCTGCACAGAAAATACCAAAACTTAATCTCATTTTGATTGAGTTCAAGATAAATGGTTACGATCCAGCGCCACGTTGCGATCCTATTAAGCGCCCTCGGGCTTGCAGACTTGTTGCACGGGGTCAGTGGCTCTTTGTGTTGTAAATCCTTCAGTGTGCCAAGCGGAAAAACATCGCCAAGGTTCTGCCTGACTTCAAGGGCCAGTGTACGTCCTGTACTCTCCAACAATACGGCGCTGACTGCTAGGTGCCAGGGGCACACCTGTAAACAATGTGTGCCGAATGAGAGCCGAGGGAGTGCCAAGGTGAAACTGCAAGGACACCAGCCGTGTATGCGAACACACCCCAGATTATACAACATGGGAGCAGCCAGAACAGGGAGGAAAGCTATTTCTGTACAGCACTGTCAAAAAAATAGAAAGATCAAAACAAACTGAGCACAGAGTGGAAAGCTTCGTCAGCGTTGTGCTCATATAGGAAGTACGTCATTCTTTAGAGACACTAGCCCAGTCTGTTTAACTGGAGGGCTAGCACTCCAGGATACAGGCTGGAGGAAGGGATTCTACTTTAGACGTCTAAACACCAACCAAGCACAAGATGATGGACTGAGGTTGACAAAGAAAATGCAGACCTATCCCCACCAAGCCGACCTGTATTGCCACAGAATTTAGGACGAATCATCTGCAGCATGGAATTCCTAGAGGCTAATGGCTCGAAATGACCCGTCTGCAGCGCAGGTCCCAACGGTCTGCTCTTAAAAATATATAATAATAATAATAGCCAAACCCAACATGCATAACCATAACGTATATCCTAGAGCCATCCACTCCTAACAAGAGAGGCCCTGCATACGCCTCAAAGCCGCACACACATTGAAAAGCAGATCTTAGAACCAACTAACTAGTGCATGCTGGACTCGGGTTAGAACCAGGTGGTCACATAATTGACGCAATGAATGAACAACATGACAAGGGTTATCACCCTAAACATGAGGTGGTTCACAGTGTTGGAAAAACCGAACAATACATTAAAAAACTTTGACAACCAACCTCTTTATACAAGGTGTGTGAAGGAGCACCACTTAAGGTCAAGCTTCAGATTAGCAGCCCAACTACGCACAGCATGTTCTGGATGAGCAGAGTACTTCAAGTGGACCATAGTCGAGTGGGTGGAAGTGGCGGTCTATCGAATATTCTGTTCATTAGATGGACCGCTTACTTTCATAGATACATTTCTGATGTCAACGCTTCAGGTTTTTTTTCCGCTGGCAATCGACACCCTTTAGAAGAACCTCCTCTCCCTCTAGTCCACCCCCAGTTTGAGATTAAAGTTACAGAATAATTGGTGGATAGCATCATTGTTAGAACTGGGGTCTCCATTTGGCAGTGGTTTTTACCCTGTTCAAGTAAGGACCCTCGCTCTATTCAGGGTAAGTAAGGTACACACTAAGAATAAGCCGTGCTCACCCACTTTGGTAGCTTGGCAAGAGCAGACCGGCTTATCCCCAGAGGCAATGTGTAAAGTATTTGTACATGCACACAGTAACACAGTGAAAACACCACAAACGTACTCCACATCAGTTTAGAAAAATAGCAATATTTATCTGAGTAAACAAGACCAAAACAACAAAACTCAAGTTTAATATTAATCAAAGTTCTACTTCTTAGGAAACAATAGCTCCGACTGGAACTATCAGGTCACGCATGACCAGGACAAATCCACAAGTTAAATCCATCTGCGAGGGAATGCGGGCCGGATACAGGAATTGGGCAGACCCCAGCACAGTACCTTGGATATGCCAAACTCAAATATGATGCGAGGTGCAGGGGAGGTGAAGTGTAGCGAAAGCAGGCGATGCATCACTTCCTTACTGCTGTGCAGGGTCGTAGGCACGTTGGCACTCTGGGATAGTGCGCTGCACAAAGGAGGAGAGATATCACTGTAGCAAGTGAGGCGTCTGTTCCTGGAGGCGGTGCAGGGTTGTTGAGCTGCTAACTCACAGGCATGATGTGAGGCACAGGGGAGGTGATGCTTCTGTTGCAGGTGCGATACTACAGTTTCCTACTGCTGTGCGGTATCAATGATTACGTTGAGGGTCAAGCCGCGAGGCCTCGGTTTTGCGGGGTTGAGGTCGAACCACTGGACCACAGCTGCAGCATCAGTCGGAGCAGTGCATCACAGACGTCGGTAGCATGGTGCTCTGGACTCCTGCTGTGCCAATTCTTCTGGGGCGCAGCAGCATCAAAGTCTGCGTTGTAATTGTAAGTCCCGGTTGTTGCGTTGAGTAGGGACCACAGCTTCAGTGCAGGCAGCAGCTGGGCGTCAGAATTGCAAACAGGCGCTGGTTCCGAAGTTGCTTGGCATCGGTTTCTTCTTGTAGCATGGAAACTCACTTCCAGGAGCCCAGGAACTTGAATTGGCACCATTGGGCAAGCATGGCTCTCAGCAGATGAGCCCAGGTACTACAGGTGAAGTCTTCGATGGTCCTAAGACTTCTGACAGGAGGCAAGCTCAACTCAAGCCCCTGGAGAAACTTTAGAGAGCAGGATGTAGAGAGCAAAGTCCAGTCCTCTCACTCACAGGACAGAAGCAGTAGGCAGCGGGCAAAGCAAACAGCAAAGTGGCAGTCCCTCCCGACAGCACAACAGCTTCTTCCTGGCAGAATGTCCTCAGTTTAGAAGTGTTCAGAGTATATGGTGTCAGAGGTCCATTACTTACACCCATTCTAACCTTCGAAGTAGGAAGAAAGGTTGTTATAGTGCCCAAGACTCTGCCTTGCCCTTCCTGGCCCTGGCTCTAGACACACTACAAGGGATGGAGATTTCTTTGTTTGGGAGAGGCACAGCCCTATTCAGGTGCAAGTGTCCGCTCCTCCCACCAATCTAGCTCAGAGAGGCTCATCAGCCGGGTGATGGGCCATCAGGACATGCAGGCACACCCCAGCTCCCTTTGTGTGGGACTGTCTAGGGTGAATTCACAAAGCCCAACTGTCATCCAACCCAGATGTGTATTCTAGGAACAGGCAGAGGCACAAAAGGGTCAAGTGAGAAAATGCCTAGTTTCTAAAAGTAAAAGACACACAATTGATGGATGGAATGCAGAACAAATCCAAACATTCACTGCGAGTCAAGAGATCTGGGTTAAATCCATCATTCTTTTGCCCACCATGCCACCCCAGTTTAGACCTGGCAATATGCAAATCAGTCTTGACCCTGTGCCTCATGGGAACAGTCCAGCCGGAACTGCCAAGCCAGGTCTTTGCTAGACTGGAAACAATCATCCTAGGACCGGTTCCATCATCTCCTTGTGTTTGCTTTGTTAGCCCTAAGTTGGTAGGGTATGCCCAGACGTGGGTCCCGTGCTCTCCATGCCACTGGATTCAAGCTAGCCTGGCTGAAGAGGGGTGAAACCCCGAAACCGGTCCTAGGATGCTTGTTTCCAGTCCAGGGAGGACCTGGCTTGGCAGTTCGGGCTGGACTGTTCCCATGAGGCACAGGGTCAAGACTGATTTGCATATAGCTGGGTCTGAACTGGGGTGGCATGGTGAGCAAAAAAACGATGGATTTAGGCCCAGATCTCTGTACTGGGGTGAATGTATGACATTGTTCTGCATTCTGTCCATCAACTGTGTTTTTTGCATTACTTTCTAAAAGTGGCATTTTCAGACCTGCAATCCAAAATAAATCTTCACTAAAAGATATATATGTTTGTCAATTGTGAGCCCAGAGATACCAAACTCCAATTTTCTATCTATTCCCAATTGGAAGATCTACTGGTACGATGTTACCAGGCAGCTCTAATGCTAACCTAGGATTGAGACAAACCTTGCTGTAGTGAACAGAGTTTAGCAGTTTGTCACTTCCGGGACATGTAAAACTCATAAGTACATGTCCTGCCTCTTCAATACACTGTAACCGGCCTATCGGGCTACCAAGGGCCTACCTTAGCGGTGCCTTACATGTAGTAAAAGGAAAGTTTGTGCCTGGCAAGTGGGTGCACTGGTCAGGTCGCACTGGCAGTTTAAAACTGCACACACAGGCGCTGCGATGACATGTCTGAGACAGGTTTGCGAGGCTACTCATGTGGGTGGCACAATCAGTGCTGCAGGCCCACTAGTAGCATACGAGTTACCGGCTCGAGCATACTGTACTAGGGACTTACCAGTACTTCAAATATGCCAATCATGGAGAAACCAATTCCCATCAAATTTTAGACACGGAGCACTTGACCACTGCTGTCCAGTGCTCAAGTGCAAGTGCCCCGAATCCCAAAGCCAGCAAAAACGAAAGTCAACGCAGAGTCAAAAACAGGTCAGAAGCAAAATGACTGGGGAAACCACGCAAAAAGATGCCAGGTCTAACAATTATAGTTGATAGTAGCAATCCACCCACAATATTCACGCTATAAACCACACGTGTCGAGTGATCACCAGCTTTATCATTGCCCTCCCAGGCCTCTTCCTGGCAGGGTCTGACTAAGTGCTTTCTGGAGCTAGTCACAAACAGTATCGCAAGAGAAGACTTCATACGGTCATTATGTCTGGGGCTTGGCCAGCTGCCTAATTCCTTAGTTATGTTCACTGGCAAGGGCGACATTTCCACTACAAAGGGCTTATGTGATTCATCAACAACTCCCATCATTATGCTTCCCAAAATAAATAAAAAACTGTACAGAGTTTCACATCAATTAAAAGCATCAAAAACATAGGTGTGTCATTCAACAGCCACATACCAAAGAGTACCACGTGCTGTGAAGGCAGCGGAGGATAATTTGGAAAAATTATGGAAAACTGCTACATGTAACCCACACTCCCACAACCTGAATACCAGAGGCATGTGCCAGCAAACGTACAAACATGCGCTCTCTAAAGCCACTGGTACAAAACAGACGACCTAGCCAGCCAGGCTCACGTGTTAACAGCATCTGAGAAATACAATAGCAATTTACAACCAGGCAAAATTGATAACTGAAAAAATGTGACAAACGGCCTACTGCAGACTCATTTCTTTTCTCCAAGCCTGGATCTCTTCAGTTGCAAATTTCAACACATATTAAGATTCTGTGGACGTTTAGACAAGGATTCTGTAGCAAAGGAGCACAATTCTTGCAAACTCAAAATAAGTTGAATTTGACCGCATATAGCCTAATTTTTTTATAGAATTATAAATCGGACACCCTTCAAGGAACTTTAACAAGCTATGAATAAATAGCAATAGGCAAAAGAAATTCCTAGTATTAAAGAAATCCAATCAATTGGCCCTTCTATTCGTTATCCTTAAAGCAGAGAATTTACATTAGATTACGCTGAGTAGAATGCAAGGAGTTGCTGGCTATCTCTGTAAACTTCACCTCAAAAACTTTACTTGGATCATTGACGATGCAGAAAATTACAACAGACATCAGCAAATGCTTGTACAAGACAGCTGAAATACAAAGACCAAAAAAAAAAAAAACAACTCTATCTCCCCAGTAAGCTAAGAGGATACAGTCACCAATGACGTACGAAGATGCCCAAGAGCATACCTTTATATCAGGACATCTACTAAAGCTTAGCTCAGCAGATCAGAACTAAGTGCACCTATCTGTACCTGTGCACTCCACTACCTGTCGGCAAGTAATCTTGTGGCAAAGTATTACACTAAAAAGAAAATGTAACTGAAATGCTGTTCCCTGAAGAAACCTTAATGACGCTACCTCAGTTTTAGGATGGAGGTAATTTTCCAAGGCACATGGCATCCTTTAGAAAGCGTAAAGTGGACAGAAAAGACTCAACCTTGACGGTGATCATCCTCAAGCCTTTCTTTTGAGTCCTGGTCCTTTTACCCTTAACACCTTCCCCCTCCACCCCGCCATAGCTCACTTCTGCAGGTTAGTTAAGATATGCATGAAGTCTTTCACCTGTATGAGGCACAAGGGGAATTCAGCACAGAGAAGCCACATCCTCCGACACCCTACTTGGGCTTATTTATTCAGCAAGCAGAGGACCACCAAACATTTGAAACACAATCGATCTACTGAAACCTCTGAAAGTTAAAAGCCGGAAAGAATACTGAAAACAAAAATATATGAAGTGACAATCAGCTCCAGTTTATGAGTAATGGGATTTTCCCCAGATTAAAAAAAACTTGTTCCTCAAATATCTACTTATTTTATCCCTACTGGTTAAATCAAGTGTGGGAGCTGTGTGATTTTTACTCAGTGTACATTAGTTCTGACTTTAGAATACATAGATCAGGCACACTTTCACAAGAGTACAGCCACAGCAAACTACAGAAAGAGTCTGCAGCCAGCCACAGGGTAAAGGTTTCACGAATTACAGCAGCCTCTTTCTCTTAATCCACAAGGACTAGCATCTTCTAGTTTGACTACTGTGCTTGCAGCTCTAGGAAAAGGGGCCAAGGGCCGAGAGAAGCTGGTGAGGGAGCTTAAGAGAAATGTTCTACAAAGAAAGGTTGGTACAAGTACCCCATCATCCTTCAGTGGGAGGAATAAATGAGCGGAGGAGCATGATGGCTTTTACACATCACACATGCTTACATGTGTCAAGATGCTATGGCAGCCCAGTCTCATGATGTATGCACATTTGGGGGTGGGGGAAGGGGGGGCGGGAAAGAGAAAAAAAAAAAAAAAGTTCCCTAAATGTAGCAGTGGAAGTCATCCGGTCAAAAGTATAGCAATGAAGCTGTGCTTCAGGGGAGAGACAAAGAAGAAGGAAATCCATTGAATAAGCAAGCAAATGAGACTGACAAGAAAGCCAACCAATGGTAAGCAGAGGGCTGGCTCAAAGCCCACTTAGTATTGGTATTGTCCACAAGAGGTCTTTTGACACACAGATAAAAATGCACATAGGCAACACCTCAATAAACTAAATGATCTTCAGCAGAGACAGAAGAGTAATAGTAGAGTTTAAATATGGCAGAGAAGGTGGTGGTGGTGTAGAGTGCTACAGCAGGCAGCACAAGATGTAAAATAGAACAGCCCACAGTTATCCATCATGGTCTACCCTTTTGGCATCACTTCAAATGCACCCTCAAAGTTCTCGCTAATAGACCGGCTTCTTTTGATGATTGTACATCAATTGTAGAAAAGTAAATAAGATGAATGAAAACTGAAGCAAACATAAGGAATGTGCTGTGCAAGGATGGAAATGGAGGTGAAATAAGCACATGGTTAATAGACCGGAAGACGCGCAACAAATATTCATAATATGCAGAGCACATATTAATGCGGTACAGGGTCTATCAAACCTATGAGTGGGATATGAATAGAAACATTTTAGAGGACTGAATATTTGGGGGAAATCAAATTGTGTGAAAGTGAGCCTGATTAAGCTTATTGAAGCCACTTTAGATTTACAGTGTAGAGCAAAAAAAAAAAAAAAAAAAAAAAAAGAAAAGAAAAAGGCACACCAAGTACATTTGTATTTTTTTTTTTTTTTTTTTTTTTAATAGTACCTAAAATGTCTAACATGAATAAACTTGAATGCATGGTGGAGGCATTAATGTGCAAGATTCGCATAAAACATGCCACAGTATACCATTCAGGAGTCTTACGTTGATTCGTGAAGACTCAAACACAAGAGAGAGACCTCATTTAATTGAGAAATCCCACATTCGATTGAATAAAAGAGGTGTTCATTATGTGAGATAGTAATATTTTTTAATTGAACCTAAAAGAAGAAGAGTGACATACAACGTCAGTTTATAAAGAAGACTTCTCCCCTGGAGAATAGAAGCCCTTGTTTACCAAAATATTTCCTCATCGACACCGAATGGGTAAAACCCTTCGAGAACGCTTTACTCCGGCAGCCCCAGGTTCACCTCTACAATAGGCGCATCAGATGTATTAGCGATGTTTGAGGGGGTTGGTCAATGGCTGCAGAGAAGGAGGAAGTCTTCTTTTAACCAACACTCTCCAGAACGCCCATTTGTGTTTAGATGGGCAGGCCAACATTTACTTCAAATATCTGACACGGGTGAGGTTAAAAAAAATAAAAATAGCCTCGTCAAACTCAAACCAAATCCATACATTTGAGCGAAGAGAAGGATGAGGCTGGCTGTGCTTCAGAGAGACCAGAAAAGCCTGGTTTCTGATCAGTAAAAAACAACTGCAACACTCATGATGTAATGGAAATTAAAACCTTTTGGCACAATACTTACCTAGTTTCACTAAGCAGTTTCGAAAGGAAAACAAAATAAATCAGTAAGCGGATGGAAGAGGCAAGTCAAGGCAGTAGTTGATTAGGTCCAGAGGGAGCAGAGGATGGCAAATTAACAGAGCAGCAGGTAAGAGGAAAACACAATGGAACTCAACTGCCTCTGCAATAACACAGAACACTGGCGGGTGCTGTATCCCTGGCCAACAACAGATTCGCCCTCTGGTGCCACAATAAAAGGCTTTTGCCACAGAACATGCAGGATCGTACAACACTGCTGGACGAACTGCGCTGCCTCAGGACGCTTCTATGTGGAGCGAGTGGGACCACTGGTCAAAAAAAAAAAAAAAAAAAAAAAAAGGATAGCGCTGGGCTTTTTCTCTGACGGCTAAAGGGTTGGTGCCATTGAAGATCATAGGGTTTGCTTCCATACAAAAGGTCACTGAATTGCAAAGCACCAGCTTGTTTTTTGAGATGAAGCAATTTTGTGGCCCTGGAAGGCTTTTGTTTGAGGTGCGTAAAGGATACAACAGTGCAGGCTGTGGAGATAACTTAATACCTTTCCTCGTATTTATTTCTGCTCGAGGCAGGAAACCTTAAGGTGATCGGAGTGTGGAGAGGAAAATAGTAGTCATGGTGGACTCTGAATCTGATTTCTGCTTTACTACCAGCTATGCTGCAGCATTGTGGAAGAGGGAGATCAGTTTGTGCGAGACAAATAAGCGTAGAGTCTGGAGTTGGTGGTTCCTTGGGGGGCCAGGACATGGGCACCTACTTGTTTCAGGAGATGGTGGAGGCAGATACTGAAGACAACTGCCAGAGTGACTGATGTGTACTTTACACATGAGTGAACTCGAATTTAAGGGGCCCATCAGTAATAGAGGGAACTAAAGAAAAATGTAAAGGATGGGAAGTAAGGAGTCAGACTCCTTGCGTCTCAGTGAGACAAGGCCATCTGTAATGCTGAATGGCCCAGTGGAGATCTAAAAATACTAATGACTCTTCCCTTCATTCCTTCAAAAGTGCTGTGCCGGGCTTGAAGAATTCAGGGTCTGTGCCAAGTCTAGTGGTGAAAAGGCTGCGAATTCTCAGCCCTCTGGGGTCCCGCAAAGTTTTGGAAGCGGTCTTTCAATTCCAGCCAAAAATAAAATATTAATGGTTATATTTATATCCCACCAACCATATCAAATTAGCTCTAGGAGCTTGTATAGTCACTACCTGACAACGGCCCGCACTTAAATCCACCTGGGAAGTATGATCCACTGAGCCAGCCCTGCCAGGGTATGGACCCCCAACTTCCATGAGTCTTGGTGAGTGCTCAGTCCAAAGAGCTATTGGGTGGGTGGGGCAGCCAACTTTCTAGTCAAACGCTTAAGAAGTTATCTTAGGCCTATCATCTCTGAAATGTGTATGATGAACAAAACCACATCGAGTTACCACACGGAAATAAGCATTGCGAAACAAGAAAGACGCCTGGCTGAACCCTCAATTCTTGCACTGTCCGCATTAAGTGGACATGAGCGCCTCCCAAATTTATCAGTGCTTACTCACAAGAGTTCAGTCGGTGCCTCATCGAGCAAAAAACTGCCCAGTAATGTTAATTTCCCAACATCTGTCGGAGTTCACTCGCACAGGACATCAGAAGACCACTGGAGACAGAACTGCCCTTACTTGAGCAGGATTTTTGTTTTCTCAATAGACAAAAAATAATAAAATTGCACCACATGCCAGCAGGTCAACCTCCTCCAAACGTTATCTTTGAAAGATAGGCGTTGACTGGAATTCCCAGCAGAGCAAGCTGCAATGAATCACAGAGTGCCCAGGCAGGAATGTGCTAATGTCAGGGTTGCTTGAATTTGATGCCGTTTCCTGGTACTCACACAATGAACCAGCATATATGTATTCGAAGCCTGGGGCACAAGTCATCTTTACTGGGCCGTAGCCACATAGGAGCTCGAGCCACTTATGCCCTCAGCAAGACGTCTTTAAATGCTGTAATGAATCTGCCTTCACTAAAGGGTCTTATTCATGTGAATAACCCAGAATCTGATAAATTTGAATAAAATAAGCCAGTTTTCTGCCTTATACTTGCAATAGGAACAAGCCATGGAATCTACAGACTCGTAGGGAGTGACAAACAATGGCCACGTAAGAGCTCAAATTATTGTACCAGACACATGACAGACGCGCGTTCCAGGTGCTGCACCAGACGCCTCGCCTGACGGACCCAGGAGCAGCGGTGTGGCCCAGTGGCTAACTTGCCAACTAGAGCCAAGAGCACTGCAGTTCTATCAACTTTCCCATTGGGCAAAGTTGAGTGGCCCTCACAATCACATGCCCCGTGCCAGAGATCGCTCATATGGCAATAGTGCGAGTACTTAAAAACGATAATAATAATCATAGGTCTGAGTGGCGACTCGGTGGGTGGATCTACCCCAGGAGCCAGTGTCTAACCATGTGGGCACAAGTACACTTCCCAACAAGTCCACCCAGCCTGCGATCAAATGAGTACCACTGAGTTGGGTAATAATCTGCGATCAGATACAAGAAACCGCTCAGGAGGAGAATCGAATAGACCATTATATTCATGATACTTTAACTCCCAATAACAAGAAGAAACCAAACAAGGACTGACAAAGCCAATAGGTCTGGCGTTGGCTGTAGACATTTTGCCTTTGCCAATGCTAATTTTGTTTGTGAATGTATCCCTTTATACAACAAAATATTGCTTGGCAGTCTAAAATCCCCTCTATATACCAAGCTGTGGTAAGACAAAGCAAAATGTGAAAGACTACGGAAGACAAATGGATGATACAGCTGCTTGAAAGTCCCTGTAAAGCATAGTGCATTTATTTGTATTTAAAACAAAGTTTTTTTCTAACAGACGAGGGTGGGGGAAGTGGGGGGGATTCACATGGAGTCAGTCTCGCATTATCCAGCACCACTGAACAAGCCGTTCTTCTTTCACTGTGGCTTTCCTGGTAAGAGAAAATTTCATGTATACACTTACGCGTTCCTCACACGGCTGAATAGACTACTTTGCACCTGGTCCACCAACTCAAGTCATTTAAGAAACAGAGGAAAAAAAAAACAAAAAAAAAACGACTACAAACCGGCCAACGTACCTAAAATGCCGCTAGACTCTCCAGACCCACGTCTGTGCTACTAAAGTGTCCCCCACCTGCCATGGCAATGTTATGCAATTAGCAAAGAACGAATTGAAACACTTTACTGAAAGTCATAGAAAATGAAAACTGGAAATTATGTACCCTGTGCCAGTGCGTTACGAAACAAAGTCCGGGTGAAATGTGGCCCTCGGGCAAGATGCAGCACTGCCCCACTAAGTAACCACCTTTGTCTGCCAACTGCACCTGCACATTACAACTCAGTGGGTGGTGCTACCCCCCCCAACTCAACTGCACTCCTTTTATCGACCATGGAAGGATGAAAGGTTAGTCAGACTCACCAAAAATATAACCTGAAACCTGCATGGCTAAAGGATTGCTGCAGTAGGGCTGCATTAATATTGATTTACTCTTCTCAGCTTAGCGGTTTACGACCTTATACTGAATTCCTAGGAAAATATCACCTGTTAAGAAAGGGAGGCAAATTCAAACACAAATATTTAGAGTACTCGATAGCAACTGAGGGCACCTTTAAAAGGGTCCTGTGAAGGGCGCGCCACGCCTCTGCTCATTAAATAAACATGGAGACCAGGGCACCGGCCAGTATTGGTTTTCTTCACTATGTAATCAGATACCGCCAGGCCGAGGAAAGTACATGGCCGATCTCCAGCTAACAGAAACTTGGAAGGTGCTCAGGTATCGCCTGAAAAACGAGTTCAATGAGGCAACAGGCATTCGAGCAGGTCTCTTTATTGCCAAAGACAATGAACAACACAGGCAGGCTTCAGAAAGAATGTGGTCCGGCCGGTGGAAATGGCGGCCGCTGCTTCTGCAACAGGTGATGTTATCTTTATTGTCCGAGAAAACGAGCCAGTCGCTCCGGTCACGAACGGGCCGCGGCTCACGTCGTCGCCGGCTGAGCAGCACGAACACCTGCCCCACGGAGAACACCACCCCTCCCCCACGGATAACACCTTCCCTCCCCCAGTGACGTGTGCCCTGCAGCAATTCCGTCTACTTACTACTATCGTAATCACATGTGCAAACAGGCACGATTCAGACTGGAGACTCCCGATTTTGAGGCTTTAAAATTGCATTGTTTAGCTGCCTTCCGCCTAGGATTAACCCATCAGCAATTCTTAGTCAATAGGGAAAATACATTCCGCCGATTTGTATTTCAAAATATGGACATGTAGCCAACAGATCTTGGGCTAGGACAGCAACGTTCAAATCCCAGTATTCTAACTCGACAACATACACGATCTAGGTAGTGGCGTCATGAAACTTGAAAGGGGGGGCTATAAAGTACATGTAGGGTGCCCCCCCACACTGTACACACGCTCCGGACCTTCTCAGGTGCGCTCAGGACAGGGGCCACTGGATCTAGGGCAAGCCACTTCGCTTCCCAGTGCCACAGGCCCTAGCCCGCAGGCAGTCATGGGGATTTAAACCGGCTAACCCTGGCACAGGTAGTTTTTCCCCCACCCTGGACGTAGTGCTTGAATAAATGGGTGGCTCTTCCATAAAGTATTCAGAAGAAAACCAAACCCTGGAAAAAAGGGTTTCCAAAAGGGTATTTAAAAAAAAAAAAAAAGTCTCGCAAACTTACTTCTACCACAGGATTTGCCTACTATCTTAAGACCGTATTGATGAGGATGTATCAGAGGCAACCTTCCTGCATGCCCAGTGCCTACCCATAGACCCCTTACAACCAAAAGTCGGAGCACCTGCTCCACAAAATCACCGTTTGGCGAGTTTGTGTCGAGAAAACGAACTTCAGTCGACGCTTACATTATTGAAAAGTTATCACTGGTCTTTCAAGCATGATTCGCTCCAACTCCCTAAAATAGCTCGATTTTTTTTGTTAGTTAGTGAATTTATATTACCGAGTTTTGAAGCGAAATCTAGTGGTATTTCCACGCAATACTAAAAAGTCCTAAAATTGTGATGGTGATAATAATAGAACAGAAATTGAAGTTCGCAAGCCGATGAGGAACCATCATTTATAGAAACATCCAAGTTAGTTCATAAAATGAGAAAATAGACCTTAACAGCAAATGGCCGAAAAAAAAGTTTGTGATGTCGGAGCCCAAAACTCACTGTAAAGTGATTAAAATTCGGGCCCAGCGGTTCAGTAGACTAATGCATCCACACCGGGGACCTCTGTTCGACTCATGGCTACAGGTTCGAGTCCCAGCGGGTCCATTCACTCTTCAGAGGCCTATAAAATGAGCACCACTAAGTTGGGTAACAACATTTTTTATTCAGCCCCAAGAGGCGAATTTGTACTAAACTAATACTTTTTAAAAAAACTGCAAGAAGGCACTGCCCAACGAAAGTTATTAGTCTCAGTGTGGAAGGGTACGGGGGAGTGTACAGGAATGCAGCGTCAATCGAGGAAAGAAATATCCCTAAAATGTAGCACAGCTTGGCACCGCCGTCTCGCTCTGCTTCCAAGAGGAGGAAAAACAGTCACATTGGTTGGAAACTAAATTTGCCAGTGAAAGCAATCCTCACAAAAAACACATTCCAAGGGGAGGAAGGAAAAAAGATAAAGCTTTGCTGGAACAGAAGGAAAGCCTGCCAGGGATTAGGACCAAACAATCTAGCAAATAGGAGGATAAAATCTGATGAAGCAGCTGCTTACCTTCTCCCATAACCACACAATCAACGAGAGGTCGGTCTCACAGAACAGCAGGCTCGCTACATACCTTATGCCACACGAGTACACATAGGAGTCCCTTATCCCACTTCCACAAACACCAGAAGCGCACCCTGCAGGGCTGGGCCGGTTAGGTTATGACTAGAGTGCCACTCATGGCTTCACCACTCGACAACATATTCTTACAGGGAATTCATTTCAATTCTGTGCTTTGGCGCCAGTGCAACAAAATGGAAGCTCCTAGAAATGGGTAAAACTTCAGTATAAAGTGCAATGTGAAACAAGCACTTGCAAATCAAATAGTGCTAGCTTTTGCTGCCAGCCTTTTTGGCTTTGTCATTGCTCGTTTTGTAATGTTTTTGCAAAATTATATTATTCTGGGAAGCTACCTGGCCCTCATCAATATATATATAATTGAATACAAGCGTAAACCTATTTTTAGACCTCAGAAAGCACACACTGCCATAATAGTGCCAGGCACTGTAAGGAACAAATTTTTGTATGGCTGTTTTAATAGTGAAAGAGCAGAACGGTGTCATTCACAGTGAAGCTAGCCAATGGCTGAAGTAGTCTGATCAACTGTCCCGTGCTGCAGTGCTTTAAATAAAGTGTAAGTGGCACATTTAATAGACCAATGAATGTAGCGGGCCGGCTGAAGGCCCCTATTACTATGTTGAACCTAAGATTTTAGTCAAATCGAAAAAGGTCTGGGCTAACACCATACCTAAACAAAAACGAGATGCCAGAACGAACAAGGAATTGGGTTGGTTCCTAATATGCCGATCTGTGTATCTTAACTGGGTATAGTCATTCACCACACAATCCTATGTAGGAAACTTGGAGGGTGGACCAGCTGCGGCGGTTCCTACTGTGTTGGGCACACCATCTCCAATATAGAAATGACAGCACCAACAACAAAGTACCAGCCAATCAGATCTGGCCGAGGCGACGATAAGGGCACGCAGTCTGTAGTGGTTGAGGAAAAGAGGCATAGCGCCGGCCTGCATGTATCCAATCACCTTCGGTTATGATTTAATGTTCGCTTGGGCACGAGTCAGCAGCACACACGAGGCTTGGGAGGAACGTGACCTACATTGGAGCTGTGTGTGCATCACTAGAGCAAGGAATGCGGTTGTCATGTAAACTATCTACCAGAAGATATTAATTACCTCTATGTCATCGGATATGGAAACACAACCCGCCTGCTAATGCCCCAACGAGGTAGGCAGGTCAAGTGGTTTATATAAAACGTTTAATTCGCGGCTAGTGGTACTTCATAGTAAAAGGATGAACAGGGGTTTGTAGGTCAGTGACTAGGCGCAGTACGAACCCTTCTCGGGGCTGCAGACCACCTGCATTGGGGTTCAATATGGAAGGTCCTGCCACCCCTCCCTCAATTCAGCCTGTGGAAATCAAAGCTTAATTTGCGCTGGTAGTTCAAAAAAGTGGTGGGGACAGAGACTGGCGATGACGGCAGGGATCAGCACTCAAAGTGCAGAAGTAGATCTACTACTTTGTCAATATAGAAATTGTCTGCTGCATACACAAGTTTAAAATGCAAAAAAACCAAACCTGCACCATTTGTGGCCGAAATCTCAGCCGAATGCAGCATTCGGCTACCTGTGCCATTTCTTCTGCGTAAAAAGGAGATGCTGGCAGGACGATGTCTATATTTATCTGGGTAAGGGTGATCCGTGAACAGCAATGTGTACCCACTGGGCTGGGCCACTGTGTACCATCTCTGGTTAGTGTAAACCTCTGATAGAAAGAGCTCCAATTAGGACTCGTTATACTTGTACCCAACATGGCACATAGAATGCCAATGTTTTCTCAGTCTGGGCACTAGGAGACTGACAAAGCAAAGTGCACCCAACTAGTGTTCTGTAAAGCATCACAATGTGTGCATACTCGTTTCACAAACGCTCTAGTTAGGAAGTGTGCACCCAACTGGAACATTCTGTACTGGTCTGCATATGAAATACTAGGACTGAAATGTGTCTACCTGGGCAACGAAATATTGGCCCATGAGAACCGGAAAACTGGCACATTAAAGGGACCATCCAGTGTACAGAGCGGGGGCAAAAAAGGTTCTCTTTGCCCAGTCTTTCTTCACTATCGATAGTCAACAATGAATGTTCCAGGACGTTGCTTTTTTGATGAGGTCTGTGGTTTGGACATGCATTGTGACATCATTCACTGGATGGTCCTTTAAAACAGAACCCTGGAATATTTCAGCACAGCCCCAGGCAGGCTAGCCAGCGGGCATCATATACCATTTGAGCCCCAGCCCCATATTACTGGAAACTTTCTAGAATATATTTGCTCATCATTTAGATGGATAGATTTAGGGGAGAGGATGTGGCCGAACGGGCTAGGGCGGTCGATCTCAGATCTGGGGAACCAGGTTCAAGTCTCGGCAATAACGCTCAACATCCTGTGATTCTGGGCAAACCACTTAATTTCCCCGTGCCTAAAAAAAAAAAAAAAATGAATGTGTCCTTGTGTAACGTAACTGGTGCTCATGTAAAGCGCTCCGATACCGATACCTTCGGTTCAAGTTCGCGATATATAAAACTCCCCCAAAAAAAGATATATAATGCAAGTACCATGCCACTTTATGACAGGCACAACCCTAGTATATAAACAGACACTTGAAAACATATTTTTTTGTCACGATTTCGAGAGTCTATTAATACCAACGGACAGAGGCCAATGTTATCCATTACATATCACAGTACAGCATTTAACACCGGTCGGTGCAAACTTCACCAACAGTCTAGACGTGTGCAGTATGCAGTGTGGTAGTACATGTTTTCCGGCCCTGCTTAAAGGGTCTTGCTGGAATATTTTTCTGCTATGCTCCAACCAATGCTTAGTTTTCTGATGAGCTTATTATAAATATCTCGCTGCGGCAGGAAAAAAGATTTTCCTTATACTTTGACACGCTCTAAACTATTCATTAAGCTCTCCCAGGTTATGCTATAAACGTAATTGCTTGTCGCAAAAGACTTGGAACACTGTGCTTCACAATTCATCAGACGGTCCCATTTTGTAATCATTTTCTTTTTGGTTGAGCTTGCCTGAAATGCTCGCCATCTTGGTGCAATAAGGTTTTGCTATTTAAGTGTTTATTCCCATGGTTACCAGCCACGAATGGCTGTAAGGTAAGAGTGTGTTACAGAAAACAAATGATGGACGGAATGCTGACAATGCAAACAAACATTCTCCCCCCCTCAAAAGATCTGGGTTAAATCCATCGTTCTTTTGCCCACTACGCCACCCCAGTTTGGACCCAGCCATATGCAAATCAGTCTTGACCCTGTGCCCCATGGGAACAGTCCAGACCGAACTGCCAGGCCAGGTCCTCCCTGGACCAGAAACAAGCATCCTGGGACCGGTTTCAGGGTATGTCACCCTTCTTCAGCCAGGCTAGCTTGAATCCAGTGGCACAGTGAGCAAGGGACCCACGTCTGGGCATACCCATCCCACTTAGGGCGAAAAGTGTTACAGAAAACAAATGATGGACGGAATGCTGACAATGCAAACATTCTCCCCCACTCAAAAGATCTGGGTTAAATCCATCGTTCTTTTGCCCACTGAGGTAAGAGTGTGGCAAATACGGATATTAAAAACTAACCGGAATCGAAAGCAGTAAGAAGTAACCCACAGCACAGAATATGGCATTAATGCACTAATCGTTTCTGGAATCTATTTTAAACTGTCGGTCACCCCCTAAGTTCAAGGGTAAAAGGAGAACACTGCTGCCCTTGAAAAATCAGTACGTCACTTTGGTTTGTACAGCCAAGTAAGTCCACCTGAAGAGAAACGCGTGAGCGCATATTTACTGGTGCTACACTTCTAAGAACTTACCAAGAAATGTTCAGCGTAAAAGCCCTTGGACAAGGTCAATGCCACAATTTGGCGAGTCACCGCGCGCATAGTTTAAATCCCACCAGCCCCAGCATGCAGGACAAGTAAAGTTAGCACAATACATAAGCAGATGGCATTCAATGACGAGAATCACAATGTGTTGAAGTTTGTGGGCAGGTTTCTTGCAACTTTCCACTTGTGGAAAAGGCGAGCAGACGCCTGGGCTTCACAGGAGAACAGGAAACTGTAAATGGTCATAATAATTACACAGTGAAGGGTCCTGTCAGTAACCCATCAGCAGACTCCTGTCCCTACACCAATTTTTGGAAGCCAAAGCAGAATGCTGGTAAATAAAAAAAAAACACCTGTTTTGATCTAAAGTTTGTATAAAGTAACACAGAAAACAAGCTTTGGCAAAGCCAACAGGCCTCGCAGTTTGGATTTATTGGATTTGCCAGTACAATTTGCAGAGGCTGTATAGCATGGATACTCGCAAACATTTTCTCGGGAGCCAAAAAGTTTGGTCTGTGATGTGACCGAGGGCCGCATGATCCCAGTAGGCTGGCAGTTGGGGGTTGAGGGGCAGTAAGGTGGGTGTAGAGGAAGCGGTTGACCTGCAGCATATGAAACCAGAAAACCTGGGATTATCCTTTATATAAATGCTTGCCTATTAATTTAGCATCTTTTTTTGTTTTAGTGTGGAGTCGAGTAAACAGAAGGCCAGAGCTAAGGTTGACCAGGGGGCCCCATGTAAGGGTCAGGAATGCCACAGGCAGCCTCTGGGCCATACTCATCACAGCTGTATAGCATGAAAAAGGAAAAAGGAAAAAGGAGAAAAAAAAAAAAAAAAAGCGCCATGACTTGGCTGCACTTGCCAGGAACTCATTCTATTGAAATGCACATCCGTTACCATGCACGTGTGCCTACAGAGGGACACTAGCACCATTTTCCTTTTTTAAATGTACTAATCCAAGATGGTAGACACTACTTGGATCAGGAAATATATTTTTTTGCGTGAAAGTACAAAATAAACAAGCATTGGCATAGCCAATAGGTCTCACCTTTGGGACCTTATAAGTTTAGCCATGCAGCAGACTTCTTTAATTGTTACAATTACAGGCCACATGTAGCCACAAGATGGCAGAAAAGGCACGCATGTACGAACGTTGCCAAGTAGCGGAATGAGTGCCACAAGCGCAGATGCCGCCCACTGATCTAATATCACGTGTGAAGCTGCACGCTACCCATGGCTGTCCACAGCAAGAGTAGCTGTTTTTTCTGTTTAACAAAACGATTTTCGAATTTAGT
The DNA here is from genome assembly GCA_963921515.1 of Calotriton arnoldi. NCBI lineage: Eukaryota > Metazoa > Chordata > Amphibia > Caudata > Salamandridae > Calotriton > Calotriton arnoldi. The sequence continues at coordinate 872,074 of CAWUFW010008100.1, read as the reverse complement.
GCGACCTCATTAACTGGCTTCCGGTCACGAGATTCTCAGGGGGTTACTCATCTATTTAAAATGCTTTAATAACCATCCTTTTTAAAATATATTTTTGGAGTTTAATATAGCGCAAACACGACCGAAGGTATCAGAGCGCTTTTCATGAGCACTAGTTGCATTATAGACGGACATATTCATTTTGTTAGGCACGGGGAGATTAAGTGATTTGCCCAGAATCACAAGATGTTGAACGTTCTGCCGAGGCTCAAACCCGCTTCCCCAGCTTCCAGGTCGACCGCTCGAGCCAATAGGTCACATTCTCTTTTGTCGTGACATCTGTGACATCCAGGCCTCGAATCGCACAAAGGCAGTGTCATATGTAATCGTAATCTAAAGGTGTAGGTGGTTTGAGTTAAAGGTATTAAACAACGTTGGATTCGCAGTTACACAGGCACCCGTTTACCTATGCGTGTAATTACCCAGCTATAGGTGTAATGCTGTGAATGCGGTAAATGTCCCTGTGGGGTTCGTGCTAGCAGGCACTGCATGGGGCAGGTCCTGAAAGGTTTGGAAACACACGCAGAACTTGTGGGTATTCATAAACTTCTCAATGACCTATTCCCACCCTGGAAACGTTTGGAAACAAACTTCTGTTTAAAGCAGGAATCAGTCTTTTTATTTTCAAGTGTAGGGATGAGCACGGAACAGTTTAAAAATGAGTGACACTTGCAAGAAAATGGGTGTAGAGGAGAAATATACTACGACTGCGCAAATGCGAAGGTATTTTTGTATGCAAAGTTTTACTCGATATACACTTGTTCATGCAAAAAGTCTTTCCCTTATTTAGAAGTCGGAATTCATAAAGGATTTACCAGAAATATTCTGGGAAATATTTGTGAATTCCTAAAATGGCACCCATCCGAGGGAGGTAAATGGTAGGTGCTGATTTCCAAAGATCTTTGTGATTTGGGGCCCGTGTGTGTAAGACGAGCTCTTGGCGGGCAGCACAGAGATGTACTTGTACAGAGAGATAATTGTGAGACTTAGAAATACTCCGAATATACCAAGTGTTTTATAACAAGTATAAAATGGCGCAGCTAGGACACAGGATTATCTGGGTGTTGTGCGAGGTGCGCGAGGCTGTCTTGGGGTTTTATGCTAGTCTGAATATGGAGAACTCGTGGCGGTAATGTGTTGCTGAGGTTCCTGTCGATGAATGAAGGAACACATGACCACTTCGAGCACTCTAGTACTGTTCTGCAAAACTACTACGCGTGCCTTGGTATGCTAAAAACATCAAGACCGACAGGGCACAGTAAATACAAGTCTAGAGAAAGAACCCAAAGCTTTCGAATTTCGGGTACTGCATAAAGGAGAAACATGTAACATTGAACGCTTTCATGTGCAAAGTAAAATCGGTTTCCTACTTTCTAAAAAGTGGGGAACTTTCGGATTACTGTATAAAGAGCAAGGCTGAGAAACAGAAAACAAGCGCGTCCGCGAAAGTGAAAGCGACCGCGCTGTGTTGAATTAGTAACATGATCCACTACGAGGGAGGAATGCAGCTGCCACCCTGCGCGCCGCTGCTCGCTCCCGAGAGCAAAACGCAGTGGGAGTGAACCTTTAGAGAAGAGGTGGGACATGCAGCCGCCTTTGGCCATTTGCGTGCTTTCATTATTGAAAGCCACACGCAAAGGCCAATTGGATGTGTGGGAGTTGCCAGACCCACACGGAGAAGTTTAGGGGAAGTTTGGAGTGCTCACAAGAAGCCTCCCATAGAGCAGCGCATGCGCGCTGCGCTAGGCTCGACCTAAAAAGTACCGGTGGAGGGTAACAGAAGCAGTTGAACAGAAGCAGCACATGGCAGAGAGAACAACAAGGGGTAGCGTTGAATCTCACATTTTTGGCTGTAATACTTTTTTCCTATACCCAAAAACGCCAAGACTTGGGATCAACCAAGAGGGACGTATTTTGAGACAAAGGCAAAGTTAGGTCTGAAAATTAAATTGCTTTTGGATTAGCAACATGTTACAAGTGAGACGGTTCAATAGAATATAAATATATACATACAGCACATATGCATGTGTGCAAACTGTAACATGCCATTTATTACCAATGTCGAGATTGGGTATGGGCTACGACTCATGAGAGGCGAAGCCCCTGGAATCTAATCCGGTCCCCTTTAGTTACCCACCCTCCACACAGACCGTACCTGCCTCCACCAGCCTGCAAAATGCGGTACACAAGACACAAAACGCACTAGCTATTAAGACAGGAAAACCATTTGACTGGCTGCACAAGGTACCTTGCCAGGTGTGAAAGTGAGGCAACATGGCGCTCAGTGTTTTTCATGTGCATTTGTTTTTAAAATAATTTAACTAAAAGAGTGTTTGGACAAAATAGCGAGTCCAAAATATAGTGCGGACAAAATGTCAAAAATACGGAGGACATGAATATCATGAAGGCAAGTTTCAATGGGTATGCAAAGTTTTACTATGCTTAACTTCACATATATGTATCTCGACGATCGAGATATATACATCTTCCTTCAAGGTACATAGATGTGGAGTTAAGAATAGTAAATCCATACTTACCTGTTTGCACTTCCTTTCTCAACATTTTGATCCTTGATATTTTTGACATGATATTCTGTCCACACAATATTTTTATCCTCGATATTCTGTCAGTGATCCAAACAAAAGTGTGCTACAAAATGGCTGAAGTTGTTCAGTGAAGTAAAATCACATTGAAGATTCTATGTGCCTATGAGGAGAGTTTATTTCATGTGCAAAACTCAATGTAAAATATGTGATCTGGAAGGCAGTGAATAAGGTTTTTCTCATGCCAATTTTTCAGCACTGTGGTAATGAACTTGAATTTGAACTTTGCACTGTAGCCATAAGTGTGTGAAATCAGTTTTTGTTACTTCAGTCACTCTAAGTAAATTTATTTTTACTGTCATGGCGCATATATATATATATATATATATATATACATACATACATATACATACATACACATACACACACGTATATATAATATATATATATATAATTTCCATTACATCGTGAGGCCCCTGTGCCTCGTAGACACACCCCCTACCCTTATAAAATGTTCATGCCCCCCTCACATCTCTAACCGGGAGGGAGGGAGGGCAGTAGTGGAAATGAGCGAGAGTAGGACTCAGAGTAATGCAATTACCTGTACGTAATAGAAGCATTACCTCCTCGTCCCTCTTGCTCATTTCCATTATATCGTGAGACATACGAAGCCAAAACAAAAATCAGGACAACTGCACCAAATTCTGCACAGCCAGAACCAAAAAAGGCACATTTTATTGTCAAGCAAAGATAGCCCAGCTATAATACAGAGGACAAAACTTTCGAGCCAAAAACCTCCCCCACATCCGGACCCTGAACCACCCGATAGTGAGAAATAAAGGTGTTAGGCATGGCCCAAGTGGCAGCCCTGCAAATCTCAGACAAAGAAGCACCCTGAATCTCAGCCAAGGATGCCAACATCCCCCTGGTGGACCGTCCCTGGAGCCCCAGAGGAGACAAGAGACCAACCTGCTTGTAGGCCAAAGTCACCAAAGACTTAATCCACCTGGACAAAGTTTGTAAAGAAGGCTTCAAACCCTTTTTAGCCAGGCCAAAATTAACAGACAGAGAGGACACCAGACGGAAATCCTGAACTCTAGATAGATAAATCAGAACAGCACGCCGAACATCCAGCGCATGCCACTCAACCTCCTCCGGAGACTGATTATCAGGAAAGAACTCCCGGAGGATGACTTCCTGCTGCAAATGAAAAGCGGAATTGACCTTAGGTACAAACCCAGGCCCCGACCGCAGAACCAACCGATCCTCAAAAATTCGAAGAAAAGGAGCCCTGCCCGACAAAGAACCCAACTCACCTAGGCGTCTAGCAGAGGTAATCGCCACCAAGAAAAAAAACCTTCAGAGTCAAAATCTGGAGACCCACCGACTCCAGGGGCTCAAAGGGAGGATACTTCAATGCGTGCAGCACAATCAGAAGATCCCAGGAAGGACAAATCCGTATAGGAGGAACCCACAAATTCCCAAACCCCTTAAAGAGTTTAACCACCAACCCCAAAGAGTCGTTCAGATTATTCCAGGGACCACAGAAAGCACGAATGGCAGCCCATTGAACCTTTAAAGTGGAAACACTTAAACCTAGAGCAAATCCATCCTGCAGGAACTCTAGAACCAGAGCAAGGGGAGCATGCACAGGCCCACAATCATGCCCTTCACACCACTTTCCAAACGTAGCCTAATGACGAGTATAGGAAGTCTGAGTAGACAGTCTCCTACATGCCTGAATAGAGAGCGCCACAGAATCAGACAGCCCCTGCACCCTTAAACCTTCCTGTTCAAGTGCCAGGCAGCCAACCGGAGCCTGCCCAGGGATTCCAAGGGAAGAACCGGGAACCTCAGAGGACAAGGAACTAGCGGGAACACCCACTCCTGGCCCACCCTCATCTCCACTAGCAGAGGAAACCAAGAGGAGCGGACCCATAGCAGAGCAACCAGGATCACCCAAGCCCTCTCTCTCTGAACCCAAAGAAGAAACCGCTGTAAGAGAGGGAACAGGGGAAAAACAAAGCAACCTCCTTGGCAATGGACAGCAGATCGCCTCCACGGCCCAAGCCCCCCAACTCCCTGTCCCTTGAACAGAACCGGGGAAGAAGAGAATTCTAGGCTGAAGCAAAAAGATCCAGAAAAGGGTCCCCCCACCGAATGCAAATCTGGGCAAAGACCTGAGGAGCCAGACAATAATCCTGGGAGGACGGAATCACCCTGCTCAACAGATCTGCTTGCACATTGAGACACCCCGGAAAGTACATTGCCTTCAGGGAAAGAACCGTTTCCTGTGCCAAAGAAAAAAATCAGATCCGAGATTACTGATGAAGACAAGGCTCTCGTCCCCCCCTGTCGATTGAGATAGGCTTTGGCGGTCATGTTGTCCGTACACTGACCTCCCCCGTACAAGATTTGAAAAATGCAGAAGAGCCAGCCACACCGCCTGAAGCTCCCTCCAATTGGAGGAGCGACAAGCCTGGACTGGAGACCAGAACCCCAGGACCCGGTGGGACCCCAACCAAGCTCCCCAACCTGTCTCGCTGGCATCAGTAGTTATGACTACAGGATCCACCTGACAGAGAAACCCCCTTCTCCAAGTTCCCCAGCTGCAGCCACCATCCCAGTTCTTGATGAATGTTCTCGGTCAATAGCACCACCCGAGTCAAATCCTGAGACTGCGGATTCCAATGAGCTAAGAGAAAACGCATCAGGATGTTTAAATGCCTCCTCGCCCAAGGAACCACAGTGAAGCAGCCAAGTCCCCTTGAACCCTCATCCAGAGAGAGGGAGGAGGATGAGACATTGACATAAGCTCCAAGATATGGGACTGAAGGGTCAACACCCGGGGGCTGGGCAACAACACTTTCCCCTCCGAAGTCCAGAAACGAGCCCCAATGAACGTCTGATCCTGGGACGGAACCAGCTTGGACTTCTCCCAATTGATCAGAAACCCATGATCCTGTAACAACTGCAGAACCATCTGAACATGAGTTTCCGCTTGCAGAAAGCAAGGTGCAACCACAATCCAATCCTCCATATAAGGCTGAACTGCTCTTCCCTGGAGATGAAGAAGGCCTACCAAGGGAGCCAGAACCTTAGTAAACACCAGAGGAGCTGATTTTAGTCCAAACGGAAGCACCCGGAACTAGAAGTGTCTGCTCCCAACCGCAAAGCGGAGGAATCTCTGAAAGTCCTTGTGTACCGGAACATGCAGGTACGCATCCTGTAAGTCTATAGTTGAGATGAAATCCCCTGGGCCCACCAGCGGAATCAGTTGTTGAAGGGACAGCATCCTGAAATGAATGGCCTTGACCCACCCATTGAGTTTCTTCAAGTCCAGCACTGGTCGATAATCACCAGAAGGCTTTTGAACGAGAAACAGGGCAGAATAAACTCCTTGTCCCTGCTCCCGAGGAGGAACTGGCATAATCGCCCCTGTGGAAAGCAAAGCTGCGACACCGTCGAGCAGTGCCTTCCTTTTTTCCGGCCTCTGAGGGACGCGTGTATGGATGCAACCCAAGTCTGGAGGCCAAGAACTGAACTCTATACAATAACCGTTCTGCACAATATTCACTACCTAGAGATCTGAAATGGAATTTGCCCAGACCTGGGAAAGTGCATAATCCGACCACCCACAGGATAGTCAGGACCCCTGCTTGGAAGAACCGGCCTTGGCAGGAAAAGCCTGACCCTTCCTTGGTTGATATTTCCTCTTCCTTGTCGCATAGAAATTTGACTCCTTCTTACTGTCCAAGGCAGACCTATTCCAGGACCCAGAAGATTTAGAAGCAGAGGATTTAAAGGACCAAGTATGCTTCTTATCCATAGAGGCCTTCTTAAGAATATCATCCAGTCGTTCACCGAACAGCTTGCGCCCATCGAACGGCAACTTTAAGAAAGCACTCTTGTCAGCGAAATCAGCTTTCCAATCCCGCAACCACAAATGCCTCTGAGCTATAACCGTAGCACTGGATGCCACTGATGCCGCTTTAATCACATCTGCCGAAATATCAGACAACAGCTTAGCCTCCAGCTCCATGCTCACCAAGTGATCAGAAATGTCCGAGCCCTCCTGCAAGGCATCAGACAAAATCTCAAAATCCTTAACCAAAGACTGAGAAGTCAGGGCTGCATAGGATGCTGCTCTCAAAGCCAAATTAGCAGCTGAAAAAGATTTCTTCAAGCTTCCTGTCCACTTGATCCGACGGGGAGCAGTCCTCCGCACTCAAAGAAGGATGCCCAATCAGCTGAGCCAGGATAGTATCCACCTTCACCGAATGTGGCAATTCCTCCCCCTGTTCTAGGACATAAGCCTTCATCATGAATCTGGTGACCTGGAAATGGTCAGGATCCTTCCACCCTCGAAAAATAGACTCCTTAATCAGAGGGTGAAGAGGCAAAGCCACCCCAACAGGATTGGAATACTGGCGAAACATCTCCCCATGCTCAGGCACTGCAGATGGCTCTAAACCAAGATTCGCCCTTATGTGGTCCAATATAAGAGACAACTCCTCACAGGAAACATACTTCCCACCCGTAGCCTTAGGAATAGAGGAAGATGAATCAGAGTCTGAGCCAGACTCTCCGGGCGTGACCAAATGCTTAGCTTTAGACTTTTTCTTAGCAGCAACCGCCTCATTGATCATGGCCTGCACCTCCGTAGCTGAAAGCAAGCCAGTGCCACCAACAGACTGGGTAGCCTGCCCAGCCTCCAGCTCACTCCCTGAATCAGACTCAGCACCTTGAGACCCTCACGGGTGAGTAGCGCGCTTACAATTACCCTGATTGATTGACTCAATTTGCCGTCTCTTCTCTGCACGGTTGCCTTCCATGGTTACCAATGAATTTTGAAAACCCAGAATGCAGGTAGCTTAAATACTGCCCCAAGCAGTGATATGGCCCCTGAAAACCAATCAGAAGGCACGGAGGAAAACCAACAACCAATGAGAACAGGGCCAGGCCATAGGTCAGGAAACAACCAATCACAAAAGTACAGCACAGCTATACATTGTATAACACTGATTGTCCTACCTGTAGTGACTGTTTTGCCAGCAGAAAGGAGCACCGCATCCCAACAGGCTGTCATGCACCGCAGACTCCGAGAGGCACAGCACTCCCATAATCCACACAGAAAGGGCTGAAAGCATGCAGCATCAATGCCTCTGCGCCATCCCATCAGAGCGGCAGACAGAGCACCGCTCTGAAGTGCCCCGACATGCCCTCGGGAGCTCCATAGCCTAAGGAGTCCCTCAGAGTCAGGCCTCACGGCCAGGCCGATTCCCGCACCACTTTTCCGCACCACAGCTCTGACGTGTGCAGACCGGCCTCGAGGAAGCTGTGCCTACTCCTGAGACTCTGCCCTTCCCAAAATACTCACGCAGAAGGGAAGCATTGAGGCAGACCCTGAAAGAATCCAGGTCGGAAGAAATGCCGCCGAAGAAAAGGAGCTGGTTAGATAGAAGAACCAGCTCTAATTAACCCGCGCTGGAGCAAGGGCACCGCACTCGCCCATCTGTGTCTACAGACACAAAAGAACAGGAGATGTGAGTGTAGGAAGGTGGAATCTGACTATTTGGTTGCCCCCATTTTTTTTATGGTGTTTTGCTGGTTTATGACTTAGTTGGACTGGGATCCTGCTATTCAGGGCCCCAGTCTATCTGCTTTCTCTGTAAAAAGGTTTCCATGTGCCTTAGGCACATCACTGATTGGAATCTGGAGTGCCCTTATAAGTCCCTAGTATATGGTATACTATGTACCAAGGGCATAGGTACCTCAGAGGCCTGCCAGGGGCTGCAGCATGTATTATGTCACCCCTGGAAGGCCATCCAAACTGACACCACAGGTCTGTTACTGCAGCCTGGGTAAGGTGGTGCATGCACTCCTTACTGTGATATAGGTTACCTATATCACTAAATACATACACACATATAAACCTATAAGTCACTCCTAAGGCAGGCCTTATCAATCCTAAAGGCAGAGTGCATGGTTCCTATGTGAGAGGGTGCCCCTGCATGAGCAGGGCCCCTCTGCAGCGTTCGGAGACCATCTCTGATGCTGTTTGTAGTGCAGCCTGACCATATACTCTTAAGCGCATTATATCCTCGCGGTAAAATGCTAACTTTGGAATGGCTGCACCTAAACATGTCGTGTTTGGTGTCAAACATCTTGGAATACTACTCCCCCGCCAATTCTGGCGGCGGGAGTAGCATTCCACCCTTCTAGAGGGAAAGACATGTTAACTCTGACTAACCCGGTAACTTCTCTCCAAAGCCCTGGCATCACAAAATGGATGCTGCTGCCAAAGACACGAGTCTGGCCTCCTGCTGCTGGATGAAACTCCGGCAGGGGAGGCCTGGACAATAGGTTTCCTGTCCCAGGGAGGTGTGACCACCTCCCCAGACAGGATAATGTGTATTGGGGCTGGGCGGGAGCACCATCTGTGTGCTTTGAAGTCCTGCACTGGGGGCACATTTGGTGTCCCTGTGCATACCCCAGTTCAAACCGGATCAGGGGCTTGCAGCCCCTGCTTTGGCGCGAACTGGACAAAGGGAAAGGGTGTAGCCACCCCTCTGCCCTGACCCACCCATAGGTGGGGCCACAGAGTAGTCCAACCCCTATCTTTAGTATAAAGATAGGAACCCAGTCCTTAGGACTTTAGATTATCCCTGGACGAAACTCTGAAACTGAATCCTGGACCTTCGACGCTCTACTCACGATTAGAGGACAGAAGAATCTCCCTTGGGGTCAAGGAGTGACTCCCTGCTTGGCAGGCACCAAAGAAGCATCTATCCGGTTCGCATTTCTGAAGCTCCCGTCGGACGCCGAAGTCATCGCATCACCAGAGGTGGATTCTCAGACTTCCCGAGACTACCCTGAGTCCCCAGCAAAGCTGAGGCCCGTGGCTATCGTGGGTGACTTGAGACCGTGACCCCTGGACACCGAGCACATTCGCAAGTGCATCATCTTCTGGGTCTCCCAAGAAGTCGTGCTTTGGGCTCCGAGTAGCCCTAGCCTCCAGCACCTCCTGCACCGAAGATCACTGGCCCCCACTCCACGAGTGTCCTGTAAGCCAGACCCACGTGCGGCGTCACGAGGCTCCTTCGCGGTCGCTAGCCCGTTGGCTAGTAGCCCTTAACGAAGGCCAATCCTTTTCTAACTTGGCATCCTGGTTGCTCCAGGCCTGCCCTCACTTACCCTCGCTGGGTGAGTTCCCCAGACCTTGCTGGTCTGCACCATCGACGATCTTCCTCTGCATCGAGACTTGCCGTTGCCAAGGCTTGTTGGGTCCAATCCGGTCGCCGACACCTCAGCACTCGACAGACATCGTGTACCAGCCCGAATCCTGCTCCTGGTCGCCGACAACGCCTCCTGGACCTCGTGGCTGAAGAGTCAAGACGACCGTCAACGCACCTGAAGCACTCGACATCGGTGGGCATCTGTCCATCGCCTTCCTGGTCACTGGCTAGTGACCCAGACTCTGTCCCCTCTGCTTTCAGGTTCTTCAGAACTCCGATCCACTCTTGGATCCACCCGGACACTTTTCTCTTGGCCGCCAGCAGCACTTTGCAGCAGATCGCCATTCGAATCGACGACGAAACCCGACCCCGAAAGGCACCTATGCACCCGGCTTCCCTGGGTGAGGTAACACGAGTACTCCGGTGCTCCCGTGGGTAGAGACTCTTCAAAGTCCTAGATCTCCAAGGGTTTTGTCCTAGTCCTCTTTTAAGTGTCCCTTTTCTCTAATTTCCCGATCCCGACTTTCTCCATAGAAGTCAACGGCGTATCGCGGTTGTGTGTTTACACTGCACGCGTCTCCCGTGGGTCCCCTGTGTCACTACCTTGGGTGGTTCCTTGTGGTCCAAGCACTTCTAGAGGCTCTAGGCCTAGTGTCTAGTTCAGTCGTGGTTCGCATACCACTTTATTGGTATATGGTTTGGTACGCCCCTAGGGCCCAAACGTGTATTTGTGCTATTACTGTGAATTAATATCTTATAACTTATGTACTTCGAACTCTAGCCTCATAAAGAGACTAGAGGGGTGTGTTTAGCAATAAATACATATATTTTGAATATATACCTGGTGTGGTGCTCTTTCATTTGGTCACTCAAGAGATTATAGACTGGTAAAACAAGCTGCTTTACATTCCTTCAAGACTTAGCCTGAAGGCTGCTCTCCATAGCTACCACTAGGATAGCTTTCAATAAGGTTGTCTTTAACCTATCTCCAATAAGGGGTTGTTTGGACTGGTGCAAGGTGCCCACTATAATTAGTGGACAGCATATGCCAGGCCAACTTCTCACAGTGAGGGGGGCGTGAACATTTTATAAGGGTAGGGGGTGTGTCTACGAGGCACAGGGGCCTCATGATGTAATGGAAATGAGCGAGAGGGACGAGGAGGTAATAGATGTAAGTTAGGAAAGCTATATTTTGGAGTTGAAATGTGTGCATACTTATGCATCTTTGCCAACAGACAGACACTCGAAAGAAAAATAACATTGTCATCTTTAGTCAGGGCTTGCCTACCAGACCGCTTTAAAATGCTTCTTGTTGCCCATACCAAAAACTTAGAGGGCTTAGAGCCCACCCACAGCTTTATTGTCCCTCCCATTTGCTTGTTTCTTATTCAATGGCAGCCATTATGTTCTTGTGTTTGGCCCTCCATAGAATTTACCATCCCTTCGATTGGCGGAGTTCTATTCTTACCCTGCTCACATTCAGAAAACTATTTTTTTAAATTGTTTTTTTCCCACCACGCCATAAAAGTGCATTGGTTTTCTAGCCCTCTCCCTTGCGTGTGCTGCTTCCTCCCCACAAACATCAACTTTGTGTTGCATCCTCATCCCATCTGCCCCCTAAAGTCCAGCCCTTGCTCCCCCCTGTAGGAGAGTAGGATCTGCCTCTTATGTTGCCCCCACTTTTTTTCTGATGTTAGCACTGGTTTCTGGCTATAGTCTGGCTGGGTCCCTGCCAATCAGGGCCCCAGCCTCTCTGTTCTCTCTAAACGACATGGAGTGCACTCTAGGTGCACTAGTGATTGGATGCTGTGGTGCCTTATGAGTCCCTAGTATATGGTACCTTAGGTGCCAAGGGCATAGGTACTTCACAGGCCTCCCAGGGGCTGCAGCATGTGTCATGCCACCCCTGGGAAGCAGTCTAAATCTGACACCACAGGCCTGCTACTGCAGCCTGGGTGAGGTGGTGCTAGCACCCCTCACTGAGATATAGGTTTCCTATATCTCTCCTGCACACACATATAAAGCTATCAGTCACCCCTAAGGCAGGCCCTATCAATCCTGAGGGCAGGGTGCTTGGCTTCTATGTGAGGGGGTGCCTCTGCCTGAGCAGGGCCCCTCTGCAGCTCTCAGAGTCTATTCTCTGGTGCTGTTTGTGGATGCGGTTAAACCATATACTATTTAAGTGCATTATATCCTCGCGGTAAATGCTAACTTTGGAATGGCTGCATCAAAACATGTCGTGTTTGGTGTCAAACATCTTGGAATACTACCCCCCGGCCAATCTTGGCGGCGGGGGTAGCATTACACCCTTCTAGAGGGATAAGACATGTACCTGCTGTGGAAACGCGGTAGAATCCTAAAGAGCCCTGGCATCACAAAATGGATGCCACCAGTCACAGACACTGGGCTGCCCTCCTGCTGATGACCGAAACTCGCAGTGGAGGAAGCCCAACAATAGGCATCCTGTCACAGGGAGGTGTAACCACCTCCCAGACAGGGTTTAGTGTATTGGGGCTGGGTGGGTGCACTCTTAGAGTGCTTTGAAGTCCTGCACTGGGGGAGCAGAAGGCTCCTCTGTGCATATGCCAGTTCAAACCAGCTCAGGGGCTACCTGCCCCTGCTCTGGCGCAAAACTGGACAAAGGGAGTGGGTGTAGCCACCCCCTCCCTTGACCCTCCCATAGGTGGGGTCATAGAGCTAGTCCATCCCCTCTTTTCAGTATAAGAGGGGGAACCTTGCCATTGCAAGGCAGATAACCCCTGGACGACGCTCTACAGAAGAATCCTGGCCCTTCGACGTTCCACTACCTTTGGAAGACAGAAGAATCTCCCTTGGAGTCAAGGAGTGACTCCCCTGCTTGGCAGGCACCAAAAACGACAACGACGGTCGCAAACTACGCCGCTCCCGCCGGAGTCCGAAGTCCCTGCAGCCCAAGAAGTGGATTTCCTGACCTCTCCCAGGCCATCGTGAGTCCCCAGCGAAGCTGAGGCAAGTGGACCCCACGAGTAACGAGGAACCGCGACCCCTGGGTACCGTGCACTATTGCCGAGTGCAACCCCTTCACAACGTTCTACGAACTTGTGCTTTGGACCACGTGTGGTCCCGACCTCCAGCAGGAATCCCTCCGAAGATCAGAGGCCTACACCGTCCCGAGTGACCGTGGGCCCCTGTTGAGTGATTCCGCCTGAGGTGTCTTCGCGATCCCTTACCCGCCGGCTTGTGGGTCCCCAGAAGACTTCTTAAAGAAACCAAAAGGGCTCCCCTGGTTGCTCCAGGCCTGCCCTGACTTACCCTCGCTGGGTGAGTCCCTCAGACCTTGCTGGTCTGCGCCATCGACTTTTCTTCATCTCCCCGAGACTTGCTGCTGCCAAGGCTTGTTGGCTCCAATCGAGTTGCCGACACCGCAGTCAGCTGCAGACGTCGAGGGACCCACCAAATCCAGCTCCTGGTCGTCGTCGACACCTCCTGGACCACGTGGCTGAAGAGTCAAGGCACCCGACCTGAATCAACCGACGACGGTGGGCATCCATCTTCCTTGCCCCGGGTCACTGCCAAGTGACTTTGAACACTGTCCCCTCTGCTTTCAGGTCATCCTTCTTCAGAATCCAGGCTTGGATTCCACCGGACACTTCTTCAGCTCCCGCAAGCAGCAAGTCTTCTTTGTTCGCCATTGAAAACGACGCCGCGACCCGACACCAAAGGACACCTATGCACCCGGCTTCCCTGGGTGAGGTAACTCCAGCACTACGGTGCTCCTGTGGGTGTGGGCCCTAGAACTACTTACCCTGTAAGTGACTTGCTTGTAGGTTCTCCCGAAGTATCCTAAAACTCTTTCTTTCCAACCGCGACTTGCCCCATTGAAGTTAACGGCGATCCGCGCCTGTGTATCCACACTGCACGCGTCCCCCGTGGGTCCTTTACTTACCTGCCTTGGGTGGTTTCGTGAGGCCCCTGCACTTCTGAAGGCCCTAGGCCTTGTCTCCCTGCAAGTCGTTGTCCCTAAGTCTCTTACTTAGTATATGGTCTGGTACGCCCCTAGGGCCCCAGCCATATTTTGTGCTTAACTTATTGTGAAACGTTGATTTGTGCATATGTTTGTCTTCTAATCTCATAAAGAGATTAGTAGAGAGTTATTTAGAAATAAATACATATATATTTGATATATATACCTGTGTGGTGTCTTTTCATTTGGTGATTCAAGAGATTATATGGTAAAACAAGCTGCTTTACATTCCTCCGAGACTTAGCCTGAAGGCTGCTCTCCACAGCTACCACTAGGATAGCTTTCTTTAAAAGGTTGTCTTAAACCTATCTACCATAAGAGTCGATTTGCCCTGGTGCAAGGTGTCCACTTTAATTAGTGAACAGCATATACCAGGCCAACTTCTCACACCCCCCTTTTAAAAAAAATATTATTTGTTCCTCCTCCCAGGCCCAGCCTCAAATGCCTCTATTGCTCCATTTCCCCCCCCACACACTCCTTGTTGCTCCATACCCGCCACCCACTCACCATCTGCTCCTTTGTTGCTTCCACACCACCTGATGATCTTTAATTTTTTTCTTCATTTTAATTTATCTTTGGAGGGTTTGCTACTTGGCCACTCTGCCTTACAAAAGGCACTTTCGTGCAAGCCAAATTTCCGTTTTTATTTACCAGTCCAAATGGCATACACCATCTTTAATCAGTACATTACAAAAAAAAAGTTAAAGAATGGTTAATGCAGAGCCTGGAATGCCTCAGTCTGAATGGGAAAGAGGAGGCCTCCTTTATTGCCAAGAGAGACACGCGACAGAGAACTGAACAACAAGCAAGCCTTTTTCTCCAGAGTACCTGCTACCTGAAAGAAATGCATGTATGAAACTGGTTAATCAGCAAGTCTAAAGACTGCTTGGGAGATAGAATAGGCTTTAATCGATTTAATCAGTTACAGCTTCATGGTGACAGAGTTTTTCCTTTTACTCTAAGGATGTTAACAGTTCTGCAAAGCCTCATTTTAAAGGAAAACTATATAAAAAAAAAGTTTGCACTAGGTATATCTTATTGGATATTACTAAAATACAACTTCTGAAAGCACTGTAAGCACTTAATAAATCTGTTTGTACACTTTGAGGCAGCCCATCTTGTACTGTGTGTATTTTTAGGTCGAAGCCTAGGTTTGCTAATTACATCTTGGGGACATTCAGAAAGCTTCCCTGGGAATACATTCCTCTCATTGCTTATCAGTGGCTTTGTGGTTTGTAACTCACATTTGCTTGCTTTCTGTTTGCTGGATTTATTTGTTTTAGGCGGTCCACCTGAAGCTTGTCCCTTCCTTTGACCAAACCCTATTTATTGTATTCTTTCACCTGTACTGAATTTCTGTAAACAAGCCTTTATATCTTGTCACATTTGCCATGTATTCAAAGAGAGGTCAAGTGTCAGGCTCTCTCTTCCAGGGAGCTTGGTGTTTACTTTTTTTTCCCTCGGACTTCAAAATGAGAGGATTAATGTGACAATCATGCTGGCTACCAAGGGAGTGCTATACGATGTTATTTTATTTCCAGCACAAAACAGAATGTAAATGTACTGTGCAGATATTTCCGAATATGGAAAGCACAAATGAAGCAGATTTTGTAGTAAATCTGAAGTGTGGTGGAAACAAATATTTTAATACGATCGAAACAAATCAATACACTAGGTGATGACATTTCCACACATTATCGTTTGTGCACTATATACTTTTATCAGTAAAACTATATGTCTGTGCAAAAGTAATGGTTATTTCAATTGATGTATTGTCTGTAATTGCAGTGCGCTACCACACCATGCATACTCCACTTTACCCCACTGCACTCTACTAAGCACCACTCCACATCATTCTACGCCAATGCACTCTACCGCACACTACTCTATGCACCGCTGCACTCTTTGCCACTGCACTCCACACCAATGTACTCTACCACACTTCACTCTACTCCAAAACAATCTACTCTACGCCATTCACCTCTGCGACATTCCACCCTGCAGCACTTTACTCAAAACCAATACACTCTACACCAATCTACTGTGTACCATGTATTCTGCAACACTACACCACAGCACTCTACACCACAGCACTCTACATTAATGCACTCTGCACCACTGCACTCTGCGTGCACTACTGCACTGACACTCCACTCTACCCCAATCTGTGCCAGTGCTCTATACCACTGCACTTTGGGTCATTGGTCGAAAGTGTATTGCAATAAACCAAACATAATGATGTTGCTTTGTGGACTTTCACACAGCATTTGATATGGTGGCCAAGGGTCTTCAGTGGAAAAAAAAATGTTTAATTGGGGAATATAATCTGGCCCAATTGGCTCTTAGTCAATTACATACCTCAAACTGGGCAAGGTAGAATTAGATTTGTCTGGGCATCCGTCCAATAGAATATAGATACTAAATGGATTATGGCAAGGATGTGTCCATGCACCCTCTTTTGGTCTTTATATTTCTAACCTATCTGTGTTTTTGAGAAATACATACTAGTTCGCCCCTAAAATGTGTGATGTCCATATACTGTGCCACTTGTATGCAGACCGCCTGACCAGATTTGATTACAAAGAAATGGGTGTGCAAATGAAATTGGAGGCTTTGGGGCAATGTTGTAATAGCTTTCACAACATAAACATGGAAAAAATAATGGTGTTTGGTAAGAAAAAAAGTGAAGTACAAATAGTTTTTAAATAACGAAAGGTGGAGGACGTTACAACATACAGATATCTAGGGCCACTTTTTTCTAAGAGTTTAAGCTGGAATTATCATTTTAAAACCTTAAGAATTAGGACAGCAGTTTCTGTTGGGGCCCCGTTAAAAGTAAAAAATATTTATAGAGGGTATTCATTGCTACACCAGCTCACTGCCTTTGCTCATAAGATCCCTCCCATGGCCCTCTATGTTTCTGAAATCAGATCTCGATCTTAAAGCCTGCAGGGAACCAATGGAGAGTAACGCTTTAAAAAGGATATCGCAATTACCAAAGGGGGCTACGATCCACGTTATCGCATGTGAATTAAAACTAATTGCTTGGTTGTCAGTGTCAACCAGTATTTGTATTTTAAAAGTACTTTAAGAAGCTGTCAGTAGAGGAAATTACAAATAAAATATGGTACATCTGGTGGAAGGAGGCGGTGAAAGTAATTGAGCACTGTCACTAAAGAAAATGATACATAGAGACATTTATAAGGAGATGGGTAATACTGTCACATGGAAACCTTTTCCTCCCAAATTTAGTATGTATATAAAAAAAAAATCCGCCTATATTCAATATCCTTAAAAGTCGACAAAGACTATGGATCCCATATCACAAACATATATGCTGCTACGATCTAGTGGTGAAAATCTTAAGGCGATGCAATGAAATTACAAGTGCAATTTTGGACAGGCAAAGTTCCACAGGGTTAGTAAACCTGCCCCTTGTCACCGTCCACTTATTAATGGCTGGGACTCACAAAACGTGTGTAGTAATCCACCCCATCTGCTAATCCAACCCATGTAGCCCTGTTTCTTATAACTTAACACTGGTGAATTTTACCAAGATTTCCTGTCTCACTAGAGAGGCCTGGCACAGGCCCTGCCAATACAGCTATGTTTAGATCCTGTCGCATAGACCTATGCTAGCATTAAAAGATACATAGGTTTCCTACCCTCTTCTGCGCCAAATACCTGGCGTCACGTTGGGCTTCACGCCCCATCCCAAGGGTGGATCTGTGTGGACTCTTGATCCCCGCAGCAACCATTAGGCACCGGTCAGTGGTTTAAAGAATCGCTGCCCCTTATGACAACTTAGGAGAGTGTTACCACAGAAACTCGAAAGCATACTGTTGCTGACAAACGGAATGTATCCTTTGTGATGTCAGAGCAGATTTGCTCTCCCTAACAATGCGCGCAAACTCGCAGCTCCGGCTGAAACTTAAAAGCACAACTCAGTCATGCTAATTCCTGCACGGTCAATATCTGAAAAGAAGCAGGAGGGATAATTTAAGGCAGAAAGAGAGAAAGCTGCATTACCTGAACCAGAAGGAAGGGGGTCGTTAATCTGGAGAACCATTAAAAAAAAAAAAAATACACTCGGAAAACAAGAACACTCTATTTCCATAGAGGAGGAGGGGGGGGGAGTCTGCATAATGTACCCTATGTGCCTTCAAAATGAAAAGCCTAACAGCGCCCGCCCGTCGCACCATGTGATCTTGCCCCGCACTCACTGAGTTTTCCTGCGATTCCGGTCCTGATGCAGCTGGTACAGATCCAGCCCCACCTCGCCCAGGTGCTTGTCGAGACCCACTAGGGCGCGGTGCATGATGAGGAGTCGCAGGGTACCACGGCCTCGGTGGTCCTGATGCAACAGTGGCAACTCAAAAGTTGCCTCCTCTTTCCAGATGGGTGCATGGCTTTTCTCGGCAACCGTTGTGCTGAAACGCTCCTTGCCCAGCTGGATGATGGCGTAGGCATCGTTAGTACCCGCTTTGCCCTTGGTGCGAAGCCCGCGCGCCTGCAGCACCGTCACCTGTACATGGGTGGGGAGCCAGGAAGACTGCGATTGATACTGTTGCGCTAACGACATGACTGCAATGAATGAAGCCTTCCACAGCGACTCCAGACTATATACAATCCTGACGGCGCCTTTAAAAGGCGGTGCTAACTGGGCTTGCATACACCAATCACAGTGGAGGACGGGACAACGCAACATCACCTGTCCTCTGGAATCGTAGTAGTTTTTAAAGACATACACCACAGTGCTCTAATTTGTTCACGTTGGACGGTACAGAACGTCCGCCATATTGGGTTACGTAACCACGGAGGGATCGTCCGAAAACCACTTCCATTTCTTTCTGAAAACTGCGACGAAACGAGCATTGTAGCAAAATCGAAAGAATAATCCAAACTGTCCTTTAGTTTGAAGGCTTTTATTTGTATCGCAAAATACAAGATCTGCTGGAAGTGCGGACTGTTCGAGCAGTAAATGTGTCACAGCATTCCATAACGCAAGTACAAATACAGGGAGCTAGGAATGTGGAGTGTTCAAAGGGCTCCAAACAATATACATTCTATTAAAGGTGAATAAGGGGAAAACAAGTGTAATAATTAATATTAACTTACCAAACTTGCCATATACTACACATCCTCCCCCCCTGAAAAAATAAATAAAAACAAAATAAAAACTTACTAACAAATTAATTCATTGTACCTGTCTGTTTTTTTTTAAAATAAATTCTTTTTATTAACATTCATCGACATTGCAATTTACAACACAGAGGAATTAGAATCATCATAAGACATGAGAAGAATGCATCAGCACCTTAAGCAGGTTCGCACTTTAGGGTCAAGCTACGGGGTGGGGGCATCATCCTGATCTATACTACGAGGTGGGAGGCATATGTTCCCTCTGTATGTGTTCCATGGGCTCCATATCCGGGACCATTTTTGGGGGCAACCGCGGGCTAAATAGACCGTCTTCTCCCTGTACATGCACCAGTCGAGATCTTTCTCCCAGCTCTCCACAGCAGGGGGTTGCGCCGCTCCCCATAACTGTGCAATGTTCCTCTTTGCTAACATGAACCCCAGTGTAGCCCATTGCGTATGATGTGTATTAGGATCTGTAGGCTCCCAGATATTCAGTAGGCATCTACGCGCCTCCGGGTGGACTACGAAAGTGAGCACTTCGCTAATTATATCATGTATTTTCCTCCAGAACGGTTGTATATAGTCGAATTCCCATATTATATGAATGAAGGTGCCTAGGTGACCGCAGCCTCTCCTACACCCCCCCTCATCTGCCCTTCCCATCTGTACCAATCGGGGCCCCGTGATGTATATTCTGTGAAGAATTTTGAGCTGTACAAGCCTAAGTCGAGCCGGGATTGCCACCACTCTGGGGTAGGACACCGCCTCCTGCCAGTCTTCGTCGTCCAGTTCGATACCATCTTTCACCCATTTCTCTCGTAGGTTGCGGTGAGGGTCTGCCGTATTATTTATTAGTTTCTTGTATATTAAGGAAATAGTTTTCTCGGGCAAGTGACCATCAAGCACTCTATCCTCCAGAGGGGAGGATTCGGGCGGGGAAGAGCCCTTTGGGAGAAGTGATTGTAGTGCGTGGCGCACTTTCATATAACGAAAAAGTTCTGTGGGGGCTAATTTGTGTTGTTGCTGAAGAGTGGTAAAGGACTTCACCTCCCCTTTGTCCCACATGTCTTTAATGTGTGATATCCCTATCAGGTCCCACCGATCGAATCCCTTCGACTTCCAAAGACTGCCCAACCTTTCGGAATCCCATAAGGGCGTTGCCAAGGTCAGCGTGTGCCCCCACCCGAGGGATTTAGTGGCAGCATGCCAGACGTCCACCGAGTGTTTAGTGGGGCCTGTCAGATGGAACCGACCCGGCTTGGAGTAGAGTGCTCTATTATAATTTCCTCCTGGAAGGAGCCACCTATCCATACTATAGCCGGGGTCGTCAGGGTTCCCATAGGTACCATGATTGATTGCCACAAGATGCGCTGCCCAATAATATTTCTTGATGTCTGGGAGGCTAATGCCTCCGTCGTACCAGTTTAGCGTGAGCTTGTGGAAGGCAATGCGCGGTGTTCCGTCCCACAGCAAGTCCCGCTGAAGGCCTTCAATTTCTTTAAAGTATGACTGAGGCACGGGATCGAGCGAGTTTTGTAGGGCATACAAGAAACGGGGCAGGGACATCATTTTGAAAAGGGCTGCTTTACCCAGGAGCGACAGGGGAAGAGACTTCCAGCTAGCTATATCCCGCTTCAACCGTAACAACGGAGGGATGAGATTCCGGTCATATCGAAGTGATTGGTCTAGGGAGATGAATATTTCCAAGTTCTTGAATCCCTCAGCACTGATTTGAATTGGGCAGCCCCGCAAAGGTGGGGGGGAGTCTCCCCGGAGGACATACAGGTGAGATTTACTCCAGTTGACTGAGAATCCGGAGTATCTGCCAAAGATTGCTAGTATATCCAGAACCCCCAACAGGGACCTTTTGGGGGAGGCCAGGTACAGTAAAATGTCGTCCGCATAAAGCGAAATGCGGTCCTCCCAATCATGAGACGAGCGCAGTCCTCTTATCACTGGGTTTTGTCGTATCCATGCAGCCAGTGGTTCCAGGGCCAAGGCAAACAGGAGGGGCGATAACGGACACCCCTGGCGGGTTCCTCGACTAAGGGTAAACGTGTCTGATTTCTTGTTATTGACCACCACCTGTGCCATGGGCTTATTATACAAGAGGCGTATCCATTGAATAAAGCCCGGCCCAAACCCCATTTTCGTGAGTACGGCCAGGAGATAGGACCACTCGATGGTGTCAAACGCCATGGTAGCATCCAATGATACAAGTATGGCCGGTTCTCTGATTGTGGCTGCCCTACCCAGTACGCTGTGCACCCTGCGCAGGTTCAGGGCCGTGTTTCGGTGCGGCATAAAGCCCGACTGATCGGGGTGCACCAGACCGGTTATTATCTTGACTAGACGGTTAGCTAGGACCTTAGCAAGAATTTTGGGTTCCGCATTTAGGAGCGAGATTGGTCTGTACGAAGCACAGTCCGTTTTGGGTTTGCCCTCTTTATGAATGGTAACTATGGTAGCAACTCTTTGATCCATGGGCAGCATCCCCTTCTCTCTCCTTTCATCAAACATGGCTTTTAAATAAGGAGCCAGTTTGTCAGGTCGGAGTTTATACAGCTCGATGGGGATGCCGTTGGGGCCAAGGGCTTTTCCCGAGTGCAATGAACGGATGGCCTGCGCTATTTCGTCCGTCGTTAATGCGCTATCTAGAAAATCATGGTCCTCTGCTGGGAGGGCGGGGAGCGTGATGTCGCGTAACAGTTCGGAAGAGTCTTCCTCAGTGTAGGGCACCACAGCGGTGTAAACCACCATAAAAGGGCTAGAGAAGCGATTTGCAATATCCTGTGGGTCTGTTACGTGAGTGTCACCTGCATCCTGTAGTTCCGGAACCAGCCTGCTTGCCCACTCTCTTTTATCAAGCCAGGCAATTAGTTTTCCCGCCTTGTCACCCAGGTCGTATATCCTGCCGAGTTTCTCTCTCCCCTGGACTTTAGCTCTATCTGTCACAAGGGCTTTATAGTCGTCTTGTTTAAGACAGAGTGTGTGCAGCGTTTCAGGCCTGATCTCGGTTTCCAAGTCCCTTTCTAGCCGATAGATCTCTTCCTCAGCGTCCGAGATCTCTCTCTGTTTGTCTTTCTTCTGTCCAGATATTAGAAACAGAGCCTGGCCCCTGATCACTGATTTAAAGGCTTCCCATAGAGTCTGGGATGAGTCCACCGACCCCTCGTTTTCGTGAAAATAGTTATCTATGGCTTCAACGAGTTCCTTTCGGATTATGGGGTCACGTAAGTACCAAGGGCTGATCAGGGCAATCGTCCCCACTCTCACCTGGTTGAGAACCAGGTGGACCCATACCGGGTAGTGGTCAGAGATGCCCCTGGCTAAATGTTTAATTTCACGAATGAGCGCTGTTTGGGGGCCGGGAACCAGGATATAGTCTATCCGGGAAAGGCTGTGGTGGGCACCAGAATGAAAAGTATATTGTAGTTTGTCGGGGTTGTGCGTTCTCCACCCGTCTGCCAATCCCAGGGCTTCAATGAAGTCTGGTAGCCACCGAAGAGAGGGTCCTACGTCTCGCGGGGGATGGCGGTCCAGCGTACCAGAGACCACTGAGTTAAAGTCGCCCCCAAGCACCAGCAGACCATCTGGCACTGAGAGCAGGATAGCGCCCAGGTCTTTAAATGTGGAAGCTTGTAAGCCCGGTGGTACATAAACTGACATGAATGTTATGGTGCGTCCCTCCCATGAGCCCGTGACTCCGATATACCTGCCCAGAGCATCCGACCATGTGGACCCTATGGTGAGGGGGAAGGAGTTTTTCATCATAATTCCAACCCCTCGCGAACTAGTTGTGAACCCCGCGTGTGCTACCATTTTGTATCCCCATCTGTGCAGTGCCCTACAGGAGTTTCCTACCAAGTGTGTTTCCTGTAGCATGACAATGTCTGGGGCCTGCCGTTTAATATATTGAAGGGGCACGCTGCACTTGATTTTATCCCCTAGTCCATTAACATTCCAGCTCAGTATTCTGGCACTCTTGTCCCACTGTGTACTCAATGGGTCGAGAGTTAGTCTTTATGTCCTCTGTCATGATGCCAATCAGCTTTGTCGATGAGAAAGCCACAACAAAAAACAAACACAAACCCGCTACCCAACAACCCCCCTCCCTGCTTCCCTGCACTCTGGGCGCCGAACTGCCCATGTAAAACTTGCAGAGTGCCTGTTGCCCTAACTGTGAACTAAAGGTAGAAATATGTGGGGCATAACATTCCGTCCCTCTGTCCCCTTCTCCCCTTTTAAGCGAGTACACTGTCCCCGAGTAGTGTCACGTTCCATAGTCTTCAGTTCTTTCAAGGTGGCTGGGAAGGGACTCCCCCCAAACGGCTACAGTGTGGGGCCCCCGGTACCGGTCTCAACTCAACCGCAGACCCATGCTGTTGCAGCGAGGCCTTCTCGTTGCGTCGGATGTGTTCATCTCCGTGACCGGACGGCCGATTCCTCGCCACCGCTCCGACTGTTGAAGTCCCGCTCTGTCCGGCTCTCAAGCCAGTCCAATGCCGCCTCCGGTTGCTCAAAAAACCAAGCTCGTCCCTCTGCCTCCACACGGAGACGGGCTGGGAACAGCATGGCGTATTTAAACCCTCCCTCCCTGAGTTTCCTTTTCACCTCCATAAATGTTCGTCTCTGTCTCTGTACCATTTGGGTGAAGTCTGGGAAAAAGTTTATTTCGGCGTTGTCATAACGAAGGGGGGGTCCCTTTCTGGCATTCTGAAGGATCACATCTCTGTCTCGGAAAGTCAACACCCTCGCCAGCATCGGGCGTGGGGGGGCTCCTGGCTTTGGACGCCCACCCGGGACTCTGTGCGCCCGCTCGATAACAAATAATTTGCTGAGGCCCTTGGGTTGGAGGTGATTTAGTATAAGTTCCTCCACAAAGAGGTCTGGGGCTTGCCCCTCTGCTTGCTCCGGCACCCCCAGTATCCGTACGTTGTTTCGCCGAAGGCGCCCTTCATAGTCATCCAGTTTTTGTCCAGCAAATTTGCGGAAGGTGCGCAGGTCTTGCATATCCCCTTGTAATTGTGTGACGTCACCTTGGAGGCTCGTCGTGGTGAGTTCAACCTGTTTAACTTTCTCATTTATTTTGGTGAGATCCGCTCTGATCAGGTTCACTTCGATCGAGATTGTGTCCATTTTATGTTCAAGGGTGGTCCTAACGCTGGAGATCGCGTCCATCACATCCTTAAGGGTCAGTTCCTGACTCTCGCCTTCTGTTCCTCCGGTAGAGCTGCGGCCGGTGTGAGGTACTGGCTGTGTGTATTTGGAGAAGGTGTAGCGATCAAGCCTGTTAGTTTGGACTGTCTTGGAGCCCTTCGCCCCCGTTACTTTGGGTTTGTCCATTGTGCACCCTCGTGTGTGTAGTCCTCAGCAACCTGGCCTCCCCTTCTGTGGATCCCGCGCCGGTCCAGACACTGATGGTGAAGCGTCCCAGGTCAGTGGCGTAGACCCTAGGATGGAGGATTCGCAGTGGGAGGAGGGGGGCGGGGGGAAGGAAAGGAGGTATCCGTCGTCCCTCAAATATGTGCCTTTCGGGCTGGTGGTGAATCCTGAGCGGTAAGTCAGACTTGCCGGTACTTGTTCACTGTGGCGCAGTTAGGCCCTGCGATGTCACACCTCCGAAGGATCGCACCGTCAGGCCATTCAAGAGTGCATCAGACCCCCCCGGTATTATCCAGGGCGTCTGCAGCGAGGGCTGACTCAGGCACCCACTGTGCGGCGCTTTCACTGGTGAGGACACGCAGTCACCTTCTTCTTGCCTGAGCAGCCTCGGAGTCGCGGGGCAGGGCGGCGAGGAGGGAGGGTGCAGGGGGGCGAGGGGCGGGAGAGATGGAGCGTCGCTTCCTTGCCCCGAGTCCGGGACCCCACTGCACCCCACTGCCACCGCCGATGCGCCGGTAGGATTCTCCGCACCGCCTTTGGGCTTCACAGGTCCTTCTCACTCCACCTCAGGCGGTGCCGCCGCCTGGCTCTGCCCACGTCGTCGCAGTGGTCCGTAGCCCACTGCCTCCCTTCGTCGAGGGTCTGGTGAGTGGTACAGGATATGGTGGAGGCCGCGTTTCACAGCGTCCCAGTGCCCGGGGTCCGCTGCTGCGTTAGGCCGCTCCACCCAGTCACCTCTGCGGTCTCCGCCGGCACTTGAGTCCCCGGCCTCGGTGCCTGCACTGGCCGCCCGGGTACTTCTCCCGGAACTTTGGGAATATGCGATCGGCAGACCTGGGAGTCCGCAGGAGTGGTGCCGCTCACTGTCGGGAACGCTTCCCCACCACAGGGGATCGGATTATGGTGCCGGATAGATGTCTAGGAGACAGAGGCGACGGAGCCGATGGATTAGGCGGCCATCTCGCTCCGCTGCTTGGCCACGCCCCCCCTGTCTGTTTTTTTAACAGTTCTTCCAAAGGAAGTTTTTACATTAGAACAAAGTCTGCAAGTATTTAACATTTCATTAACACAAGTTTCAATATTGTTGCCACGTTGCTAACATTGGTTGGAACCACACTAACAGGAGCAGAACTGAAATCTTTACTGCAGTGACTGGTATCTTCATAACACCATAAATAGTGACGGGAAGGTGACTTGGCACTGCCACAAAATTGATGAGTATTGGCAGGTAAGTCATTACTCCCAGCAGAACGAGCTAGGGCTAAACGACTCATGTGCCACGTTTCACCATTATCCAAAGTTACGGTGTTATGATGGATCTTTGAAATCTTTTTTGGTTCACTAAATTTGCTATGTCCTTTGGGTACTCTCCTGGCAATTTTAACGCAAACCCACTGACCGACATGCAAATTTGCAGGTTTAGTGCCATGTTTGGTATCGTAATAAACTTTGTTTTTAACTTGGGATTTGGCCAAATTAAATCTGACGTCGTTTAAATCGCAAAATGACATCTTGCTGCGTTTCATCCAACTAGGATTAGTTCTGGAAAAAGGAATTCTACATCTCATAAGAGAACAAGCATTGGCATAGCCAATAGGTCTCGCCTTTGGGACCTTATAAGTGTTTAGCCATGCAACAGTTGTTGTTGTTGCACCAAGAATATTGTACTGCATAACTAAATACTTATAAGGTTCCAAAGGCGAGACCTATTGGCTATGCCAATGCTTGCCAAGCAGAACGAAACAGAGAGATATAGAGGAACTTCAATAATCAACTAAACAAACGTAAGAGGGAAGAGGAAATGACAAAACAGAAAAAAGCAAAGAAGAAAGACAAACGAGGAGATGGAAGTAAAAAAGAACGTTAAAAATGGGAAGTAAAAAACAGAATATAGAGAAAATGAAAAGAGAAAGCGAACAGTGTAAGCTGTCAATATGAACGAAAGAAAAAGAGAAATAAATAAAGAGAGAAAGAGAGAGGGAAACACAGAAGACATGCAGAAAATAACTGAAAAATAAACCAAAAATAAAGCTGAGTAATTGCACAATAGTTGAATAAAGAAAGTAAAAGCAGACAAATAGTGAGAAATATCCAAATCGAAAAAGGAGAAGGGAAATAATTATGAAAGAGATTGGGCAAGATAGCAATTAAAAAATAAGCGGAACAAAGACCGAATGAAAAAAATGGACTACAACTGAGTAAATACAAAAGGTAGAAAGAAATACAGAACCATGGAAAGAAATTGAGAAACATCTGGAAAAATACATGGGTCAAAAAAGATTTAAGTATAGAGCAGAAGAGGTAAGGAAAAAAAGAACATCTCTAAGATACTAATTGAAAAAACAGAAAGAGGGAGATAAAATAAGAAAGAAAGAAATCTATAAACAAACTAACAAACAACGAAAGGGAAGAAGAAATTAAGGAAAAAGAAAGAACAAAGGACTATTCGAAAGAAAACGAAATGAAGAAAAACACAAATGAAAAAAGCGGGTTAATATACAAGTGAATATCAATGAGAGAAATAAACAGAAAAAAATCAGGAGAAAAATAAATAAGATGAGCAAAGACGGAGAAGACAGACAAAATATGTTGCGACAAATGGAAAAGAAATTGAACGACTAAGAGTTACGTACAGTAAATTGAAAGAACGAATGAATTAAAAAAAAATGTCATATGGGGAAAATCACAATGGGAGGAGGATAAAACAGCACATGCCCATGGTGTGTTGGGGGGAATAATCTTATCTGGGATGAAGTCGTCCGAAAATGACTCAGAAAAGGGGTTTATGAAAATTACGTGTGTTATTTTATCACCCTACAAAATAGAAATCCTCATTCTCTCCAAAAGGTTGCCAGTTACGGAAAGGAAAAGCTGTCACCCGGTCTGCGGTTACCGGTGTCACTTTGAGGCCGTGATCAAGAACGCGGACAGGTGCCTAAGAGAGGTCGGATTCTGTCAAAATATACTGTCCGGGTCCTGTGCGCACAGATGAGGGGTGCGGGTGTCCCCTAGTGCCTCATGCAGACCCCGGAGCCCAGCGGATTGGAGCTAGAAACACAGGGCTCTCTAAAGAGAATGTGGCCTGTGAGAAACAAGGAAGGGGCGGAGCTCGCGAGACTGAAAGGCGGGTTTAGAGACAGGAAACACACACCTTGTTTCTGTTTCTCTGGTGTGTACGTGTTGAACTCTTCCTTCCCCCCGGAGGAGCGGCGGGTCGGGACCGAGCACGAGCAAATTGGGAAGCGAAGAAATCATAGGGATAAAGGGGGGCGAGGGGGTTCTGCCACGGAGAGTTCAGGAGAGAAGGAAAACGCTGAAGGCCAAGAGGGTTGAAGGCTGCCCATGGATAGAGAATTGGAGGTGACGATGGTGGAGGCTGCCTCTAGAAATAGAGAGGAGAGTGGTTGAAGAGGAAATAGATCATGTCGAGAGGGGAGAGCTGAAGGTGAAGAGGGGCAGAGGCTGCTAGGGAAATGAAGGGGAAGCGGGGTGGAGGCTGGATAGAGAGGGGGGGTTGAAGAGGGGGGTGGATCCTGGTGAGGGGTAGAGACTGCTAGAGACAAACAAGGAGGGAGACATCGGGAGCGAGAGGAAAGTGGGAAGAGAAGTGAGGGGGGGAGGGGTGAGTGGGAGAAGGGAGGGGGTAGGGGAGGGGATTCACGCACTGTAAGGCTTAATGAGCCATTACAGAAAGCCAGATGGCAGCTGTGCACGTGCACGCGATCGTGAACGCAAACTGGAGGCCAGCAAAAGCCTGTGGGTAGCACTCTGAAAAGCCACCTACTAAATTTCTCGCAGAGCAGCGCATGCGCTGGCTCAGCGAGACCTAAAAAGGGCTTTTACTTAAGGAAGGATGGGGGGTTGCTCTGTAAGCCCATAACATTTTTTTAAAATTCCCCTTCCCAAGAAAGTCTTGACTTGCTACACAATTGTAAGGTACCTTTGATAACTCTGTTTAGTCTCTCAACAGTGCCATTGCTGGAAGGATGATAAAGGAGGGTGAATTTTTGCTTAATTCCAGCAGCGGTTAGAAAATTCAACATTTCTTTAGATTTAAACTGCACCCCATTGTCAGTCAAAATAGAAGCAGGGAAACTCTCTTGCAGGAAAATGGAATCCAAGAAGTCAATAACAGTTTTAGTGTCAACTTTCTCTACAACTTTTAGTTCAAACCACCTAGAAAACAAATCAACAAGAACAATGATGTACTTGATTGTACCATCCATCCAATTGATTGGACCCATAATGTCCAAAGCTAATTCTTCCCAGGGTAAATTAGGGGAACAGACTACACCTAAAGGTGGATTAAAAGTTTTCTTGGACTTGTCGGCAACTTCGCAATTTATGCATGACCTTACAATCTTCTCAACAGCATTGTCAACGCCGGGCCACCAATAATGGTCCCTAACCCTGGATTTGGTACGACAAATGCCAGGATGACCCTCATGGGATAAATGTATGATTTGTTCTCTTAAAGACACAGGGGGAATGACTTTGTCACCTCTTAAAAGTAAATGATCAGATACAGATAGTTCATCTCTTATTTCCCAAAAACCTCTCAAATCATCACAAAGGTTCCTTTTACTAGAGATGTTCCACCCGTCAATGACTTTCAACTTAACATCAGTTAAAATAGTGTCCTCATTATCAGCCTTTAACCACTCTTCTTGAGAGATACTATTCTGGAAATCACTGTTGGAGAGGACATTGGCAACAGAAAATTCATTCCATGAGTTACAATCAATCTCTGTTAGAGGTAATGAAAGTCTGCTAAGACAGTCAGCAATGACATTTTTAGCCCCAGGGACATATTGTAGCTGAAATAAAAAATCTTGTAAACGCATAGAGAGTCTGGCAATCCTGGCGGTGGCTCTGTTGAGACCATCAGTAGTAAGTAATTTTGTGAGGGTTTTTGGTCACTTCTAACAACAAATCTTTTCCCCCAAAGGAATTTTCTAAAATGTTCTAAACCCCAAACAACAGCCAAAGTCTCTCTCTCAATAACCAAATATTTCTCCTCTGTAGGAGTGAGAGACCTGGATGCAAAAGCGATTACAACCTCTTGTTTAGTATCAGTTAGTTGAGTTAACACTGCACCAAGGCCTTTTGAACTTGCATCGGTGGTAACAAAAGTATGAGCACATGGATCAAATCCTTGTAAATTGGGTACACTGCAAAAAGCTTTCTTAATAAGAAGAAACGCTTGCTGACACTCCTCAGACCACAAGAACATAACCTTGTTCTTAAGTAAATTTCTCATGGGATGAGTTTTTTCAGAGAAGTTGTTACAAATTTAGAATAAAATTCGGCTAAACCCAAGAATGATCTTAACTCATCCTTGGATTTAGGTGCAGGAGCATCAATGATGGCTCTAATAAGTTTTGTCTTAGGCCTAATACCATGTTCACTGATCTCATGACCTAGATAAATTACATTGTTTTCTGAAAATCTGCATTTGGAAATTTCAGCAGTAAGGCCTTTGCTATTAAGAACACTTAGCACTTTCCTTAATCTAGAATCATGCTGATGGGAGTCACGGCCCATAATAAGAATATCATCTTGGAAGAATGTAATCCCTGGCATATCACCAAATAACTGCGACATTAGTCTTTGAAAAACAGCAGCCGCAGAGGCTAACCCAAAGGGCATGCGGCGAAAGCGAAAACATCCAAAAGGAGTGCAAAATGCTGTTAAATCTCGGCTTGAATGGTGCAAGGAAATTTGATGATATGCCGAAGATAGATCAATCGTAGAAAAGCATTTGGCACCTCGAGTAAAGGATAACATTTCATATATCCTGGGCAATGGAAATTGATCGACAATTATATTTTCATTGAGACTCCTTAAATCAACACAAAGACGGATTTTTCCATTGGCGCGTATAGCGACGACCAATGGAGAAATCCATTCTGAGGCTTCCACAGGTTCGATAATGCCACATTCTTGTAATTTGAGAAATTCTTTTTTAACTTCTTCTTTAACAATCATAGGAACGTTTCTCACTTTATGTATCCTAGGTACAGCATTACTTTTTACTCTAATACGATGAGCAAATCCCTTGAGTTTGCCAATTTTACCAGAAAACACATTAGGAAATTCTTTGAGAACCCAATTTTTTGTACTTTCGCCTTCACAAGCATCCAGAACTTGCTCGGGGCTGTTTGGATCAAGAATGATATGTAAAGCTCTTTGATCCTTCCAGCCCAAAACAGATGGACCTTCAGATGCAACATAAAGTTTGCAAACAGCTGTACGATTTTTAAAATCAAAGACTAGAGAACGGTAACCCAACATATCAATTTTGTCACCAGTGAAACTTTCTGGAAGAACATCTGTAGGCTCTAAATGTGAACCTAGAGCACTAACCAGCTGCACCCCAGCCTGGCTTGATCAGACAATGGCAACAGAAAGAGGACTGCACCATCAACACAAACAAGAGCCCACAGCTGCATCCTGGGCCATGCTCGTTCAGGTGGCGGCCATCTTGAAGTGGCACTGACCTGCCATAGCAGGCAATGAAAAATTTGTTGAACTTTGGAAAGCTCTAGGAATTTCTACCTACTTACGACCTGGCCAATTTCTTATTTCCTGTAAGGTTACTATCCTAACAATCATGGACATAAGGAAATCTGCTGCCTACTGACCCACGTCTCTCCTATAGTGCCCAACCCTAGTCAACATGGTAGGTCCCAGTCTGACCGCTACTGGGGTAAACTCATACACCCTGGTTTACCCCTAACCTCTCCAAAACTGCTACAAAAACATTCAAGCACCTCACCCTGAAAAATCACCCTGAGACACTGATCTCTGACCTGCGTTTCAGTGCGGACAACGGCACAGTCATCAACGACCTCGTTTTCTACTCCAGAAGAACCCCCTCTTGGCGCAATTCCTTTGCGCACCTCCTCAATGTACGCACAACCAGGAATATTCCTTACGGCACTAAGCTCACAATAGCGCCCTCCGCAACCCTGCGAGCTGACCTCACCATCACCCTCTACAAAAGTGGCATTGTATTGATCCAAGCCTCACCCACAAACCTCAATAAGTTTGCGGACCTTTTTACCCTCCTCAGAAACCATGTGCACGACACTAGCAGGGCGACCAACACCCGCCTTGACGATCCTCCGACCTGCCTGCCTAGCAGGACTAACCTCCCACAAGCCACCTCTCTAAGGATTTCCAACTCAGGGCCTCCCAACCCCTCTAGCTCGTCTCCCGGCCCTGCTAACACTACCGCCCGAGACCATTGGTCTCCTCCCCACTATCTCCCCATACCGTCTCTGAGGCTTCTAACCCAGCTCATCCTAACCCCCTAGCTCATACACCGGCCTTGCTAACGCAATCGACCCGAGACCCATGGTCTCCTCCCTTCTTGCTCCCCACCCTGACTCCGAGACCTGTACGCCTCCAATGACCTATGATGCAGGTCAAGCTGGCCCTGCTAGCCCACAAACCACCCCTCCTATTTTTCCTAACACAGTCCTTCCTAACCCTCCTAGCACCTCCACTGCGCCCCCCCCTTATATGGATATCGATACTCTGCACTCCAGAGCCGCCAAAATAATTCAGAGCATCCATTTCTCCATTCTGGATCTAACGAACCTCCTCCACCTCGCCGAACTCTCCTTCGCTAGCCTCAAGCCCCTGCTGAACTCCACCTCCCCTCCTATCACAGAGCTCCCCAAACACCCACTACCTACATCCTTAAGGCACCTCCGCCCTCGTAAGCATCCCTGCCACCTATCGGAGGAGGAAACCCTAGCTCTCGTCCTCTCCTACAACCCTTCCCTCGCCACCCCAAATCCGCTAGACCTCACTAAAAAGGAAATCCTTGCCATTCTCCAGGACTACAACACAGCCCCAGCTTCCCCTTGCCTATCAGATGTGAGTGCCGAACATCCCATCTGCACAGTCGCTATCAACCCCTGCAGATCAGCTACCCTCCAAAACAGAAGTGTGATTAGAAGCAATCTAGCGCCTGTACACCTGTCCGATCCGACTCCCGACACTCCCTCTGACCCCTCCCTGACTGGTCTCTTAATTAACTGCCGATCGGCAGTAAAGCATGCCGCCGATGTAGCTGCTCTCATCCTGAACAAAAATTTCGACTTGGCAATTCTAACAGAATCATGGCTAAACGATTCCTCATCCCCATGCCTAGACCTCTTAGTCCCTCCCAACTATAACATTGCTAGGCTGGACAGACAACATAGCAAGAAAGGAGGCGGCATCGCCTGCATCTATCGCTCTAATCTTCTTGTCACGGAACTTCTGGCGGATACCACCGACTCCTGCGAATACCTCGCCCTCTCTATTCGCAGTAACTCAACCCAACTGTGCAACCTGCACATCTTTTACCACCCCCAGGCATGAATGACTCCTTCACTGACCACCTCATGGAAATTCTCACAGCAAAGAGTTCCTCCAACGCAAAAGACATTTTCCTTGGCGATTTCAACCTGCACTGGAACGATCCCAAGGATCCTCATGTCAACGCCATTAAAGACCTCCTGGACGATCAAGCCCTGACCCAATCTTGTTCTCTCCCAACTCACTCGAAAGGGGCCACTCTTGACTGGATCATCTCTAAGGAAGCAACCGTCAAGCTTATCTCTATAGACCCCTGTGACTGGTCTGACCACCACGCCATTGCCTTCCTACTACCTGGCACCCACAAGACAAGGGCACCACAGCCGGTGTTTCCTAAACGCTGGGTCAGAGACACCAAGAACCTGGACCACAAAGAACTCGAGGCTCGGTGCAAATCTGACCTCCCCCCTCGCATATCACAACGGTCAGTGACCTCAACGATCACTATTCTGCAACTATGTCGAACATTCTGGATGACCTAGCCCCACTAAAACTAAAAAGAACTCAAATCAAAGATAGAAACCCCTGGTTCACTGGATCCCTCAACAATGAGAGGAGATCCCTCCGGCAATCCGAAAGAATCTGGAGACAGCACCCTCGGCCGCTCACCTAAAACTTCTCCGCCAGGCCAGAAATGCATACAACAGGAACATCCTCAATTCAAAAAAGAATTCTTCAGATCGGAACTGGGGAACGCCCAGAACAGACCCCGCAAACTCTTCGAACTGGTCAAACACCAATCCAACAAACTGGCCAAAAAATTGAAAGAAAACCCCAAATCTCTAATATCATCCGAGGAATTCTCCTCGTTTTTCGCGGACAAAATCAAAGCCCTAGGTAACGAACTTAGTTCCGCATCACATTCTATACCCCCCTGACCTGCCCCCTCCACCCACGCCGCCCCAACAGGCTTCACCTAAGAATCAAGCACACTGGACCGATTTCACACTCTACGACGAAGACTCCGTCTCCAAAATCCTATCTACCTTAAACCCGAACAACCATTTCAACGACCCGCTCCCCTCTAACTGCCTAGCTGCCGCCGCCCAATCCATTATTCCTAGCTGGACCGCAATAATTAACGCCTCTCTCCGGCAGGGATCAATTCCGGACTCTCTGAAAGTGGGCCAAGTCCTCCCCATTCTGAAAAAGCCGTCGCTGGATCCAGCCTCCCTGACAACTTCAGACCTATTTCCAACATCCCTCTCTTAGCTAAAGTGCTGGAGAAGTGTGTGCAACTGCAACTAAGTCATCACATCGACAACTTCCACCTACTCGATGACTTCCAATCTGGATTCAGACCGGGACACAGCACTGAAACCACCATGCTCCACATCGTCGATGATGCCCTCCAATCCCTTGACCAAGGCAAAACTTGTCTCCTAATCCTCCTAGATCTATCCTCGGCCTTCGACACCGTCAACCATGGGAAGCTTCTCGAACGCCTCAAACTCAGGATGGGATTAGATGGCTCTGTCCTAGAATGGTTTAGATCCTTTCTCCAAAACCGATCTCAGAGATTCCTAATTAACGGCAACCTGTCCGCTCCCTCTTCGGTCACAGTTGGAGTCCCTCAAGGATCAACGCTGTCCCCCACCCTCTTCAACCTTTATTTAGAACCGCTTGCCGAAGTCCTACGCACCGCAAATATCTCCTACCATATGTACGCTGACGACACTCAGATCTACATCAAAATCTCATCTCTCGAGGAGATTCTCTCCCTGAACGAGGCCCTGAAGCTGACCGTCCAATGGCTCTCCTCCAATCAACTCAAACTCAACGCAAAGAAAACAGAATTTCTTCTAATTTCACCGCCAAAAACGACCCTGAGATTCAGATATGGATTAAGGCCATCACAGCCTTAAATTGCCCACCAACCATTGTGGATTCGGCCAAATCACTGGGAATAACCTTGGATTGCAACTTGAACATGCGCGACCACATCAACTCCATGGCCAAATCAGCCAGATTCCACCTGAGCTACCTATGGAAACTGAAACCCTTCCTTGACGCTCCCGACCTAAAACTGGCAGTCCAAGCACTAGTCATTTCTAGACTGGAATATGGCTGTTCCACCCTCTCTGGTTTACCCAAGATCTCCCTAGCACCTCTAAAAGCCTGCCTCAATGCGGCCGCCAGACTTCTTACCGGCACAAGGAAATTTGACCACATCTCTCCACACCTGAAAGCGCTGAACTGGCTTCCTTTCGAGGCCAGAATACAGCTTAAGCTAGCATGCATCACACACAAGGCCTTATACTCAAACTCCCCTGCATATCTTGCACAGAAACTTGTGGTATCCGGAGGAATGAGAAACTCACGGTCCGCCAGAGACCTCCTACTCCAGCCTGCACGCTTTCGGAAAAAAAAAACGTATAACCGGGCGTTCGCTGGGGCTGCGCCAAGAATATGGAACTCCTTCCCACCCACCATCAGAAGAATCCCCTCTCTTGCACGTTTCAAAAGGAGGCCAAATCCTTCCTCATGGGTAAATTCCTCGTCTAAACCCTTACCCTCAACCGCCACAGGGACCCTGACCATTTCATGGCTGTTGACTCCTTCCGATGACCTCTCACCCCACCAAGAAACCTGGGGCCTGTCTTCAGCAACTGTAATGTAAACTGTACATTGTATCCCTCCATCCCTCTTGTACTCAGCACCTGTAATGTAAACTGTACATTGTATCCCTCCATCCTTCTTGTACTCAGCACCCCGCCCCCTCCCAATTTATGGTATACTCATGTGACCCCATGCCTCTTGTACAACTCTATGACTCTGTAAAGCGCTCTGATACCCTCACGGGTCAAGTTCGCGCTCTATAAAACACAAAAATAAAATAAATAAAATAAATAAAAGGGGAACCGGAATCTGCTGCGACCTGCAAAGAAATACCCCCAAATTTTACTATGTATAAAGGTTTACTACTGTCAATGCTATTAATGTTGAGAACAATATTACACTTCTTGTTCTCCGTAAAATTTTGCTCGGGAATGTGAGAATCAGAGTCATAATCGGAAGAGTTAGAATTGGTTTCTGTGAGACAAGTAACCTTTGGATTCTGTTTAGACTTCTTTCTGCACACTTTGGCAAAATGCCCTAAAATCCCACATTGTAAACATTTTGTAGATTTTGCTGGACACATTTCAGAACTGGCATTGTGTGTTTTGCTACCACAACGGTAACATGCAAAAGTTGAAACATTGCATTGGTTTACTCTTGGTTTATACGAGTTCCTAGGATTGAATGTTTTATTTTGAAAGTTCTTGGTTCTCCCAGTAAACTCTTTTCCTTTTCTGGAGTCAGAAATTTTGTTGACGGTAGAAGGTTCATTTTGTTCCGATAATGCTTTGGAACTCCTGTCAGAAAGTTCAGCTTTTTTGACTAAGGCGAAAACGTCCTTTAAACTGGAGTCACCTTCTATCCACAACCTATCTTGGATGCCTTTATTTTTAGTGCATACGACCACTTGATCACGAATCAATTCGTCGTGCAAAACACCAAACTTGCACGATGCAGCTAATGTTTTTAATGAAGATACGTACTCCTCCACAGATTCATGTTGTTGTTGTTTTCTTTTAAAGAAAGCACGTCTAGTTACACCTATACATACAGTAGGGGAATAATGTTCAGAAAGATCTAAAATAGCTTTTTTTTTAAATGTCTATGTCTCCAGGTCTATCAGGTTTTTGCATTTGATTATAAACTCTCAAACCTTTGGGACCAAGACAATGTAAAATAATTCTTTTCTTTCTTTCAGGAGATAAAATTCCAGTATTGTCTTCTAAAGTAGCTATATAATTTAACAAATACTCTTTCCACTCTACCCACTTGACGATGGGATCACCAGGTGCAGACAGAAATTCCTTAGGAGTGCTTAAGTTTATATTAATGTTGGTGTTAGAACCACTAGAAGTAGTTGCTCTGTCACTGGCATCCATGACAAGTAAGAATTACTAAATGAGGAAGAGAAAAACAAAAATGAACGAAAGTAACTTACTTGTAGCCAGGAATCAATAAGCAGTACTAAGGATAAATGTGGATGGTGGATCGATGAAAATTTGCAGTAAATCAGCTTGTGATCAGAAGCTGTGCACTCTTTGAGGTGGATCGATAAGTTTTCTAAAAACAAACCATTGAGATTTAGCAAGATGGCGGCACGTACACCGCGTAGGGGTTACGTTGCGTGACCTTTGACGTCACGTTAAATCCCAGAATGCTTGTGGAACAGCTTACGTGTAGGAACTCCGAAGGAGCTGCAACCAGGCAACGCGTGGAATCGTTGGAGCCAGTGAGAATGTTTGGCTTTGAAATTGACCGTTGGTAAGAAAACGTGAGCGCGAGGGCCAGAATAGTTAGGTTTTCAAGAAAAAGTTTAAAAAAATAAAACCCTTTCCAAACTCGCACAGACTCACGCAGGATAGTAGGCATGAAAACTCACAGGTGGAGCAAATCCAGATGCCCAAACGGCCGTCTCAAGTAAAGATAAACCGGCTCTTCGAAGTAAATTTTGAGGCAAAACCGTTGTGTGGATGGGCGAAGAGCAAAGATCTCTTGTAGATAAGGAGAAGAAGCCGTGGTTAGTTTCGAAATGTAGATCTTCTAGAAGTCGATAAAAATTGTAGTACATTTTTTTTTTAAATTTAGATGAATTAATCTTGAGGAAGAAGAATCCCAGTCGTCGCCAAATCGATGTAGCAAAATCGAAAGAATAATCCAAACTGTCCTTTAGTTTGAAGGCTTTTATTTGTATTGCAAAATACAAGATCTGCTGGAAGTGCGGACTGGTCGAGCAGTAAATGTGTCACAACATTTCATAACGCAAGTACAAATCCAGGGAGCTAGGAATGTGGAGTGTTCAAAGGGCTCCAAACACTATACATTCTATTAAAGGTGAATAAGGGGAAAACAAGTGTAATAATTAATATTAACTTACCAACTTGCCATATACTACAAGAATATTATTTATTTTTTAAAGCGGCGCACACTTTATCACTGCTCATTGTAAAAAGGTACTGAACTACATTTGTTTTTAGTTTCTGTGACCGATATAACGCCCAATCCAAAATGACAGCCACACTTAATTCCATACACACATTGTTAGAAATGGGGGTCTCTAGTTGGCAAGGGCTTGCACCTTTGTCCAAGTAGGGACCCTTCTTCCTAGTCAGGATAAGGGAGTTACACTCCTAAAATAACCCCTGCTCACCCCCTTGGTAGCTTGGCACGAGCAGTCAGGCTAATCTTAGAGGCAGTGTGTAAAGCATTTGCACATAACCAACAGTAATACAATGTAAGCACTACAAACGGACACCACACCAGTTTAGAAAAATATCCAATATTTTTATATACTTAAAACAAGACCAAATACGATAAAAATCCACAGTACAGTACTTTAAAAATCTTCAGTTATCACAGTGTCCTTAAAAACAGTTCCTTGATGTCGATAGCTCCGTCCAGGGCTATCCCGGCGTCGTGAACAAACAAATCCAAACAGTTCTGGCTGACCGCAGCGTCGCGGGTCAGCTACAGTGTCGGGAAGACCCGCAAACAGTACCTTTCGGAAATGCAGGGCGTCGATGACCTCGCGGTGAGCTTCCAAACACACGGCGTCCGCAGGCGTTGGTTCCGGAGGTCGGTGCAGGCGTCGTCGGGGCCCTCGAAGTCACACGCGTTGCAGATCGATCTCCTCTCAGTTGAAGTCAGAAGCACTGGCGTCGGCCGGCGTCGGGTGCTGCGGTGCGAAGTGCAGCGGTGCCCTCAGGTCACGGTGCGAGCAGCGGCTTGGTGGCGGCATCGGATGGCGTCGTCGGTGAGACCAGGGTCGCGGTGTGAGATGAAGGCGGTGCTCGTCACGGTGCTGGCAGGTCACGGTGCAGCAGCGGCGTCGTCGTAGCTGCAGTGCTGTCGTCGGCTGACGAACTGGAGTCGATGGCACCGGCGTCGGTGGGCCAAGGCTGCGGTGCGGGATGGGGGCGGTGCGTCGTGTCACTTACGAGTGGTGCCCCCGAACCACTCGTAAGCGGCGTCGAGTCCGGCGTGGAGCGGCGTCGTCGGGGATACCAAGGCGTCGTCGTGAAGCGAGGCGGTGCGGAGTGCGGTGCCCACTGGTCGCGGTGCGAGCAGCGGCTCGGTGGCGGCATCAGCAGGTGTCGTCGGTGAGACCAGGGTCGCGGTGCGGCGTTGCGGCGGTGCCCTCTGCGGTGCCTTCAGGACACGGAGTCGGCAGCGGCGTCGTAGACGGCGTCGGGCTTGAAGTCTTTGCTGTTCCTGAGACTTCTTGAACAGGGGGCAAGCTCTACCTCAAGCCCTTGGAGACACTCATAAACTAGATTGCAGAAAGTTCAGTTCCAGTCCTTTCACTGCCCAAGACAGAAGCAGCCACTGCAGGCCAACACAGCAAAGCACACAGCAAAGTGGTAGTTCCTCCTCACAGCTTCTCCAGCTCTTCTTCTTGGCAGTCTTCTTGATCCCAAAGAGTTCCCTTGAAGTCTTTTCTATCCCTGAGACTTCCAACAGGAGGCAAGCTCTACTTCAAGCCCTTGGAGAAAACTCTAACAGCAGGATGATGAAAGCACAGTCCAGTCCTTTCCCTACCCAAGACAGAAGCAACCACTGCAGGCCAACCCCACAACACGCAGCATAGGGGCAGTACTCCTCCTTCAGCTTTCCCGGTCCTTCTTCCTGGCAGGTTCCTTAGTTCAGAAGTAATCTAATCTTCTGGGGTTTGGGTCCCCCTTTTTATCCTCAATTTCTCTTTGTTCTCTGAAGGCAGAGAGGCCTTTGCCTAGTCCAAACCAGTTCTGGTCAGTCCTGGAGCACTTTGTTGACAAGACTCCTTCTTTCCTTTCACAGTGCAGGCCAGGGACATCAGACGCACCACAGGAGGTGGAGCCAGCATTGTGGAGGGAAGGCCCAGCCCTATTCAGGTCCCAGGTGCAACTCCTCCCACCCATCTACATGTAGATCTTGCTATTCAGCCCTGTGCTGACTCATCCTGTCTCCTGGCATCCCCCAGCCCCTGCCACTCACACTCCAGACAAGGAATACACAACCTAGCAGAGGCAGGCTTGGATAGTTAGACAAGAAAATACCCACTTTCTAAAAGTGGTATTTTCAAACACAGAATGTTAAAACCAACTTCACTAAAAGATGCAGTTTATCATTCTGAGTCCAGGCATACTAAACTCGAATTTCTTCCATGTTCCCTGGGTCAGTTAGGATTATAAGCTGTAATAATCAAAACTGCCCATTCTGGCCTATGTATCGCTATGGGGAACAGGTAGCCTTGCGATAGTGAAAAACGAAATAGGCTGTAATTCACTATCAGGACATGCCACACACACCAGGGCATGTCCTACCTTTCACATACAATGCACCCTGCCCACAGGGGTACCTTGGGCCTACCTTAGGGGTGACTAACATGTAGAAAAGGGAAGGTTTAGGGACTTGCAAGTGTGTGCCAAGTCGACATGGCAGCCCCAGGCTGCGCACAGGCTCTGCAATGGCAGGCCAGAGTTACACTTTACGGGCTGTTTGCGTGGGTGGCACAATCCAGTGCTGCAGCCCACCAACAGCATTTGATCTATAGGCCCTGGCACTCTCAGTGCACTTTACAAAGGACTGACACATAAATCAAATAGGCCAATCATGGAAACACCAATCCATAACACATTTTACACAGAGAGCATATGCACTTTAGCACTGATTAGCAGTGGGAAAGTGCCCAGAGTCCTAAAACCAACACAAACAGGGTCAAAAACAGGAGGCCAAAAAGCAAAAAGTCTGGGGGTAAACCCGCTGAAAAAGCCAAGTCTAACACAACCCCCTCCCAGCCTAAAGCCAGGGTAGACTAATCAATCCCTTGATGGACTTCCCTGCTTGGGGCGATAGAACATAGACCTGGCCCACAACAGCGGGGGCACGTTCTGGTTCTACGCCTTTCCAAACCCAGTTGGATCCCTCTGTCCTCACTCTCAGGGCCCAATAAGCTGACCCATGGGGTACCCTTCTCTTCACCTGTGAACCCCATCTGTGCGGCCCCTAAACTTACTTTGCTCACAGATGTGTCCCAACAGGTCGACAGTGCCCACATGGCCAACACAGTGGTGTGGCCCAGTCCACCCCCGGGGTGTGACTCCTGTCCCCCTCCCAGGGGCAACTCTGTCCACCAGGACAGTAAGCCACAGTGGCTACCGACAGTTGTCAGTGGGAAAACCCAGGCCTTATGCCTCTCAGGGCTCTCTAACCTCTGTGGCGTCAGAGAGTGGGGGGCGGTAGCCCCAGGTGCCTGGCACCCTTTGTCCACTCTCCCTCTTGTCAGGCCAGGGATGACATCCTGGCACTGACACACCAGCCTAGGGTCTGTACCCGGCGACTGGACAGGAGACTGGGATAGGCTTTCCCACCCCCGGTCTTCCTCCCAGGGGTTCCGTACCCTCCCACCTGGAGCGGTACCCCCTTCCAGAATTGTCAGGGCACCTCTGGCAGGTGCCTTGCACAATTCGCCCACCAGTTCAGGGGTGCTATCCTGCAACTGGTACACCAGCCTAGGGTCTGTACCCTGAGGCTGGACAAAGGACTGGGGTGGACTCTCCCACACCCGGTCCTCCTCCCTGGGGCACTGTACCCCCCCACCGGTAGCAGTCCCCCTCAACTCCAGAATTGTCAGGCCACCTGTGGCAGGCGTTCTGCCCAATTCACCCACCAGTTCAGGGGTGCTATCCTGCAACTGGTACACCAGCCCAGGGTCTGTACCCTGAGGCTGAACAAGGGACTGGGGTGGGCTCTCCCACACCTGGTCCTCCTCCCTGGGGTACTGCACCCCCCCACCGGGAGCGGCCCCCCAGAAGACAAACTGGTAGTGGCACTGTTAGCAGTTGCCCCTTCCCCCAGGTCAGGGGGGACACCCTGAACCTGGTCCTCCAACCCAGGGCCTGTACCCTTAGGCTGGACCTGTGCCTGGCAACCCAGGACTTCCGGGGGGGTACACCAACCCCCCCAAGGGAAACACAGTCTCCAGCCTCCTGTCCACCTGACAGAGCATGAAGAACCCCCAGGCCAGAAGTGGCCTCACCAGGGTCAGTCCGGGGGTGCTCTGACGTCAGAGCTGGCAACCCCTGACCTACTGGTCCTTCCAAAATTGTCAGGGCACCTGTGGCAGGTGTCCTGCCCAACTCACCCACCAGTTCAGGACCTCCCTCCAGCAACTGGTCTCCCAACCTAGGGTCTAAACCCTCAAGTTGAACCGGGGTCAGAGGCGAGGACTCCCTCCCTCTGCACCCCCTTCCAGAGTTCTGTACCCTCCCACCTGGAGTGGTACCCCTAGAAGACAAACCGGTCAGGACACTATTTACAGTCGTCCTTCCCTCCAGGTCAGGCAGGACCTGAACCTGGCTTCCCAACCCAGGGACTAAACCCTGCAGCTGAGCACCTGCCCGGTGCACCAGGACTTCCTTGGGAGCACGCATGCCCCCCCTGAGGGTAACACATGACTCATGCGTTGTGTGACAGTCTGCCGGGCGCAGATCTCCCGCCCCCTGTCCAGCTGACAGTGCGCGAAGATCCCCCAGGACAGAAGTGGTGTCACCATGGTCACTGCTAGGAGGCTCAGCCCTTCTGGCTGGCCCCTGACCCACTGGTTCTCCCACTGGGGAACACATCCCCCTCTCACCCCTCCAACTGGACTCCTGCACCCTCCCAACTGGAGCGGTGCCGCCAGACACCAGAACCACTGGAGCTCCGCTTACAGATGCTCCAGGTTCTCCTGACTCTAGGAGATCCCCCTCAACGGAGGGCCTATCAGTACAGCCTAGGCTCCCCACCTGGTGTTCTTTCCTGGAACCACCCAGGCTCTGGGACCGGATTTCGGGCACCTTGGGCCGCAGCCCCTTCCCACTCCTTCTCCGCGGAGACAGGACGTGAGTCCCTACGCCCTTCCCATGACACCGGGACCTATCTGGGCTACCATGAACCTTTCCCACCACCCTTGGTTGGGAAATACCTAAGCCACCTCCTTCCGGGTCACCCCCAGATGCTTCTCCAGACCCGTTGGAATCCACCACAAGGTCTGCCTCCAGTGCAAGCTCCCTGGGGTCAGAAAACTCACACTCCACTGGGTGTTGGCATAGCTCTGGAAAACAGGGACTTAAAATATGCTCTCCAACAATTGAATCACATAGCCCCACACAGGTGTTAACCAAACTACCCTTCACCCAACCATCCAGTGCCTCAGAAAAGTACCCCACATCATTCTCACAAGACTGGTGAGACAGTGTCTGACTGTTGCTGTCTCTCCACCCATACTCTTTTGGCTGGTCTCCATACTCACTTACCAGGGCTTCTATCATGGGGGAACCCCTCTCCCTGCACCTCTCCTCTAGAGTCAGTAGAGTGTCCCTCCCACTAGCAGGAATATGATCCCCTGTGCCAGCTCCCCAATCCACCTCAGGGATACTGCGCACCACTGGAGTAACCTCACAATCCTGAACCCCCTGGTGTATGTCAACCCACTCCTGGAAGCAGGGCCCCAAATCTGTGTGTGTGTGTACCTCATCCTCAGTACTGGACCTAACACTTTTGCTGCCACCATCTGGGCTGGACAAAGCCCTACCGGCTTCCCAATCCAGCTCCAGCTCTCTCATTTTAAGCTCATGATCCAAGATCATCTTCTTTTCCTCCATGGCTATTCTTTTGTCTTCCCTCTCACTTTCCATCCTGAGTTTCTCTAATTCGAACTTCCTTGCTTCCCGCCTGTCCTCCAGCTCCTCTGGGGACAAGCTACTGCTGCCTTGCCTGGAGGGTCCCCCCCCTCCCAAAAGCACATCCACCCTATGAACAGGCTCCTCCACCTCTCCATTGAGATCACCAGATTGCCCACTGGCATGTCTGGCTGCTACCCAGGCCCTCAGTGCCTTTTGTAGCTCATCCTTCCTGGTGAGGCCTCTGACCTGTACTTTCAGGTTCTTGCAAATCGATTTTAACTCCTTGACATTGTAGGCTTCCCATCGATCCTCCTCAAAGGCAATTTCTACTGATGCAATTGATGATACTATAGATTCAGGCATGTTGAAGTAGCAAGTTCAAACTGGCAAGATCAAAAATAGGCCAAAAAGAAAAAGAACCTGTAAGTGGAACGTAAAGGTCTGCGATATGGTAGTAGTGCACACCAATCACTGTAAGTCAAGT
Organism: Calotriton arnoldi; assembly: GCA_963921515.1. Lineage (NCBI taxonomy): Eukaryota > Metazoa > Chordata > Amphibia > Caudata > Salamandridae > Calotriton > Calotriton arnoldi. The sequence goes on along the minus strand of CAWUFW010008100.1, from coordinate 828,167 downwards.
GCAAACACAAGTCCTATCCTCACCGCTGACAACCAATGTTAGAAATGGGGGTCTCTAGTTGGCAAGGGCTTGCACCTTTGTCCAAGTAGGGACCCTTCTTCCTAGTCAGGATAAGGGAGTTACACTCCTAAAATAACCCCTGCTCACCCCCTTGGTAGCTTGGCACGAGCAGTCAGGCTAATCTTAGAGGCAGTGTGTAAAGCATTTGCACATAACCAACAGTAATACAATGTAAGCACTACAAACGGACACCACACCAGTTTAGAAAAATATCCAATATTTTTATATACTTAAAACAAGACCAAATACGATAAAAATCCACAGTACAGTACTGTAAAAATCTTCAGTTATCACAGTGTCCTTAAAACAGTTCCTTGATGTCGATAGCTCCGTCCAGGGCTATCCTGGCGTCGTGAACAAACAAATCCAAACAGTTCTGGCTGACCGCGGCGTCGCGGGTCAGCTACGGTGTCGGGAAGACCCGCAAACAGTACCTTTCGGAAATGCAGGGCGTCGATGACCTCGCGGTGAGCTTCCGAACACACGGCGTCCGCAGGCGTCGGTTCCGGAGGTCGGTGCAGGCGTCGTCGGGGCCCTCGAAGTCACACGCGTTGCAGATCGATCTCCTCTCGTTTGAAGTCAGGAGCGCTGGCGTCGGCCGGCGTCGGGTGCTGCGGTGCGAAGTGCAGCGGTGCGGCGTGCGGTGCCCTCAGGTCACGGTGCGAGCAGCGGCTTGGTGGCGGCGTCGGATGGCGGCGTCGGTGAGACCAGGGTCGCGGTGTGAGATGAAGGCGGTGCTCGTCACGGTGCTGGCAGGCCACGGTGCAGCAGCGGCGTCGTCGTAGCTGCAGTGCTGTCATCGGCTGACGAACTGGAGTCGATGGCACCGGCGTCGGTGGGCCAAGGCTGCGGTGCGGGATGGGGGCGGTGCATCGTGTAACTTACGAGTGGTGCCCCCGAACCACGGTGCAAGCAGCGGCGTCGAGTCCGGCGTGGAGCGGCGTCGTCGGGGATACCAAGTCGTTGTCGTGAAGCGAGGCGGTGCGGAGTGCGGTGCCCACAGGTCACGGTGCGAGCAGCGGCTCGGTGGCGACATCAGCAGGCGTCGTCGGTGAGACCAGGGTCGCGGTGCGGCGTTGCGGCGGTGCCTTCAGGACACGAAGTCGGCAGCGGCGTCGTAGATGGCGTCGGGCTTGAAGTCTTTGCTGTTCCTGAGACTTCTTGAACAGGGGGCAAGCTCTACCTCAAGCCCTTGGAGACACTCATAAAGTAGATTGCAGAAAGTTCAGTTCCAGTCCTTTCACTGCCCAAGACAGAAGCAGCCACTGCAGGCCAACACAGCAAAGCACACAGCAAAGTGGTAGTTCCTCCTCACAGCTTCTCCAGCTCTTCTTCTTGGCAGTCTTCTTGATCCCAAAGAGTTCCCTTGAAGTCTTTTCTATCCCTGAGACTTCCAACAGGAGGCAAGCTCTACTTCAAGCCCTTGGAGAAAACTCTAACAGCAGGATGATGAAAGCACAGTCCAGTCCTTTCCCTACCCAAGACAGAAGCAACCACTGCAGGCCAACCCCACAACACGCAGCATAGGGGCAGTACTCCTCCTTCAGCTTTCCCGGTGCTTCTTCCTGGCAGGTTCCTTAGTTCAGAAGTAATCTAATCTTCTGGGGTTTGGGTCCCCCTTTTTATCCTCAATTTCTCTTTGTTCTCTGAAGGCAGAGAGGCCTTTGCCTAGTCCAAACCAGTTCTGGTCAGTCCTGGAGCACTTTGTTGACAAGACTCTTTCTTTCCTTTCACAGTGCAGGCCAGGGACATCAGACGCACCACAGGAGGTGGAGCCAGCATTGTGGAGGGAAGGCCCAGCCCTATTCAGGTCCCAGGTGCAACTCCTCCCACCCATCTACATGTAGATCTTGCTATTCAGCCCTGTGCTGACACACCCTGTCTTCTGGCATCCCCCAGCCCCTGTCACTCACACTCCAGACAAGGAATACACAACCTAGCAGAGGCAGGCTTGGATAGTTAGACAAGAAAATACCCACTTTCTAAAAGTGGTATTTTCAAACACTTAGGGGCCGACTCCGATTTCGGCCGGAAGGGCACCGAACGATGGTCGGAGCCCTTCCGACCGAATCGGAACGTGCCGCTCGGATTCCTTTCCGACCGAGCCATTCCGATGGGCTCGGTCAGAAAGAATCCGACTCGGATTTCCGGATGGCTCACGACGGGTTCGGAGAGCCCGTCAGCCATCCGGAAATCCCTCTGTACTCCCCGGCTGCCTCTTTGCGACCGAGGGAGTACGATGGCAGTTTTTCACTGCCTTTCCGTGCCGGTCTTTCCGGCACAAAAGGCAGTCGGTCACTGTCTTTGGGGGCCCCCAGTGGGACCCCCATGGGTGCAAGGTCGCCGAATGGCGGCCTGGAGGCACCTATGGTGCCCCTCTGTTGAACCCTGCACCCGGTGGCAGGCACCTTGGGGTGCCGGCCACAGGAGTGCAGGGTTGAACTGCACCCCTGCTTTCTCCAATGCCAGCATGCATTCCGTCCGGAATGCATGCTCCCATTGTGGGAGATACGAGTGCGACCGAACAGGGTTCGGTCGCATCGTACTGCCTGGGCCGTAACCGACGACAGCAGGTCGGTCGGTTACGGCTCCGGACCGATGTCGGACGGACCTGAGTCCGTCCGACATCGGAATCGACCCAGAATGTTAAAACCAACTTCACTAAAAGATGCATTTTATCATTCTGAGTCCAGGCATACTAAACTCGAATTTCTACCATGTTCCCTGGGTCAGTTAGGATTATAAGCTGTAATAATCAAAACTGCCCATTCTGGCCTATGGGGAACAGGTAGCCTTGCGATAGTGAAAAACGAAATAGGCTGTAATTCACTATCAGCAAAACACACAAGATGATGGATGGAATGTTGCACAATGGCAAACATTCACCTCCAGTCACAGATCTGGGTTTAATCCATCGTTATTTTGCTTCACCACGCCACCCCAGTTCAGTCATGGCCATATGCAAATCAGTCTTGACCCTGTGCCTCATGGGAACAGTCCAGACCGAACTGCCAAGCCATGTCTTCCCTGGACCGGAATCAAGCATCCTAGGACCGGTTTCGGGCATTCAGCCCTCATCAGCCAGGATAGCCTGACTCCAGTGGCGCAGTGAGCACGGGACCCACGTCTGGGCATACCCTTCCCACTTGGGGCGAATTGCAAAACACACAAGATGATGGACGGAATGTTGCACAATGGCAAACATTCACCCCCAGTCACAGATCTGGGTTTAATCCATCGTTATTTTGCTTCACCACTCCACCCCAGTTCAGACATGGCCATATGCAAATCAGTCTTGACCCTGTGCCTCATGGGAACAGTCCAGACCGAACTGCCAAGCCATGTCTTCCCTGGACCGGAATCAAGCATCCTAGGACCGGTTTCGGGCATTCAGCCCTCATCAGCCAGGATAGCCTGACTCCAGTGGCGCAGTGAGCACGGGACCCACGTCTGGGCATACCCTTCCCACTTGGGGCGAATTGCAAAACACACAAGATGATGGACGGAATGTTGCACAATGGCAAACATTCACCCCCAGTCACAGATCTGGGTTTAATCCATCGTTATTTTGCTTCACCACGCCACCCCAGTTCAGACATGGCCAATATGCAAATCAGTCTTGACCCTGTGCCTCATGGGAACAGTCCAGACCGAACTGCCAAGCCATGTCTTCCCTGGACCGGAATCAAGCATCCTAGGACCGGTTTCGGGCATTCAGCCCTCATCAGCCAGGATAGCCTGACTCCAGTGGCGCATTGAGCACGGGACCCACGTCTGGGCATACCCTTCCCACTTGGGGCGAATTGCAAAACACACAAGATGATGGACGGAATGCTGCACATTATAAGCTGTAATAATCAAAACTGCCCATTCTGGCCTATGGGGAACAGGTAGCCTTGCGATAGTGAAAAACGAAATAGGCTGTAATTCACTATCAGGACATGCCACAAACACCAGGGCATGTCCTACCTTTCACATACAATGCACCCTGCCCACAGGGGTACCTTGGGCCTACCTTAGGGGTGACTAACATGTAGAAAAGGGAAGGTTTAGGGACTTGCAAGTGTGTGCACTTGCCAAGTCGACATGGCAGCCCCAGGCTGCGCACAGGCTCTGCAATGGCAGGCCAGAGTTACACTTTACGGGCTGTTTGCGTGGGTGGCACAATCCAGTGCTGCAGCCCACCAACAGCATTTGATCTATAGGCCCTGGCACTCTCAGTGCACTTTACAAGGGACTGACACATAAATCAAATAGGCCAATCATGGAAACACCAATCCATAACACATTTTACACAGAGAGCATATGCACTTTAGCACTGATTAGCAGTGGGAAAGTGCCCAGAGTCCTAAAACCAACAGGGTCAAAAACAGGAGGCCAAAAAGCAAAACGTCTGGGGGTAAACCCGCTGAAAAAGCCAAGTCTAACACACATACATATATATTAAAGCATCATCTCCAGGTGCATCTCATACATAATAATCCCCCAACTGTCAAACCAGGAACGCTACAATCACAAACTTCTAAGCTCGCGCCCTAGCGCAACCGTGGAGGAAAAGATGATAAAGGAAAGGGGAGCACATAGCTGCCAAGGTTTCAGATTGCTATGTGTGACATTTTCATAATGTTAGTGTCTTATGAGCAGGAGGCGCAACTAGAGGCACATTTCGGGGAGGGGGACCTAAAAATTTCGGGGGGGGGGGCTAATTCTTCCAGCAATAGGCAGAGTGGAGATGAAGGGGTAGAAAAACAACAATGCCTCTTTAACACGTAAATGGTCTTTTAATAGGGTGACCAGACGTCCCGGTTTTCCCCTGATGGTTCCGGTTTTTGGAGCAGTGTCCCAGTGTCCCGACACTTTGCTCCAAATTAAAGAAATGTCCCGGTTTTTGCGCAGCGCCCGGGTTAAACAAATAAATGTCCTGGTTTTTAAATAGTGTCTCAGTGCGCCTGTTGTACTTCTCACAGGTGCTAAGACGGGTCTCTATTGGGCTCTCCATTTTTGCCCTCACAGTGACAAAAAAAATCTTACTGCTGCAGCAGTACCACGCTTCAGTGCCTTCAAAGAGACCCGTTATAGTTCTTTCACAGTCTCATCATTCCAGAACCGAAGCATTTTCAATGTTATGTACAGCGAAGCCAAAGTTGTTGCTTATTTAGCTTATGCAGCTAACAACAATTGACAAAGCTAATAGTCCAGGCTTGTTGTATGTGTATTGTTACTCGTTGTATTATTTATTTGGATACAATGACAAAAGCAGCACATTTTTCTGGCGGGATGCTATGCTAGGCACAGATTGTTTTAGCTTATGTGTTTTAAGCCACGTCCTTAATTACATCGGCCACGCCCCTTGAGAGACACCCCCCCCACCCCGTTTTTTCATCACACTTAAAGCCCTAGGTACTTCTGTCAGTCCTACTTCTATGTCTATGACCTGTCCCGGTTTTTTGTTTTGAGAATCTGGTCACCCTATCTTTTAAAGACCTGTGAAGTACTCGGGTGCGGCTGCGATAAGCTCAAAAACTGTCTGTGTGTGTGCCCGGGAGGTTGTCTCAGCCCGGGCTGACAAACACGAAGGGGGGGGTGGGGGAGTTTGGGGTTGAAGCCCTTTGAGTCCTATAGGCGTTGCGCGCCTGCTTATGAGTGACATTTCAACGACTATGAGTGACAATTTCTCGCAAGCAAAATCAAGCAAAGACGATGAGGGAAACATAAATATCAGAAATCACACCCAGTTGAGCAACGAGAAACTCTTAAGAAGTCACTGAACTAAAGTGTGAGACAGGACTAAACACTTCATGACTAGGTAAAGCACTTTGTACATGTTTCATTGAGACTTAGACGTGGTCCTAAAATCTTACCAAATAAAACAATAAAAAACACTTCAAATTTTTGTTTCATTCTTGAACAGCCTGCACTTAATGAGTTTCACAGATATGTGTGCTTTCCCACCATATATTTTTACAAGCCCCTTTGTGAAGTATATGCTGCAAAAAGTACTTTATTTTTCCAATAGACCCGTTTGGGTGCCTGGCTTAATGAAGAACCAAAATCTCACTCTGCACTGATTTCAATAGCCACAAGGCTCTGATCATGAAGCCCAGCCTGCTCTGATTTTCCTTTAGAATTATTACTGTCACCCTACACTAAATATTACGACTGTATTACACTGATTATGAAGGCTACTCTGCACGAATGAGGATTTCCACTTTTCATTAATTCTCATGGTTATTCTGTCTCTAGTTAGGATTTCCATTGTGAGACTGACATCAATTTACTATTAAAATGAAACTCTCAACCAGCTCTGATTTTTCAGCAAGCAGTGGAGTTACGGGATATACTTTTAAGTTTTATCCCATACTTGCCATGTTAAAATCGAAATTATGAGTCCCAGAATGCAAAACTTTCTTGACTAAAATGGCAGGAATGGCCGATATGTTATGAATGACATGGAGGCTACTTGGAAGCTATTCAAAACAAACGTTTTCACCTCTGCTCAACTGGGCACGTGAAACTGCTTTGAAAATTGTGTGCAACAGCTGATAATCCCCAGTGGTTGCTACTGCTAATAGAAAGCCAAAACCAACATCATTACCAGCTCCATGCCATCCCTTTGCAAACCGTGCAATAGTGATTGATATATGACTGAAACAGTGCTGCCCAGCACTGGAATCCGACAGCACAGAAGGGTTCCAGAGTGGGTGAATGATCACCACGTTGCAGGACAGCCCTGTAGCATCCAGGACATAAGTGCCAGCCCCCGTCCACCTCCACCTGCCCTGCGGAGCCACGTCTTGAGGCACTTACATTTTGATGGTGAACTATTCCCCGATCCGTTTTGCCATGTAAATATCCTCCATATCCTCCCAATTTTCTCTACCAAGCAGTCCATTCTTCCGTGAGCGAGCACTCGGTCCAGTACTTACGCGTCGCTCTCTTGCTTGTCCGGAAAGAGAAAGTGAAATTCTCATGGCAATGCAACAGGAAGCGCCACTAATGAAGGCCGCGCCGTCCAGATAAAAGCATGTTGAAAACCTTACACAGGTGCGTGTGCGGGTGGTTTATTTGCGTCTCGTGTGATTGCCATATGTATTGTGTGGTATAAATACCAACGAGGTCACCTGCAGACAGGCTAGATTGCTTACCGGCAATGCGCAGATAAAGCGCTGTGCGCAAGGATGCTTTTAGACGCGCATTGTGATCAAAAAGTTGTCACAGAGCTCTGCATGCGTGACTAAGCATTTTAGTGCAGTGATGCGGACACCTGCATTAGAATGCTTTAGTCTAACGCCTGATTCGTGGTACTTGGCAGGGCTGTCAGCAATATATTATTAGGAAGAGGAACTGGAAAGGTACTGAATGCATTACCAATATAACACATCTTTCTCCTTAAAAAGAAATAGAAAGGAGAATCTAATCATCAAACAAAACTTTCCTCTAGGGAATCAGGCGCAATGGGGTATCCAAGAACGACTGACTACTTAATAGTGTGCAAAAGGCTGCTTTAATGAAACAGGTGCACAAGCTTTATATCAACTTTGGGTCTATACTTTACATACTAAAATCAATCAGTCCATACTATACATCTTGAAAAACTAATCAAATCCTCATCTCCCCTCCCCTAAGCAACCCTTCACAAACCAAAGCAACCAAAAATGCAATCTCAACTCTCCTCAATCAAACTCCCCATATCCAACCCTTGTGCATACACCACTGTTGCCATCTTATTCCATTCATCAACTGCCCCTCCCGCAGAAATCTCAACTGGGTCTCCTCCAGAGTACCAAAGTTTTTTGCAATATCTTTTAAACTTGTCTACCACCTGCCAAGGCACCTGCTTATCAACAGCAACGACCCCCCCAAAAAAACCCTGTCCTTGCGCACCTGCCTCACCAAAACAAAAAACAGAGAGGGAGGGTGGGGAAAACCTCACTACTTTCCCTACCAGCAGTGGTGTATCATAAACTAAAATGGCACCCACTACATTTCTACATGACCCTAAAAACCTTATGGCCCAGCCCCCTCGCCCCCTATCAATCAGGGCCGCCCCTTGCCCTTGGGTCCTACCACCCGCCCGAAGAGTCTGGGGGTTTATGGCATTCTGCCCACCCCCCCAGAACCCACATTTGGGCAGAAAGGCATATCCAAAAAGGACTGACTACTTGATAGTGTGCAATAGGCCGCTTTAATGATACAGTTCCACAAGCTTTATATCAACCTTGGCTCTACGCCTTACATACTAAAATCAATCGTGCCTCACTATACATCTTGAATAATTATCCAAATTCTCTTCCCCCCTCCCCTACACAACTCTTCACAAACCAAACCAACCAAAAATCCAATCACAACTCTCCCCACTCAAACTCCCTGCATCCAACGCTTGTGCATACACCACTGTTGCCATCTTATTCCATTCATAAACTCCCTTTCCCCTCCCCCCAAAATCGCAACTGGGTCTCAACCTGACCAACCTTTCCTGCAATAACCTTTAAACTTGTCTACCACCCACCACCAGAAAAACCACAGAATTTTTCTGTCCCCCAAGGTAATAGCATTTTACATTTCCACCGGCAAATGCAACATCTCCTCCAACACGTTCCGCACCTTCATCAAATACAGTTCGACCCCATAAATGAACAGTGTATACCATCTTCCCGAAAAAAGTCCACCATCTCATGTTTTATATCACAGTGTTCCAGGAAAAACAAACCTTCTCTGTTTCCCTTTCTCCTTGCCCTGTCAATAGGCCCTGGTTTTGTAGCCCCCGCCAAACTCTTCTGAGTATAAACTCGATCAACACAACAGTGGTACAAGACCATGATGCTTTGCTCTCCATCAAGTCATTCTTTTCACTCTTTACCAGCACCAGTCCCTTCAACTGCACTAAGTAATTTTCTCCTAGGTGCAAAATCAGAACGTTCGGGCAAGGGATTCCCCTTGTTAGGGAATTTAACTTGGGCAATAACTCGTGCCACCGCATGTGCCCTTTTCCAAACCATTTTAAAACTGCACAACAGTATCAGGCAGTCCCAAGTGTCGTCCTCCTCTCCTGATTTCTGCATGCCTCACCACCCACTTCATGAAGGAGTGCCCAAAAATCCAAACATCAATGTGCCATCTCTCGGGGTCCGCAATTCAACCTTGGAGAAAAAAGACTTATTTTAATGCGAATAGTAGAAAATCTATCCTAATCTCAAATAGCACTGATAAAAATTCGATCGCCACCTCCCCACACACCAAATCTCCACCACCGTCCAACCCCTGGATTCCGCCTCCATCTCCATCCCAATCTGAAATTAATGGGTCCCAAAATCCGGTGCCCTGTACCCCCAAAGCACCTTCCGCAAAACCCCCAAAACTTGCAACACCGAAAAACACGTACCATCCGCATGCTGACAGACCTCCCCAAATCCCTCCTTCCCGGCACAGTGCCATCCAGCATTCTCGAGGGCAAACCCGGGCATCCAGTTATGCTCTCACCATCACACAACTGCCCCTACCTGACTGATCTGTTTTCGACTTTAGGATCCACACTTGAACCACCCCTGAAAGCATCTGGACATCCTGCTAATGTATCCCCGCCTGTGCCTTAGAGTCAACCCCCTCGGTAACCCGGAACATGTCGAAAAATAACAAAGCCATAAACACTGCAGCACCTCCCCATCATCCCTGTAGACACTTGGCAGCATGGAAATAACCTATTTCAAAATGTCCAACGTGATAGAGCGCTGCACTCTCACCCCATTGCCCCTCTCTCTTGACCAGCCTACCAGAGTCCGCTTCCCCATCTACCCCGCCAATGGCTCATACCCCTACAACAGCTTCCCATACAACACCACCCCAGCCAACTTACCCGCTACAGTGACAGTCAACCAACCCTTGTCAATCAGAGACATAATGAACTGTACCGCATCATTCCACCGGGTTTGACCGCTGTCCCCGCGGCTACGCCACACTGCCCCTGACTTCGCAAACTCCTCCCATGTGAGCCCCTATGTTTTGCGGGTAGACTCCGACACTGAACCAAGGATAACCTGCATCATGCGCTGTCGCCGACGGACCACAAATGAGTCCGCTTCACAGTCTTCACCTCGTCAGCCCATGGTGCAAGCTCACGGAACCTCGGCCACTGAAAATGAGAAAGAGCATCAGCAACTTAATTGTTTATTCTTGTCCAGCAGATATCAAAGTCATGTTCAAATGGTTTGTGCTCCCGAGAAATCTCACCTCAGCATACAATAACAAAGTAACAGTTCTCAGAGTCCCGAAGAAGACATGGGGAGGTAGAGCCTTCTCAGTTGCAGCAGCAAGGCTCTGGAAAATCCTTTACCATCCTCTTACATTCCTGAACATGCATCTCTCTTTTAGGAAAGCTTAAAAAACGTGGCTGTTTACTTTATAAAGGGGCACAGTATTATTGGCATGTTAACAGTTCACCCCTTTGTTCTGCAATACTACAGCTCCTAGATGCCTATGGGCCTTTGTGCCCTCTATACATTTTTTACAATTTCAATTTTACAATTACAATATGTCGTTCTTTGTAAGTGACATTTGCTTGCAAACACTCTAACACAAAAGCAAGCTACATTTGCCAAACTTTCGGGTTCCGCGCTGACTGTCGATTGACAATTCTCGCCACCGACATGTTGTCCACATTGAAGAGTACCATTCTTTTGCCAAACTGGTGCCCCCACAAACTGCCACCACCAATGGAAAGAACTTGAGGAAGGCAATGCTATGCTCCTTTTTCCGTTTCCACACCTCTGGCCACTCCTCCACACACTGCCAAAAGATTCTGAAACCATGGCTACCTGCTATGTCAGAAAACAAACTTGACCGACTAGCCCAACTGCTCCCCCACTCCTGCCATGGGAATACCATTGCATTCACTCAAGAATACTAGCCATAGCCGCAAATCCTCCCGTACTCCCACCTTGAATCGCACTCGGTGGTGTGGAAGAGATGTCCCTGCTAGAGCCCAGCCCAACCTCCCACACAATGTCCTGTCTGCACTTACTGCCCTGCACGCAAGGTTCAAATGACCTAGCAGAACCTGTATGTCCTTCACCTTCGCCTTAACCAACATTCTGTCCAAAAGCTCCAAACAATGCTGCTTCTTCTCCTCTGGCTATCTGATCTCCATCCTGTGGGAATCCAACTAAATCTCCAAAAAGGTAAGCACCTGCACCGGCCCCACTGTCTTTTCCGGCACCAACGGGACACCCACATCATTCATAAAATCCTAAAACACCAGCAGGCCTTCCTGACATTCCTGTGACTTTGGTGCACCCACTATGAAAAAATCATCCAGGTAGTGTGCCATGACATCTTTTCCTGCCACATGCGTAAAAATATTTTGCAAAAAAGAACTGAATGCTTCAAACAATGAACATGAAACCAAACACCCCATATGCAATGCCTTATCTGCAAAAAGCTTTCCTCTGAAATGAATGCCCAACAACTTGTAGTCCCCAGGGTGAACTGGCAGCAACCGAAATGCTGATTTAACATCACATTTAGCCAGCAAAGTGCCCCGGCCACATTTATTCACCAACTGAACAGCAGTTTCCACAGAATTTCCTTCGATAGGACCTCCTTACTTCGCATGGCCCCTTCTAGGAAATGTTCGACCCTCTGGTCTCCTGGCACTGTATGCAAAGATTTTATCTGCCCTTGCTGTGCCTGGACCCTTAGAGTGCCGGCCTCTTTCAGGACCTCTTGCAGCCCAGATAATGCTGTAAAAGCGTGTAAACAGTTTAGGGCTGCCTTACTGAACACCAGATCCCTACAGAAGCACGAGCTGCCAGTATTTGATTTACTAACTGATGAAGACTTGGATGTTCTTTTTCTCACCGAAACTTGGTTTTCAGCTTCGGCCAACCCCTCACTAGCGTTCGCCATCCCCCCAAACTACAGAATTTTGAGGAAAGACCTCGAAATCGGTAGAGAGGGCGGGAAGGCAATAGTATAGAAAAAAGAGTACAAATGCTCATCCTTCAATCTATAAGGCCTCCAGGAGGTGAAAGCAATGGATTTCTGCCTGTCCCTCACTCCCAACCAGTCGTTGGCAGGGGTTCGTCTTTACCGCCCCCCTGGCCCAGCCAGTAGATGCCTGCGCTCGTGGGAAAGTGTGCAGGCCCGTGGGCAATGAGATATGCCCACTTCCTGGTGCATGGAGACTTTACGTTGATTTGGACAACGTGTCAGGACAAGAAACCAACGCTCTCTTAGAAATCATGAACTCTCTGACTCTGAAACAACAGGTCTTCGGCCCCACACACCAGGCCGGACATACTCTTGACCAGGTTTTCGCTAATCTGGACCTGGCGGTATCTCAATCTACCCCTCTTCCATGGACAGGCCACTATCTTATCCCCTTTGCATGGTCCCAGACCAGCAATAATCCACCTTCGAAAGATAACGCCCCATCCTCCTGTCGGGCTTTTCATAAGTTACAGCCAGATGCTATTAATCAGGCTCTTACTACGAACATTCCAGTCCTGACCAGCGGTGTGGACGAGGATACCGTCCGCTTAGATAGCTGGATCTGTGAGGCTGTTAACTCTATAGTCCCCATTAAAAAGAAATCTCAGACCAGATCATACCTGTCGGCACCTTGGTTCAATGCTGAGCTCAGCGTATGCAGGAAACACTGCAAGCAGCTTGAGAGAACATGGAGACGCAAGTATCACCCTGATGATAAAGCCGATTATAAGAGCGCTCTGAAGGAGTATCAGGGGAAGCTGCATCTAGCTAAAAAGAGCTTCTACGATACTAGGATTCAGGAAGCAGGCAATAAAGCAAAGGAAATCTTTAAAATCGTTAATTCCTTCCTGTGCCCCGTTGTCACATCGAGAGTCTGCAGCCCTACGGTTGAGTAGTACGACGAAATAGATACTTTCTTCCACGATAAAATTAAGACTATTCAAAACAGCTTTCAGAACAGTGCTCAACCTCCCCACACACAAAGCCCGGTGTGTAGGGAACCTGCGTCTCCTCTCACTTATCCATCCTTAGACACATTCTCTCCCGTCTCTCTCTATAAGTCTTTTGTTGCATTAAAGAGCTTAGAATCTGGCTCCACTCTTGACCCCTGCCCAATTACAGTGTTAAAGATGTCGGCATCTTCTATCAACGCTACTGATAATGACCTTTTCAAAACCTCGCTGGCAACAGGGGTGGTCCCACTAGCTTGGAAAAAGGCTAAAGTGCTCCCGCTGTTAAAAAAAAAGCAGCGGACCCCAAGCAAGCAGTTAACTATAGGCCCATTTCCCTTCTTCCGGCTCTCTCCAAGATCCTGGAGAAGGAAGTTAACTACCAACTCTCCAGTTACCTGGAAGACAATTAAATACTCCACCCCAGCCAATCCGGTTTCCACCCCCACTTTAACACGGAGACCGCACTTCTCGAAGTGGTAGAGCATGTTCGGAGCACTCTAGATACTGGGGGCAAAGCCATGCTTATAGTGCTGGACCTCACGGTGGCGTTTGATACTGTGCCCCACCTTAAGCTGCTCGAGCGCCTGCATGAGATAGGGATCAGACAGTCGGCCTTGAACTGGCTATCATCATTTCTGGACAGACGGACTCAGGAAGTCTGGCTGCTCCACACAAGCCAGACCCCTGACAGTGGGCGTTCCGCAGGGCTCGGCTCTCAGTCCCACCCTGTTCAATATATATCTGATGCCCTTAGCAATTCTCGTGGAGTCCCTAGGTGCAAAAGTAATCTCTTATGCAGATGACACGCAGCTTCTATTTGCTTGCGAGAAGGGTAAGGACTTAGATGGGAAGCTGATTTCACGATAACTCACCAAGGTGTTTTCACTGGCTGGATTTTCACCAAACAGAGATCATGGTCTTTGGAGATGGCCCCCACAATTTTGTGGAAGCCTGCTGGCCGAGCAACGTGCCGCACCCTGGTTCCCCACAAAACTGCGTAAAGAATTTAGGGATCAAAATCAACAGCTCCCTTTCCTTCCAACCGCAGATTCAAGCCCTAGCTGGGTCCTGCTTCAGCGTGCTTCGCATACTGAATAAATGTCTACCTCTTCTATCTTAGTCCGCTGGTAGAAAGGTAGTGCAGGCCCTGATCACGTTGAGACTTGACTATGGGAACGCGCTGTACCTTGGTCTCCCAGACTATCTCCTTAACAGACTACAGGTGGTGCAGAACTCAGCTGCGAGACTGCTACTCAGACTCCCACCTAGGACACACATGACCCCGCACTTGAGAGCCCTGCATTGGCTCCTGGTAAAAAAGAGGGCGGTCTTTAAGGCTATGGTCCTAATGCAAAAGGTCTTGCACGAGACGTCCTATCTCAGTGGGAGGATCAGTACATACATCCCTGCACACACCCTTCGTTCTTCCTCAGCGTACCTTGCAAGAGTGACTCACATTAATCGCCTCAGAATAGGAGATCCTTTTCCTACCTGGGACCACTCCATTGGAATAAACTCTCAATAGACCTTTGGCTACCACACAGCCTGGATATCTTCAAGAGGAAACTAAAAACCTGGCTTTTTAACAGCTAAATCCACTTGCCTGGTCGGTCTTCCTCTGCCTAGCGCAGGAACACTCTGCTGAGTAGCTGCGCGCTTTCCAAAACAATCTAACATAACATAACATGTATAGCGCACCTTGCTACATGCCTCAGGAAGGAAATCATTGATCGACTGGCCTTCCGGCCACGACAGATGATGAATCAAACTGAGCTCCCCTGGCTCCTTTTTAGGGACCTACCCAATCGGGGAAATCTGCAAGTTCTCCAGAGGCCAGTGACGGAATGGCCCACCCATCCTCCCTTCACACACCTCCTTCAACAATTTGCTCCATACCAATTCCTCCGGACCCTTGACCAACTGTAAATTGTCCACCCATTGGTCACCCTGGGACCCTCATGGCACAAACGAAAACCAAACTGAAAACCAGTCAACAACAAATCCTGTTCCCCTTCCATCCCAAACAACCCGAGCTAATGCAGCAACTGCTCCACCTTAATTGGTGTATGCGCTCTTGCCCATAGGGTTCTGTATCCCTCTACCGTGCTCACTGGAACCTGTCCACTGACACCCCTGCTGTCCAAACCCACCCCGAGATCCACACTGGGTGAGCATGTGCTTACCGCCACACCTTGAGCATTCGTCTCTATACTTGCAGTACTCCAGCAGACACTGTCCCCTTTTCTATGACCAACACACTCCCCGCTCCCTGCCTGTACCCTGCGTGACACCTCCACCCCAGCCTGGGCGGGACACCCTCCAAAGGGCATATTGATAACTGACCACCCACTCGCCGTATAAGTCAATAGGGTGGGCCATTCAGGCATCATCGTTTGGAAGAATAGCTCATTGTCCAGCTGCCCCCAGATACCCTCTGAGTCGTCCGCGAGGCGTGCACGAAATTCCTCATCGTACCACACCCAGGCTCAACACCTGAATGTAACCTGCGCTTTTCGTACTACATCAGGTACTTGAACAATGCCACGCACCTCTCTGGATACTTCTCAAGGTACACGCTCGCATAAATAAGGAACGCCGATGTCTAGTTTTTAATTTTAACCGGCACCTTGACCCTGTGGGACAACTTATATTCCTCCTCCTTTGAGCCCTCCTTCACCCTCACCTCTCGATGCAAGAGTTTAAAAACTTCCACATCCTCCCCTTTCCAAATGCATTCTTTAGTGGCCAACATTAACTGTGCCCCCACCGGTTCATGTTCCCCATTTATGGAAGCTTGTTACACCTCACGTCCTTGCTCTCTTTCTTTTCCCCTATGCACTTGTGCTCACCAGCAGTCCTAGACAGTACCACCGTCCCCTCCAACTTGTCACTCAACCCCCATCTCCTTCCCACTGTCCCGCACAGCCTTTGTGCCTGTCCCTTGGTCCTGCACATACTTACCCTTCAACAAACACAGGCCAGCTTCCCCTTGCACTTGCATGTCAGTGCCCATAGCCTGCAACCTGACTTTCACCCCCCCAAGCAGCAGTGCCCGCCACACAATCCTCCTTACCTGGTCTCAAGTTCAGGGCCCGCACCAAAGCGTCCATCCTGACACCGGTCTTGCTTTTGTTTGGCCGGACGCAGCCCTCGCCGGAGCTGTATCAGGCTGCTGTAAAACACCAATACTCCCCCTTCAGTTAATTTCACCCCGGCCCGCGGCACCTCCTAAGACGCCGCCTACTAGGCACTCTCCTTCACCTCTTCCTCTACAATCTCTCCTTCCTCCAACTCATCTTCACCATAATCCAGCTCCCAATCGACATCACCAGAAATTTCTCCACAGTCCGCACTAGTGCCGGGCACCTCACCATCCCCACACCACCATCCCCAAATTGTGCATCATAAAAGTCCGGAGAAGGGTCGAGTTCCTGCAAGGTGGACGCAGATTTCATTCCTTGCCTCTCCGCTAAGTCGTCCACCGCTGTCCCACAGCCACCCATACAGATGCAAGCTCTGATTTCGGACAGGGGATCCAGGTGGCACCAGACCCTCCCGGCTGACCAGGCAACGCCTCCGCCGCCGTACCTGCCTCAACCGCCAGGATGGCAATAATCTGACCCTGGCTTGCCTGCTCAGAAACCCTGAAGGGGCTGTTGTGGCTCCACATCCACCTCCTAGGCACCCATTCTAAAAAGCCGCCACCACACCCAAACCATAGAACGTGCCCTGGGTATGAAGGACCCCTTCCTGCAGCCCCGTTTCCTCCCCCGGGCCCCACCAAGACCGGAAAATCCTCGCGCCACCCCTTCCCACTGGCCAAATTGATCATACACTATGCCAGACAAACCACTCCTCACAATACACCCACTGCTAAATTAAGACCCACCTGTTGACCACCCATCTCTCCAGCCCATTACACAGGTTTTACTGCCCCTGTCCCTCTACAACTTTCCTCCCCTCTAAGAGACAGGCCTCCTCCCTCCTCAAGTGGCCTAACACGATGTTCCCCTGGTCTCCCTTGGTCAGTAAACAGGGTCTGCCTACACAGACTCAAGAGATCCAGCGGCAGGTCCTGAGGCTTTCAAGCCCCATCACCATGCCAACCTCCCCCGCACAGCCGAAAGGTGTCATTGCACTTTCGGGCCGCACGCGCGCTGGCTCATTATTGTCAGGGCTTTGAACCTGCACAGAAACAGGACCAACCACCCCCGGCCCAACTGCCGCATCCCCAGTAACCACAGGTAACATGGCATGGCTTGGTGTGCTCTTCAAAGCGCGCCCTTGCCATTATGGACCGTGCTCCGGCCAGCCCCCACATGGGCAAAAGCGCCGTGTCCAGAAGCCACTACTGCTGTTTATACCATAACAGTGGTCCCGAGTGCGCATGAAGTGCCGGGCCGGGCCGCCTCTCAAGATTCCTCACCCCCTTCCCCCTCCCGCAGCGAGGATCGGCACCATGGCCCGAGACGGTCAGTCTGTTGCACTGTCCACCGCGCCCCTCTCCGCTTCTGCTTGCAGGATGGGGACACGCAGTCCATAACAGCTGCTGACACCCCTTCCCCCCGCTGACCTCTGTCTCGGCTGGGCCATGAGAGGGACATTGGCCTGGTACAGGGCCCCAATCGACAACAGATCTGCCCTGTCCACCTCCTGCAAGATCATCAGGGCTCGGCGCACAAACGTACTCAACTCCATTGCCAAGGGAACAACACCTCGCTACACCAAAACCAACTAAAGTAAGGGGAAGACCAGATGTACCATAAACTAAAATGGCCCCCACTACATGACCCTAAAAACCTTATGGCCCAGCCCCTGCGCCCCGCCAATCAGGACCGCCCCTCGCCCTTGGACCCTACCACCCACCGAAGATCCCAGAAGTGTAGGGCATTGTGCCTACCCCCCCAAAACCCCTATTTTGACCTTGGAGAATCTTTTACTCTGCCACAGATTCATTTTCACTACTTGCTGTACAACTTGTGTCCCCCAAACATTTGCCCCTTGCATGCACTTTGTTTACGTTAGTATTGGCATCAGAAATATCATTAATTACTTTTGCAAAACCATCATTGTACCCTTCACCAACATCTTCACTTTGCTCAGGGTATGACATACATTACTATTACAAGGTTGAGTAAATTTGTTCACAATTTCATTCGTGCATTTGGACAGTCTCCTGAAGCTCCAACATTTGCCATCTTGGGTGATGACACTTCCTTTGTTAATTTTCACCACCTTCACAGGCTTAGAGAACTTGCTTTCTCACTTGCCCCTATGCCTGCCCCACCTTGTTCTAACCCAGTCACCCACAGAAATGGTACACGGAGAAAACTTGTGTGACATATCGTATATATATATATTTTAATTACACTGCTTATTATGGACCTTCATCTTGATAACATTTAAATCTTGATCATGTACAACATTGTTTTGTGAAAATTTGGACTTAAATCACCAAATTAAATAAGTAGGTTGTTTCCTTTTCATCAACACAAAAGTTGAAACCCCCGTGACAGAGTGCAGTGTGATCCTATATGACCTCAACCTTTCACAAATGGCTAGAACAAAAGGAATACTTCCAACCATAGCCAGATGAATACTTTCCTTCAAATATCGATTAAAATGTTCCACCAATCCTGTACATTGTGAATCGTATAGTGCTGTCTTAATATGCTTTATATTATGTGCACGCAAGAACTGCATCATATCACTTGAAGTGAATTGCACACCAATGTCTGTAACCAATGTTTCGGGGAAGCCTTTCCTGCTAAACACATCTGTGAAAAACTCAAGTACCACACTAGAAAGTACACTCTCAACAAACTTTACCCCAGGCCATATGGAGTGGTAATCAATGAGTACAATGGCGAACTTTTGAAGGGACCATTTATATTAAGACCCACCTTTTGCCACGCAAACTCGGTCCATGGCATCATTTGCATGGGGGAGTGGTACCTGGGTTTTGCAATTTTTGTCAGCAAACATACACACATCACACTGTCGAACCATACAGTCGGCCTCATCATCGATTCCAGGCCACCAGTAATAGCTACTTATTTGATTCTTCAAAGAAGACACCCCAATATGCCCTTCGAGTCACAATTTGAAAGGCAGTTGTGCAGGCCCATTTAGAGAACACATTTGTCATTAAGGAATAAGGAGTCCCAGTTTGTCGATAATTCACTTGCCACTTGTCCAAAAGTGTGAAAGGAACCAACAAGACCTTTGGATCTGGGCCATCCATCAAGTAAATATTTCTTGACCAGATTCAATTTCTCATCTTTACCATATTCGGTGGTCCATAAAGTTTCATCATTCACATCTTGATCCACTCCACACACATCATTAACACTCGCTACTACATCATAATCCTCATCATCACATACATACATCCTTTCCTCTTGACAAGGCAATCTGGATAACAATCTGCTGCTTGATTTCTATGGCCAGGGACAAAACAAATATCAAAACTGTATTTCTATAGCTATGAGCATAATCTTGCAATGCATGCCATCGAATTCCTTCCCCCACTTGGCAATAAAATAGGTATTAGGGGCTTATGATCAGTTTGATTTGTAAAACGATTACCCAACACAAAATGCCTAAAGTGATTTGTGGCCCACACACATGCTAAAAGTTCCCGTTCAATTACAAAATATTTACGCTCAGATCCATTTAGTGTTTTTGAAGCATAAGCCACCACCCATTCCGAACCACCAGTCCTTTGTGATAGCACGGCACCCAAACCATATGCACTTGCATCTACAGAGATAAAACATTTTTTTCACATTTATAAATGGTTGAAGTGCAGGTGCAGTCACAATTTGTGATTTAACCAATTCAAATGCATTCTGCTGTTCTGTTTCCCACTTAAACTCACAACCTTTATGTAACAATTTTCTTAAAGGTTCCATGACAAAAGCAAAATTCTTCACAAATTTTCCATAGTATTCACATAAAACAAGGAATAACATTCGTTTTTCTTTGTCATTAGGTCCAGACCGCTTTCGTTATAGCATCCACCAGTTTTCCTTGGGAACTACTCCATTGACTGATATCGTGTGTCCCAGGTAGTCCACCTGGTACTCAAATAGTTTACACTTCTCAGCACATAATACAAGACCCTTATCAGATAGTCTTTTGCAGACCTCCTTAAGAGCCTCATGATGTTCTTCCTTCGACTTGGCAAAATGCAGGATATCATCCTGAAAACACCTCACTTGACTGTCCATGTCCCATAACATGTGGAACATGGCTCTTTGAAAAACAGAAGATGCAGACACGAGTTCGAAAGGCATCCTTTTGAAATGGAACACACACCATGGTGTGATAAAAGCCGTTAAAGGTCTTGACTTACTTGCCAACTCTACCTGATGGTAAGCACTGTGAAGGTCCAGTGTGGAAAAGACAGTGGCTCCATTGAACATTGAAAAAAGATAGTTTATCTTTGGTAGATGATGTCATTGAGAGCTCTTAGATAGATGCAGATTCTGAGATTACCATTGCTTTTCTTTGAAAGAACCACAGGAGATATCAATTTTGATGTTTCTATTGCCACAATAACGTCATCTCTCAACATTTCAATCCAAAGGTTCCTGTGATTCCTTTGTCACACTGAATGGTATCCCTATCATTTTCTATCTGATAGGTTCAGCACCATGCTCAAGTTTGATCTCATGTTCATATCCTTGCAGTTTCCCAAATTTCTGACTGAAAACTTTAGGAAAAGGCATTATTATCCTTTCCTTTACATCTGTTTCCATTACTACCCACACAGGATCCTCAGCATTTGGATCAAGTTCAATGTTTAATCTTCTTTGATCCTTCCAACCTAACACATTTGCTCCGTTTTTGCTACATTAATTTTCAATTGAGCAAATCTACCTTTGAACTGGATGTTGGCTACAAAGTGACCCACAAAATCAATTTATCGTCCATCAAATGTAACAGCACAGATATCAGGAGGCAATAGCTGTTGGACCTCATTTTCCAGTTTCAATTCAAAATAAGACTTAGAAATAATAGTAAAGGGCAAGCCCAAATCCGCCATTACAGACAACTGCCTATCGTGCACTTGTATGTTACACATCAGTGGATTGACAGGTTCATCTGTTGCCTCATTTTCATCTACCCATACCATTAACACCAGGTTATTTCCCATTACAGTATCATCACCATTGCAAGCTTCATTGTAAGATAGGCCGTCGGTCACTTGTGCAATGCGATGCTTAATTACTTCTTTGTCTCTCTACACATTTTGAAAATATGACATTTGTTTTTACAATTATTACACTTTCTATTAATAGCTGGACAGTTTCTTGAACACGCAAAGGGAGTTGGACCTTTTTCCTTGTGTTCATTTTGAAACACCTCATTCTTGACATGCCTACCATTGATAGAATATACTTCTTCATCTTTGTTACCTAAGTGAGTTTCATTCACTTCTTTTAACCAATGAATGGATTGCTCAATAGCTTCGGCTGATGCAACTTCTCCATCCATGGTGGGGTTTCCCATTATCCACAGCCTTTCTTGTAGTTTTTTATTATTTGTGTTGACCATAAGCTGATCATGCATCACTTCATTGGTTGTGATACCAAAATTACACGTATTGTATAAATATCTCAAAGCAGTTAGAAATTTGTCAAAAGATTCTCCATCTTTTTGTCGTCTTCTATAAAAATGATGTCTTTCAAGGGTAATATTAATGGTGGGCTTGAAACGAACATCTAGTCTTAACACGGCCTCATCAAACACATTCAAATTATCCTCGCCCTCCACAGCTTCAACTTTTGGTATAGATCTAAACATTTCCTGTCCCTCTGAACCTAGAGAATGTAACAAGATACTTTTCCTTTTTTTGCTGGCATTTCTTTTCCCAATAATTGCCATCAGATAGGTTTGAAATTCCTCTTTCCACTTCTTCATGCTATGGGTGGTTCTCCTTTAATCTGTACAAATTGCAGTGAAGGACCTAACTGCATATTCACTAACAATAATTGTACTGCACTGTAATACAATTATATTTGTGTATATATATATATATATAATACAAAAAGAGTTGCCTCTAGGTGGGATGCACTCCCAGGTGGAAATTACCCCAAAGCAAGGGCACACGCCATGAACAAAGTCCTTCTCTGGTTTCCTGCCAGACACGTTTCGGGCCAACGCCCTCTTCAGTGGCAGACCATGTGACGTGCCAGCGTGCGGCAACCACCAGTAAATCCCCGTAATAATTATGCTCAGGTGAACCACCTGAAGCAATGCTTCCTGGGACTGGTGGTTCAGTAAAACCCAAGTGGGTCGCCGCCGGCACTCACATTAAAAAATGTCTTTAAAAGGATTGCCGATGTTCGCGCCAGCACCCCTGTATATAACAGGCACCTCCTGTTCCACAGTTAGCTGCCCCAATAAAGCAGCCGCGGACCCGCAAGTGTTTCGCGGTGGTGCAATCCCGCGACCAGGCAGGCCGCTGTACAAAATACAAAAAGAGTTGCCTCTAGGTGGGATGCACTCCCAGGTGGAAATTATGCCAAAGCAAGGGCACACGCCATGAACAAAGTCCTTCTCTGGTTTCCTGCCAGACGCGTTTCGGGCCAACGCCCTCTTCAGTGGCAGACCATGTGACGTGCCGGCGTGCGGCAACCACCAGTAAATCCCCGTAATAATTATGCTCAGGTGAAGACATTTTTTAATGTGAGTGCCGCTTTATTGGGGCAGCTAACTGTGGAACAGGAGGTGCCTGTTATATGCAGGGTTGCCGGCGCGAACATCGGCAATGCTTTTAAGACATTTTTGAATGTGAGTGCCGGCGGCGACCCACTTGGGTTTTACTGAACCACCAGTCCCAGGAAGCATTGCTTCAGGTGGTTCACCTGAGCATAATTATTACGGGGATTTACTGGTGGTTGCCGCATGCCGGCACGTCACATGGTCTGCCACTGAAGAGGGCGTTGGCCCGAAACGCGTCTGGCAGGTAACCAGAAAAGGACTTTGTTCATGGCGTGTGCCCTTGCTTTGGCGTAATTTCCACCTGGGAGTGCATCCCACCTAGAGCACTCTTTTTGTATATATATATATATCCTAACTATAACTACCTACTGGCGACCGCCAGTAGGTAATATATATATATATATATGTCGCTCATCTTGCACCGTTTGTTCGGATCCCTCATGGACGGGTGCTATTACCGAGGTGGTGCCCCCACGTAATATTCCAGCTCAAACTCTTTCAATCTCAAAAAAGAGTACAGCACTCGCGGGGAAAGTTACGCCGGTAGTTTTTATTCCGGAACCACAACACCGGTTCCGGAATAAAAACTACCGGCGTAACTTTCCCGGAATAAAAACTACCGGCGTAACTTTCCCCGCGAGTGCTGTACTCTTTTTTGAGATTGAAAGAGTTTGAGCTGGAATATATATATATATATATATATATATATATATATATATATATATATATATATATATATATATATATATATATATATATATTCCAAATGAGATATTTTTTTTCCAAAAATAATCGTCCAGCACTCCCAGGCGGGTTCAATTACTCAGTTCTTTATTTGAACGACAAAAACAACATCTACGCGTTTCAGCAGTCTCAGCTGCCTTGCTCACGATGTCTGAGCGCCAACATTTTTTCTTAAAATACTCACTTTCAAAGACAAAGAACATTGAAGAGGGACTACGAGAATTAAAGAAAACATTAGCCAGCACGCTTACTCCTATTACAGCGGCGGCCATATTAGAACATGCAAGGTATATGCAAAAAACACATTACAAGGAAAGTTCCTTTTGTTAAAATTGTTTCTGCTATTAGTAGCATAGAATTTCCAAAGAGGATGTTTAAACCCTACTTGTGCTTTGCCTTCCTGAAATTTTATATCTCACAGAGACTCCGAGTCCCTTGTACTTATAATTCAGATATCCGGTCAAATTTCACATATCAGTTTTTCATGAAAGTAATCAAATAAACATCCCATGTTCCTATTTTTGCAACCTCTAATTCCTCAAATTATACGTTCTAAATATATTCCTACAGTTTCAAAGCCAACGGGGAGTAAAAAAGATTATTTTTCAATTAAATATATCGTAAAGTTCTTCAATTATTAAAGTGCAAATACCAAGTGCAAATCAATCGCTAAAAGTGCAAATGCTTCACCGTATATTATTACATATATTTCATATACTAATTAAAACACAATATACAAAAAACTATATAATTAAAATGTCATTATATATACCAAATTTCTAAAGTGCAAGGGCTTCACAGTATATTTTTCTTCCACATTAAAAAAAGGGAAAACTTATTTCATATACTCAATAGAGCAAAAAACACTTTTTTAAAACACTATTAATATCCTAAAATATCTAAAATCGATATACATGAACTACCCCTTAATTACTTCTTAATCTGTATGAAATAACAGAAGAAGCTGTACATATAAAAAGTTACATCTTAAAAACAATTTTTCTTATGTACAGCAATCATCTAATCCTTTTACATCCCTCTTCCTCAAATTCTTACCATACCAATAAAAACAGAAAAAGTAAAAAAAGTCTCATTTTGTGCAGTTTGTACCCTTACATTCCCTTCCCGCAACAGCCTCAGTGTAGACATGTATAAAGGTCCTCATCTACATTCAATCCATGAGGTTCCTTACTATTAAACTCCAAAATATAATAGGTTTCCAATTTCCTGAGTTCCTTTTCCCTATCTCCTCCTCTCTTTTTACAGGGAATTTCTGCTATACAGCTATACTGTAGGCTGGAGGGATTACTTTGATGATACTTCTCAAAGTGTCTTGCAACCGGGTAAGTTCTATCCTTGTTTAAAATTGCTCTCCTGTGTTGTAAAATCCTTTTATACACTGGTAAAGTTGTACTACCTATATATACCTTCGGACAGTCACATTGCAATAAATAGACAACAAAATCAGATCTACAGGTTAAAAAACTTTTGATGAAAATAGTTTTATTAAAAAATGTTTTAAAATTCGTGCCATTCATTCCATGTTGGCACGCTTTACATTTAGAACATTTTTTAAAACCTGGTTTTTGTTGGAGCCAATTCAAGGCTCCACTCTTCCGTTCCTGAAATTCACTTCTCACAATTAAATCTTTCAATGACTTTGATTTCCTATAAGTGATATTAGGCTGTTTATTCACTTGTGGGCCTATCAAAGGGTCACCCTGTACCAGATACCAATGTTTTTTAAAATGGCTCTGATTTCTTTGTGTTTGGTGTTAAAAGTCATAATAAATCTTGGATTCTCCACATTTTTCTGATCTTTCTGCTTAGTTTTCTCCTTCTTTTTCTGAGTTTGTGACGGTTCAAAGAGTACCTTCTGTCTCTCAAGATTCCTGGCTTTCTTAGCTGCACCTTCTATTATATGTGGTGAGTACCCTCTCTCAGTGAATCTACTCATCATTTCCTGTTCGATTCTCAGATACTCTTCCTGGCTGCTACATGCCCGCCTAGCCCTATAAAATTCCCCAAAGGGAATACTTCGTATCAATGGTGCTGGGTGGGCACTCCCCGCATGGAGAATAGTATTTCCCGCAGTAGGTTTTCGAAATATAGTGGTCTCAAGTTTTTCCCCTACTGGTTGAATTCTGATATCAAGAAAATCTATGCTGGTTTTACTGAACTGTCCCACAAATTTCAAATTCAACGAGTTCTGGTTCAGATCCACAATGAATTGTTCTATGTCCGTTTCCGTGCCCTGCCACAGCACGAAAACGTCATCTATGAATCTTACCCAAAGTAAAATGTTATCTGACCAATGTTCTAAGGGCGGCCCCCCGAGCACCTGCTCCTCCCACCAGCCTAGATGCAAATTAGCATAGCTGGGGGCGAAGCAGGTGCCCATCGCCGTTCCTTGTTCTTGCCGATAGAGATCATCCCCAAATAAAAATATATTATTCGTCAGACACCACTTCATTAACTCTAAAATCATTCGATTATGTTTCATGAATCTTATTGGTTTTCTATTCAAAAAGTACTCTGCCGCTTTTAAACCATCTACATGACGTATACTCGTATACAACGTGGAGATATCCAATGTCATTAAAATCATGGTGGTAGCATCCCAATGAATATCAAAAATACACTTAAGAAAATCAGTAGAATCCTTGATATGTGAAGTCAATGTTCTAACAATAGGATTTAAAAAATAATCAATATATCTAGATGCATTTTCGAACAAGCTGCCACATGAAGAGATTATGGGTCTACCCGGAGGTGTGGTGGTACTTTTATGCACCTTTGGGAGCATATAAAACACTGGTATTACTGGTTTCTCTTTTTTAATAAATTTGAACTCATCCCAGCTTAACAGTTCATCTTGTTTCCATATTTCGAGTCTGTCAAAAAACAAATCCTTCACTCCTTCATATTCTTTCATGCTAATCTTCTGATAGCATTCATGATTGTTCAATTGGCTCAATGCTTCTTTTTGTATAATTCACGGCCCCATAAAACGACATTACCCCCCTTATCCGAGGGTTTTATCAAGATTTCATCTTCTTTCTGTAATTTTACCACAGTTTTATGTATTAGAGCTTTTTTCGGATTTATTTGTTTTTTCTTTTGATTTAGCTCATAATATAACAATTTCAAATCTTTCGTTACATTCTCACTAAAAATATCCACATTATCTCTTGGCAACTGTGGTACAAATCTTGACGGTGGCCTGAATGGAGAATAATCCCCACTTTTTAAGCTTAATGCCATCCATTCAGCTTGTTCATTATTTCCTGATATTTCATTCATATTTTCAGAATTATCCATATCCATATTAGTATCATCGGCTAATGTCAAGAGGTCTGTCAGGATAGGTATATCATTAACACTTAAGGTATTTAGTTCATGTTGAGGATCTATTATTGTTTCTTGTCTTTGGGAGCTTTGGGAATGCCGATTATAATGCAACTTTATTAATTTAAGTTTCCGGATGAAGCGATACAAATCCATTCTGCAACTTGGATAATTAAAATCATTATTGTCACAAAATGAAAGTCCCAATTCTAGTACCGATTGTTCTTCCGCTGTTAGAATCACAGTACTTAAATTAATAATCGTGTTACTTGTCATCACTTCTTCATTGCACTCTTCACATTGGAGCGCAGAGAACGCTTTGTATGCCATTCTTGTGCTCCTCCTGTATCCCTCACCCCCTCTTCTTTGTTTCCTCTTCCTTGACTCTTTCCTCTTCCACGACCTCTCCCTGAACGATGGTCTGTCTGTTGCTCCAGCAACATAAAACGGAATTCGTCAGTCACAGCAAGTCTTACATCCCTCATACCTCTTCCACCTGATTCCTCTTGTTCTTGTTCTGACCCAGTATCAGAACTGGCTTCACTTTGCGAGTTAATCTGTTGATCTACAGCCCCGCTCTGGATTTTTTGCCTTCTTTCAGGATCGAATTTCTTTGCAAAAGTGTAAATTCGCCCTGACTCATAATCCAGACGGTCTCTGAGGAATTTAGTAGCCTTTCTCTCTTTTATCCGTTTTTCATATTTTTCCAGTCTAATTTTAATTTCACCTCTGACTTTGTTCACCCTGATCTTGTCTTCATTTTTATCCAGGGTGTCACTCAATTCTCTCAATTTTATTACCACTTCACATCTTTCCTTTTCCGCGTATTTGACTAAAATGTGAATCATGTTCGTGGAGCTGGTTGCACTATTCTCAGCCCATTCACATAGCATCTCAGACTGTGGGTTCTCATATGTAGGTGTAATCATTATACGCAGCCCCCTTGGGACTCGTCCCACTTGTAAGTACTGATTCAAAGATGCTACCTCCCACCAACGTGAGATTTCCCTTTTCTTCAGTTTCTCGTATTCCTGCAGTTGTCTATGTAAATCATTGCTGTCCTTAGGGGCTACACCACCCCTCTCTCTCAACACAGGTTGAGCAGTTTCCTCAAAAATCTTTAAGGCTTCCTGTTGCCTTGCTGCACATTCTTCGTCATTCATTATTTCTTCCGGTTTCACCCCTCTGGCGAAATTCCTATTCACTTTCTTTATTGCGACTCCAATATCCCAATTGTCACAATTGCCGAGTCTCAATATATTAAAATTCCTTCGCCCGACTCCCGCTATCCTGTTCTATAGTTGCCCGCTTACCGGAGTTCTGCCGCAAGTCCCGTCTCCCGGTTCCTGTTTCCGCTATCCTCCGATCAGCGGCTCCAGACTCCAGGCTTCCGCTCGCGGTCCTTCACTCCCTTACGTTCTGGCAACCCTCGTTCACAGGATAACAGGGGGCACGCCTGTCTCCGTTCAAAAACTGCAGTTTGGCGATTTGTACTGGCGTGCATCCAAAGCGTCGGTGGTGCTGGCTAAGAAGCGTTACGCCCCGCTTCTAAATATTCCAAATGAGATATTTTTTTTTCCAAAAATAATCGTCCAGCACTCCCAGGAGGGTTCAATTACTCAGTTCTTTATTTGAACGACAAAAACAACATCTACGCGTTTCAGCAGTCTCAGCTGCCTTGCTCACGATGTCTGAGCGCCAACATTTTTTTCTTAAAATACTCACTTTCAAAGACAAAGAACATTGAAGAGGGACTACGAGAATTAAAGAAAACATTAGCCAGCACGCTTACTCCTATTACAGCGGCGGCCATATTAGAACATGCAAGGTATATGCAAAAAAACACATTACATATATATACACATTACCTATATATATTACCTACTTATAGTTATTGTTATGAACATGTTTTCTTAGGAAAAGCATTTTTTGACTTGTCTATAACTTTGGCGTCGTTTGACGAATCTTCCCGAAATTCTTATTACAAAGCGTCATAGTGAGCTTTTTTGTGCATGCAAAGATTTGGGGTGATCCATCAGGCGGGGGCCGAGAAAAAGCGGTGTAAAAAAGTGTGTTTTGCCTTGCTAATTCCCATAGGACCTTTGAACATGACTGCGGCCTGAACCACTGGACGGAATTAGAACAAATTTGGCAGAAAGGTAGATTTGATTACACAGATTGTGCTTTTTGTTAACAAATATAAATCCGTTCAGTAGTTATTGAGAAATTTAGGAAAATACAGTTAGTGATAGCTGTGGACGTGACAACTTCGCGAAAAATAACAAGCTTGTGGAGGGAAATGCAGAGCTCTGATCGGCTGCAAACACTTCAACCAGGAAGTATAGGCAGTCATCTTGGGACTCGAGTCCCACCAAAAAACGGTAAAAAAAAGATAAGGGGGCAGGGTAGGAATACCCTGACCCTCACGCCTTGGTCTTGGGGTCACCCTGGGACACTGCCATAGCATAAAAGCATTTTGTTTTTAAAATTGCAGCAAATTTGTGAATATTGTGAATTTGTGGCAAGAAACACAAGTGTGGGCTCTCAAGCTTGTTTCAATTATAGCCCCCAGGTTGGCCAGGTCCTAGGGGCACGCAGGGATTAAAATAAAAATAGGAGAGCTGCGCATGGGGCCCCCTCCAAGAGCTTAAAAGTGCCCTGGGGACCACCATCTCCACGGGGTTTCTAATGAAATGTTTGGGGGTGCCTCACGGACCCATCCGAGCCCTGGGGGACCACCACCTCCCCGGGGCTTTAAAAAAAATTGCTTGTGGGGACCGCATGGACACCCGAGCCCCGAGAACCACCACCTCCCTGGGAATAACTTAATTATGGAGTGGGGGGCCCCCTCCTGGAGCCATAGATGGTCCTGGGGACCACCACTCTCTAGGGCCGGCTCCTCCTATGACCCAGGGTGCCCACCCCCAGGACACAGCTGTTTACTGTGAGCTGGCTAGAGCTTTGACAGCTCCTGCCAAGTCAGAGCAAGCACTGCACCTCCAGCATGTGAGAGCTGAGGTTTCATATGTTTTCCTGCCTGCTGTCAAGCAGGCAGGGAAACAGACAAAAGGATTGCTCACACACACACAGAGATGCATGTTTATCAGCTCCCTGTCTGTGAGAGCAATGCTAGCTGCCGCAGGACGTAGGGAGCCGGCAGGGATCGCGTAGGCATTCAGGTTCCCCCTGCGGTGCTGGGGAAGGTGAGAAGGGAGCAGAAAGAGGCAAGATAAAGATGAGAAATGACCAGAAAGAGGCAGAATAAAGGTCAGCAACGAGCAGAAGGCGAGAAAATAGAGGTCAGCAAGAGCAGAATAAAGGCCAGCAACCAGCAGAAAGAGGTAAAATAAATGTCGGCATGGAGCAGCAAGAGGCAGAATAAAGGTGAGAAAATAGCAGAAAAAGGCAGAATAAAGGTAAGAATTTAGCAGAAAGAGGCAAAATAGAGGTCGGAAACGAGCAGCAAGAGGCAGAATAAAGATCATAAACGAGCAGAAAGAGGCAAGATAAAGGTGAGAAATGAGCAGAAAGAGGGAGAATAAAGGTCAGAAACGAGCAGAAAGAGGCAAAATAGAGGTCAGAAACAAGCAAAAAAAGGCAAAATAAAGGTCAGCAATGAGCAGAAAGAGGCAAGATAATGGTGAGAAACAAGCAGGAAGAGGCAGAATAGAGGTAAAAAAATGAGCAGAAAGAGGGAAGATAAAGGTGAGAAACAAAAACAAAGAGGCGAAATAAAGGTCAGAAACCAGCAGAAAGAGCCAAGAGAAAGGTGAGAAACGAGCAGAAAGAGGCAGAATAGTGGTCAGAAATGAGCAGAAAGAGGGATTATAAAGGTTTGAAACTAGAAGAGACAAAATAAAGCTCAGCAGTGAGAAGAAAGAGGCAAAAAAAATGAGAAATGAGCAAAGAGAGGGTGAATGAAGGTGAGAAATGAGCAGAAAGAGCCATGATAAAGATGAGAAACGAGCAGAAAGAGGCAAAATAAAGGTGAGAAACAAGCAGAAAGATGGAAAATAAAGGTCAGAAACAAGCAGAAAGAGGCAGAATAAAGGTTAGAAACGAGCAAAAAGACACAAAATAAAGGTCAGAAACAAGCTTGCTGAGAATTGCTGAGACCTCGTCGGGGGCCTCTCTCCCTTTCTCAACCACTATGCACAGGGGTCTCCTGACGCACTACTGGTTTGGGGATGAAGTCCCCTTGGCTGCGGGGGTCGTTGGGGGCTAAAAACCCCTATTATTGCCACAAGTAAGGCCATCATAGCCTGATTGCTGAGATGTTGCCGGAGGCTCCACTTACTTCCTCAACCACTCTGCACAGGGGCCTCCTGGTGTACTACTGGTTGGTGGATGAAGCCCCCTTGGCTGCTGAGGGTCATTGGGGGCCAAGAACCCCTATTGTTGCAACAAGTAAGACCCCACAGCGGAATTACTGAGACGTGGTTGAAGGCCCGCCTCCTTTTTCTACCACTCTGCACAGGGGCCTCCTGCGCATTACTGGTTGGGGGATGAAGTGCCGTTGGCTGCTGAGGGTCATTGGGGGACAAGAACCCCTATTGTTGCTACAAGTAAGTTCCCCACATCGGAATTGCTGAGACGTTGTCGGGAGCCCTGTCCCTTTCTCAACCACTCTGCACAGGGGCCTCCTGGTTCACTACTGGTTGGGGAATGAAGTCCCCTTGGGTTCTGAGGGTTGTTGGGGGCCAAGAACCCCTATTGCTGCGACAACTAAGTTCCCCACAGCGGGATTGCTGAGATGTGGTCGGAGGCCCTAACCCCCTTCCCAACCACTTGGCACAGGGGCCTGCCGGTGCCCTACTGTTTGGGGGATGAACCCCCCTTGGCTGCTGAGGGTCATTGGGGGCCAAGAACCCCTATTGTTGCCATAAGTCGGTCTCCCACAGCCAGATTGCTGAGACGTAGTCGGAGGACCTGCCCCCTTTCTCAACCACTCTGCAAATGGCCCGTGCCTCCTGGCGCACTACAGGTTGCAGCCACGGTCAGTCGCGCTGACCTATGGCACAAAAAATTCTGCTCCATTGCAGAGTGCAGAGTTTATCGGTAACTCTGCGTTCTCTGTGGAATGTGGAGTTGCCGAATTCAGCAAACTCCGCGAGCACAGAGGAATTTTATGCCCAGGCCTAGTTGCCATTCACAGACCCACTCAGAGACTCATGCACCCACCCCAGATCCACTCAAAGAATCAGGCACCCACTCCCAGACCCACTCAGACAGTTACACAACCACTCACTCACCCACTCAGAAATTCATACACACACTAACCTACATTTACAGCCACTCACACACCCACTCTCAAAGTTTACAGGTTACAGTTAGGAAATAAACAAAATTAAAAAGTTGAAATTCACTGAAAAAAATCAAAGGTTACAGGGATGTTATAGTTAGGAAATAGAATTAAACCACAAAAATTCAGCAGTTATACTTACCTGAGCTAACTATAACTTATGCCACAGCAAAGTACTGCTTATGACCTCACACATTACATCACTCATGACATGGTCAGTGACATCACTGATGGCATCACTGATATCTCAAATGACATCACTGATGACATCATCCACACAACCACTCACACACCCCTATACAACCTCTCACATACCCATTCACAGACCCACACAACCACTCATACTCATTCATAGACCCATACAAGTACTCACACAACCACTCACTCAACCATAGAGCCACTCACACACCCACTCACTCAACAATACAGGCACTCACACACCTCCTCTCTCACTCAAACAGTCACTCATACAACCACTCACTTACCCATACAGCCACTCATACAACCACACACTCGCCCATACAACTACTCACACCCACTTATTCACCTATACTGCCACTCACTCACACACCCACTCACTCACCCATACCACCTCTCAGCACAGCCACTCACTCACCCATATGAGCACTCAGACACACTCACTCACACACCCACTTGCATACCCATTCACACATCCATACAAGAACTCCCACATCCCCTCACTCAACCATACAGCCATTCACACAGGGAAACACTCTCCAATACAGCCAGTCACACACCAACTCACTTAACCAAATGCCCACTCAAACAGCCACCCACTCATCCATAGAGCCACTTACACACCCAGTCACTCACTCATACAGCCATTCAGATACCCACTCACTCACCTTTATAGTCACTCACACACACACTCACCTACCCATACAGCCACTCACATAGCCACTCACTCACCCATACAGCCACTGACACACCCAATCACTCACCAGTACAGCCAATCACAAAGCAACTCACTCACCCACACAGCTAATTACACACCCACTTATACACACATACAGCCACTCACACACCCACTCACACACCTATACAGCCACTCAGACACCCACTCACACACGGATACACACAGTCACACAGCCACTCACATAATATATGCTAGAAATAGTATCCCTCATTAGTTGTACACCTAGTATACTAATTTAACTTTTCAAGTAGCTTATTATATATGTTTAACAAAAAACATACACTTACTGGGTGATGTCATCAATGATGTGATTTGAGATGTCATCAGTGATGTCACTGACCATGTTATGAGTGATGTAATATGTGAGGTCATAAGCAGTGCATTGCAGGGGCGTAAGTTATAGTTAGCTTAGGTAACTATAACTGCAGACTTTCTCTGGTTTTGTACGAGTGAAATGTGAGCCTAACTATAACGTCCCTGTCACATTTGTTTTTTTCAGTACATTTTTAAGGTTTTTTTAAAAATTGTATTTGCTAACTATAACGACCCCGTAGCCTTTGGTTTTTTTTAAGTGGATATATATATATAGATAGTGTTATTAAGTTTCTTAAAAATTCTTTAGTGTACAGTTTATAGGATGATATAACTGTGCTGTAGGTACTTTACGTCACACAAATCTTGCATATAAAATGGCTGATAGTGCCTTGGAATGCATAAATCAATGGAAGTCCATTGTAGATCCAAAATGGCGCTGTGCACCAAAACGAGTATTGAAACGTTAAGGCTTTACACAGCTCCGTGTGGAGGTTAAGGCTCCAAGGGCTCACCCTGCAAGGCGTGCCGTTACTGAGGGTGTCCCACCCAGTGGCAATCCAGCCCATCGGTCACAAGGACAGAAATGACCCCGTAATGCAGAGCCTCATGGCAGCAAGTCGTAGCCAGTACAAGAGCAGAGGAGGACGCCACTTAACTCTGCACACAAAGATGCCGCTATGTCTTTGCCAAACATCACCAGTAGGACAGCCATGTCTTACAGGATCTATACACTCATCGCCAAAACTGATCTTATATATACAGTGTTAAAGTCTAGGCCCATTTACACAATTCTCTCCAGAGGAGATAGGTCTTTCTAGTAGAGTAAGTGGTGAAAGGAATAAAATCATTGGTTATCATTTCAATACAGTGCAACCAATGTGGCTACACATTAATCCACTCAACTCTTTGATCTGAGCTTAGTAGGTTTAATTATAAGTTCAGAAACAAATCAAAGTAGATCAATCTCAGAAAAATCGCATAAAAATACAAAAAGATCAGCGTAAGCCCAAATCTCCTTAAGAGATGTACCCTACATAGTACAAAGCAAATGACTAACTCTAAAATTATGATACAAGTAATCAGGAAGAAAAAATGAAGGTTAAATTGCATCTGATGATTCTTTTTAACGAGCATGAGTAACCTAACTTTCCCTACACTACCTTGAAAAGGGCAACCTTAACTAAAGCATTTAGCAAGGACATAATCAAATACATAAAGAAGAAATGTGTCAGCCATCAGAGTTTTCAGTAGAAACATTCCGACAATGCATCAAGTAGCTTAAAGCCACGCAAGCAGTAGCATAGGTCTGCTCTCTAAGGAAACCCAAGATGGACTCTCTCTCCCTAGCTAAACACAGCAATAATATCATCTGCCGTCAATGTGACACTCTCATGTGGCTCCTCCTTGGGAAATTTCCATAGCTCCGGCCCAACTGGAAACTTTCAGCACCTTTTTCCAGTCAGATAACACATTATCTCTTCTCGTTGTTGGCCATTCCTTTCCCATGAGAATTCCTCTCTTCACTTGTTACCGCGATTCCTATGTCCGACTCCTCCTTCTCATGCTCTGCTATCTATTTATACAAAACTCAGTTTTTCTAAATAATGAGGCTTATCCACACCTGCAATAGAAACAACTCAGCAGCATACATTCTATAATGAAGGTTAAACATGAATTACATTTTGAATCTCATTATGAACAGCAACTGAACTAATTTCTTCTCCAGACCTAGTTTGCTAAGTTAAAATGCGCACAGTTACAGAATATGTGTACCTTTCTACACATAAAATAAATGCAACTACTTGAGGCATGAATAAATGTGATGAATCATAAATGTTTCAGTGTAAATGCATTTGCACCTGATTAAGTCAAATTATTTGTATAAATGTTAAACATTAGTTGCACACATCCTAATTAAGTATCTCACAATACGGCATTTCAGGTTATTTTCTCCTGTCATGGAAATACATACATTTCCAAATAACTTTATTAATCACATTCGCAGTACATGTATTTCAAACAAAATATCCTATAGCAAAAACAGTCCACCACTTTTAGTACATATGTTACAACAGAATATATTTGAGTGCTGACAATGCATAAGTATGATGCACTCCTACATTAGCTCCAGATGGGATCAAGATTACACTTCTTCAATCCCCTTTGATGGCGAATCAAGCCATTACAAATCTCTTATTTTATCAGATTAAACAAGTTAAAACCTTGTTGTGGCAATTGCTGTTCTCTTGAACTCCTCCAACTGTTTCATTTAATTATAATAATCCTCCTGTTTTCTTTCAAGTATCAAATCCTCTCCCTTTCTTTAAATCCCTTTCTGCTTCCTGTACTTCTGGTACACCTTCACTCCCACAATCAAGAACACTGCACAAAGAGCAATAATCAATAGTGGTCTCAAAACAGAACCCACTATACTACTTCCCAAACAAACTAACCATCTTCCTAACAAATTAAATCCATGTCCAACTTTGTCCCAAACACCCTCTTCTGCTAATCCACCACTTCATTATGCAAGTCCGTAATATTCCTTATAAACTTCTGCAAATCCATACTCTTATCTGGGACATAAGTGCAACACTGTTGGAGCTTCAACATCCGGAAAACTCTGCCCTCTTTTGCGAGTAATATGTCTAATGCAAGCCTATTTTGTAAAACCATAGCTCTGATAGCAATCATTTCAGTATTTATAAGTAACATAGACCCAGCAGTATTAGTAGACAACCTACCAACTAGAGTAGAAAGCTTTATAATCTTGATATCATTCAATATCACCCCTACACTTGGTATGTGTGAGGGCGACCGGGCCGCGGGCAGGAAGTGTAACCCGGATGGTGCCATTACTTCCCCCCGACAGGAAACACAGGGCGGTCTAGTTCCGCTAGAGGAGACTGAAGGAGGTGCCATGACGTCATCCCCGGGGGACGGGCCGAGGACTCTCTGGACAGAAAGTTCAAAAGGAGAGGGAGAAAAGCACGGAACGAGAAGAGAAGCGGAAGACCGGCAGGGAGACGGAAGAACCAGTGAGTTTCTCTGGAGACTGCACGGAGAGCCAGACCGGCCGTAAGCGACCGCCGAAGTCGTACCGGAAAGCGGAGGAGGAGGCGAAGCGAGCTCCCTCTATATGGTGACAGAGCCTGGTGGCCAAGGGAATAGAGAGGACGCCCCGGTTCCAAGGGCCACGGCCCAGGAGACGGGTCGTGGTCCAAGGCATGTACCCTCAAGGGGGTCATTTTGGTGGGGGT
The DNA here is from genome assembly GCA_963921515.1 of Calotriton arnoldi. Taxonomy (NCBI): domain Eukaryota; kingdom Metazoa; phylum Chordata; class Amphibia; order Caudata; family Salamandridae; genus Calotriton; species Calotriton arnoldi. The sequence goes on along the minus strand of CAWUFW010008100.1, from coordinate 791,531 downwards.
TGTGGGGAGGCACAAGGGTGTAAAGCACAAGCGCATGTGTTGGAGGCATGTGATTTACTACCCCATATATCCTTACATCCCTTTCCCCCCCTTTTTTCACGTCGTAGCTGGTGAAGGTGGCACTGGGAATTGGTGACTCAGCTCACCTACTGAATTCTAAGACAACCCTGTTTTCTTTTTTTGTTCTTTTTTTGTTCTTTTCCATATTTCGTGGCCTGAGTGACATGTCGCCTCCAGACCTACCATGTCGCCTCCAGACCTACGAGCCGGAAAAACACACCCACAAGGATACAGACTGTTCATTTGGGATATAAGCGGAACCCCAAAAAAAAGCGCGGTTCCCCGGCTAGTTTATTTCTTTCTTTATCCCTGGTTATACTCAGCAAATATAATAAAAGACAAAAGTAAAACGAACAATCACGAGTGCCTCACCTCGTGTCTACCTTTCTTCCTACCCCCCCTGTAATTTCTACAGTATGATAACTCCAAATATATCTCCTACTATCGCTCCAGCAGAAGCACCTTATTTAGATCTGGACCTTTCCTCCCACACAGAGTGATCAAAATTCTCAAAACGATAGATCTTTGGGAAAATTACCCCTACATAACATGTGCCATACCATTTACCTGGCAATTTAAAATAGGCATTCTTACCACAGACGAATTAAACTCCAGGAATCACAGGGTCTGTGCCATCCAAAAATAGCTTCCAAGATCTTTTAATCTCAAAGGTATGATCACATTTACTTTCTCCTACAGGAATGATGTCATGTGTGTTTTTCTCATTATGTATGCACAATTTCCCTTGGTGTTGCCAATCTAATGTCAAAGCTCACGTGTTTCCTGCTATCTTGTGCTCCACTTCTTCTTGTGACCAACTAGCAATTTTAATTCCTACATCTGCCTTTGCCTTTACTGCTCTATATCTATCTTCTACTTGTTCCAGAAACGTCACGTCAAACTTTATCTGTGTGCATAAGCTGTATCTAATGTTTTAGTTGGTGCAAAATATCTGCTAACTGTTTCTGCATTCTGAGCTTAGGAATGCTTGTTCAAGTGTTTAAACAGCGGGAACTCTGAAAAAACTAGATCATAACTTGAATAACAGTACTGGAAATGTCCGTGTCCATACAACATGCTCAACAGCAGACTACAAGTGATGCTATACGTCAACGGTAGGTGATGGTAGGTAATATCCTCAGCCACTGAAGAAAGCAATTGCATGCAAACATAACAATCTCTTCCTTCAATAGTTAGTATATATTCATAAAGCAAATTAGTGTATGCATTGGATGCATAATCTCCTCTCTACGATTCAGAATGTAAATTTCACCCTTCTAGTTAATAAAATTCTCCACCATGTTTATGTTTTGGTTTCTGAACAATTGTATGTTTTTCTTCTTTGAACTTAGTTGGACTCAAGCTCAATCCTACAATTAGTGCTAATAGGTCTATCACTAATATGATTGGTAATGCAACTATTATGTACCTACGGCTACGACAATTATTATTTGGTTCCATACTATTTAGACCAACTGGGTAGAGAAAATCCAGCAACAGATTGTTCTCTGTTGGTCTCCACCTTTGCAAACAGTCTTTATTTTTTGTGAAACAGTCCTTTTGTTTCGATTTAATTCACTCTATGTACAATCTTTGTGAGGCTTCCCTAACCCTACTTCATGTTCTTCTAAATTTAATCCCTACTTTTATTCTTCTTCCACTCGGACCTAGGTATTCTTCTTTAAGCAACAATACAAAGCTCTTTCAACATCTCTGATAATGTGAGGACCAAGTTCATTGATGAGCATCTCCGATATCATTTCTTTCAGTTCAGCATCTCTCTCAGGAAACTCCTGTGAATTCAAATGAGGAAATTCAGTTTCATTCAATATCAGGTTCCTTAAACCACTCAGTCTGGTTGGGTATGCCAGAGCAAATGTAAGAAGAATGTTCAGACTAGTCTCCGGAAGTCTCAGCAGAATGTCTACTATCAGTACAGAATTCCCATTCCATCCCCTCATTTTCATTAGTAACCAGGTAGGTCCACTCAGGAGAAGAGTATCTCCGACAAGGCACCCTCAGTCTTTTACATTTTAGAAGACTCAACCTTTCACCTTCATCTATAACCTGCTCCTATTAACCAGAGGCTTACTATGTGGGTGTAAGAGCTCTCTCCGAGGACAACTTCAGTTTTCTCCTCTCCTTGTCCTTGAGCCAGCTTTCTTCCACCACTCGTGATTCCACAGCACTAGTTCCTTCGTTAGGGTCATTATCTGTTTCGTTCACCAGCATCAGATCAGTTTAATCAAATGCAGACTCAACTTTAGGTTTGTTGTGACCCCCCTCAGATTGCTCAAGTGCTATCTCAGGCTCCATCTGGTCCCCAACAGCTTGGCTAACCTCTTCCTGTGGCTCTTTGACCACAGCTGGCTTCTCTTGTGGGAGAGGTGCTGCTTCTCGTTCAACGGGGCAAAGGACTTTACGTGTGTGAGACACATGCACCCAGTTTGGAAGACCACAACACTTCACTGCTGCCGTAGTGACCAAAATCACTTGGTACGGACCACGCTAACAAGTCTCAAGGCAACTCTTCCTCATGTGTTTCTTCACTACGACCCAGTCTTCCGGACTAAGGCTGTGGCACTGCTCCTGATGCGGGGGTGGAGTAGTTGCTTCAACCTGATGAGACACAGAATGAACCATGTCAGCCAATCCTTTACAGTAATCGAGTACCAAATCATCTGTGATATTTACTAATATATGTGTGGGCACAGCAGGTAGTCTCATGGGGCGAGAGTCCTGTTCTCCGATGTAGAACACTGCGAAGACTCGTCAGTACAAAAGGCAAAGCATCAGGCCATTTCAAAGATGTCGAAGCACACACTTTAGCAGTTCTAGACTTCAAAGTGCCGTTGACTCACTTCAAGATACCTGAAGCTTCCGGCCGATAACTGCAATGCAATCTCTGCTCCACTTGTAACACTGCACATAGCATTTTCAAGACCTCATTATTAAAATGGATTCCTCGGTCTGACTCTAAAGAGGTTGGAAATCTGAATCTTGGGATATGATCCCTCAATAACAATTTAGCTACATTGAGGCTATCACATCTCCTAGTCGGATAGGCTTCCACCCAACGTGAAAAGATGCATATCACTACTAAAATGTACATCAATCCATTGCATACTGGCATCTCAACAAAGCCCAACTGAATCCTGTTGAAAGGACCTTCAGATCTCCCTATGTGACTCAGTGTGACAGTAGTTTGCTTTCCCATATTCATTTGCTGACAAATCACACACCGATAACACAATGCCTCAGCCGTTACTCAAAACTTCGGGTTAAACTAAGTCTGCCTAAACAATCTTACCATGGCATATCTTCCTATATGTATCGACCCAAGGTGATACCTTGTCATTGGGGGCAACAAACTAATAGGCAATACTGGTCTTCCGTCTACTGAAACCCAAATGTGATCATCTCGTTTCACACAATCTGCTCTTATTCAACCTTGGTGTCCTTCCTCAGTAACCGCCTCTTGCAATCTCTTCACTTCCTCCCATGTATCGGCAATTGGTATCAAAAGGTTAAAATTGGTTTAGTCTGTTCCCTCATTTACATAATCACTATTAAAAGTACAGACATTCAATGCACAGTAACATGCAACCATGTCAGCATATCTGTTGTCAACTGTCACAAAATCTTTCCCTTTACAATGAGCAGGACACTTAGCAACAGCAAATTTTGCAGGCATTTGAAGGATCTCTATCTGTTTTCTCACATTTTCTCTATTGCGGATGGGGGATCCTGAAGAGGTCATGAAACCCATCTGAGACCATAATTGTACAAAGTTGTGAACCACACAAAACCCATACTGGCCATCGGTGAATATGGTCACTTTCAGCTGGTCTGTAACACAGCATGCTCTGGTAAGGGCAATCAATTCTGCCACCTGCGCAGAGAATACTCCTTGAAGCCAGGCAGCTTCCACCACTCCCATAACACTACAGACAGCATAGTCAGCTCTCAGGTTACCATCTTTGTCCCTGAGGCAAGAGCCATCCACAAACAGGGTGTGATCAGATTCAGGTAACGGCTTACCAGGAATGTTGGGACAGGCTTAGTGCATAGTTCAGTGACATTGAGACAGTCATACTCTACTTCAATTTCATCCGCATCACAATCAGGTAAAGGCAATAGGTTTGCAGGATTAAGAGTGCAGCATCTCTCCAGGGTCACGTTCTTAGTGTCCAAGATCAGCTGCTCATACCTAGTGAGCCTGCTATTGGTTAAGTGTTGAGTACGGGTTCTGGTTAGCAAAATCTCCACCAAGTTGGAACATAGACAGTCAAAGGATTACCCATCATGATGCTTTCTATGTTGACACCTGTTGTAGCAATGGATTTCAGACATCCGGGCTACTGTATCTAAAGTAGCAAAAAATAAGCCACTGGTCTACTGGCACTTCCATGAGTCTGGGTCAATACTGAGAGTGCACAACCTTCTTGTTCATTGCAAAAGAGTGAAAACGCTTTGTTGTAATCTGGCATTCCTAGTGCAGGAGCACGGTAGAGGCTTTCTCTCAGCTCTAGGAAGGCGTTCAAACAATCGTCGTCCCAAGGCACCGGATCAGACACATCTTTGTGTGTTAGCCTCTGCACAGACTTAGCTATCAAGGAAAAGTTGGGTATCCACTGGCGACAGTAGCCCACAACTCCCAGAAACATCCTGACTTCTTTCTGCGTACGAGGCAGATTCATTTTCATGTTTGCCGAGATTCTTTCCTGTGACACCATTCTTGAACCTTTCACAATATGATGACCCAAATAAAGGACTTCTGTCATGCAGTACTGCAACTTACTTGGGGTTACTTTGGATCACTGACATAATATTGTCAGTCAAAATATCGAGGTACCAGAATATCGTCGCCAAAATATCGATGGTCAAAATATCGACTTCCTATCTCCCTAAAGGTAAGTACCAAAATATCGAAACCAAAATATCGTTGTTAAAAATATAGTTATACAAAAATATCGATTTTTTTTAATGTCTTAAAAATAATATAAAATTAATTAAATTATAAATATAATTAAATAAAACATAGTTAGAATTATTTAAAAAATGTCAAAATTAATAAATAATAAATGTAATATAAAAAAATATTAAACATGCATATTTTTTTTTTATATATATATTAACTTAATAATATTAATAAATAATTATTAGATTTAATTATAAAATGTTAAAAACATAATTTAAATTATAATTACATATATATCTAAATAAACCTGTAATACAAAATATAAAAATTAATATTCTATATAATAAATTAAATTATTAAAATTATTATTTAAAAAAAAAAATATTTCACACAACATTAATTATAACTGTAGGGAAAACATTGCATAGCGTAGGGGATAAAATTACTATTCCCACCCCCAACAAGTGTAACAGTAGTGAAAGCGTTGGATAGCAGGAAGGTAAAAATTACTATTCCCACTCCAGTGAGTGCAACAGTAGGGAAAGTGTTGGATAGCGGGAGGGTAAAAATTACTATTCCCACTCCAACGAGTGTAACAGTAGGGAAAGTGTTGGATAGCGGGTGGGTAAAAATTACTATTCCCACTCCAGCGAGTGCAACAGTAGGGAAAGTGTTGGATAGCGGGTGGGTAAAAATTACTATTCCCACTCCAGAGAGTGCAACAGTAGGGAAAGTGTTGGATAGCGAATGGGAATAATGTACTATTCCCACACCACCAAGTGTAACAATCAAGAAAGCGTTGGATAGCGGGAGTGTAAAAATTACTATTCCCACTCCAGTGAGTGCAACAGTAGGGAAAGTGTTGGATAGCGGATGGGTAAAAATTACTATTCCCACTCCAGCAAGTGCAACAGTAGGGAAAGTGTTGGATAGCGTGTGTGAAAAATTTACTATTCCCACTCCAGTGAGTGCAACAGTAGGGAAAGCGTTGGATAGCGGGAAGGTAAAAATTACTATTCCCACTCCAGTGAGTGCAACAGTAGGGAAAAAGTTGGATAGCGGGAGGGTAAAAATTACTATTCCCACTCCAACAAGTGTAACAGTAGGGAAACTGTTGGATAGCGGGTGGGTAAAAATTACTATTCCCACTCCAGCGAGTGCAACAGTAGGGAAAGTGTTGGATAGCGGGTGGGTAAAAATTACTATTCCCACTCCAGAGAGTGCAACAGTAGGGAAAGTGTTGGATAGCGAATGGGAATAATGTACTATTCCCACACCACCAAGTGTAACAGTCGGGGAAGCGTTGGATAGCGGGAGTGTAAAAATTACTATTCCCACTCCAGTGAGTGCAACAGTAGGGAAATTGTTGGATGGGGGGGGTAAAAATTACTATTCCCACTCCAGCAAGTGCAACAGTAGGGAAAGTGTTGGATAGCAGGTGGCTAAAAATTACTATTCCCACTCCAGCGAGTGCAACAGTAGGGAAAGTGTTGGATAGCGGGTGGGAATAATTTACTATTCCCTCTCCACCAAGTAAAACAGTAGGGAAAGTGTTGGATAGCGTAGGGGATTAATTTAGTATTCCCACTCCTGCAGTATAATTAACATTAATTAACAATTAATTAATTTTAAAAAAACAATTTACCCCCCACTATATTCCCCTATAAACATCACCACCAATATTGTAAAAAATTAATAAATTAACATAATTAATCAATTAATTAATTAACTAATAACAATTAACGATAAAATTAATTTCCATCAAATATAAATTAATTCACACAATTAACACTATAAAAGAACTTAAAAAATATTATATAAAAAATATTAAAAATGTTAATAAAAATTAAATTACTTCCCACCCTACTCCCCTATCAACAATGAACCCACTCCTAAAAAAAGTACACAATTAACATATTAACAAATTAATTATTAATAATTAATATCAAATTAATAACTAATTATTAACTTTTTTTAACACACTTAACATATTTACCAATAAATTATTAATGATTATTAATACATTTATAATTAATTAATAATTAATTAATTAACTCAATTAACAATATAAATTATTAAATACAAAAATATTAATTAATTAATTAATGTAAATTAAATTACTTCCCACCCTATTCCCCTATAAACCCACAACCCGCTACAGAATAAAATTACGCAAAAATTAATTAACATATAATTAATTAATTCAAAAAAATTCTTAATTAATATATTATAATTAAATTACTTCCCACCCTATTCCCCTATAAACCCACAACCCGCTACAGAACTAAAATACGCAAAAATAATTTAACAAAAAAACCATTACTTTTAAAACATTCAAACATACATTACAAAAATAATATATACTTTTAACACATATACTAACATTTACAACACTAAAAAAAAATCGATATTTTTAACAACGATATTATGACTGACAATATTACTAACTTCGATATTATGACAATCGATTTTTCTTACCTGCATTTCGATATTCTGTACCACTATATTTTTGACAGTCGATATTCTGTCCACTCGATATTTTGTCTTATCGATATTTAAAATTCGATATTTAGACTCTATACCAGTTACTTTATGTCAATTCTCAGCCAAATGGTTCAGCAGGGCTAGTGTATCAGTTTTGCAAGCTTCTCGAGGTTTTGATGCAACCAGCAGGTCATCGATATAATGGATCACGACAGAATTACAAGGCATGACCAGAGACTCCAGATTCCTTTTCAGGATCCGATTAAAAACAGAAGGACTCTCTGTATACACTTATGGGACACAGCACCATATTAAAACATGGTTCCCCAGCCAGAAAACGAAAAAGAATTGGCTCTCCTCATGAAGGGGAATGGAAAAGAAGGCCTGGCAAAGATCTATGACAGTGAACCGTTCGGCCTTGCATGTAATATGAAACGATATCATTGATGGACTTGGTACCATGGGTCAACAAGGAACCATCATGTTCTAAACCTTTCAGAGATCCTGCACAATGCAGTATTTGCCGCTTGGCTTCTGTAAGCCCATAATGGGTGAGTTACATTGACACCCCCCCCAGGATCTGCTTCAAAATACCTTGTTCAATCATTGTCTCAATCACAGGTGTAATTCCAGCATCTTTTTTGAGTTTCAGATTATACTGTGGTGTTTGTGAATATTCTGCATTTGGGTTAACTTGGATGCGGACTGGCTCAACCCCCAGATAAGTCCAATGTCCTTTCCAGTAAAATCCCAAACTAGATCTTTCACTGTATCTCTGAGATCCAATGGTAAGTCTTCCACTGTCAACATGGGGAACAATCAGACATTTAAGTTCTGATTTGCTAGCTTAAAGGCAATGTCCTCATCATTTGTTTAGAGTTCCATTCCCTTTGTCATACAGTAGATGGTGCAATTTAACTTGCACAGCAAATCACGTCCTAAGAGACATACAGGACGAGAATCACCCACCACAAATTGATGATTTTCTTGAAATGTCCCCATCTTTACAGGTACTTCTTCAGTAAGAGAATTCGACAATTGTCTACTTGCAACTCCTACAACTTGGATTGTTTTTCCTGAGAGGGGATGGTTTGGAACCTCTGCTGTTCTCACAGTAGAGCGGGTAGCACCAGTGTCAATCAAGAAAGTGACATTTTGACCATCTACATTAGCATCAACATATGGTCCATTACGGTCCATCTCTAAGACTGCGCCAAGTGTACAGTCTTCCCACCCCCTCAGGCACCGTCATAAGGATAGATCTATATCATAGTCATTGGAAGTCTATAGCATTGGGTAATTCTGAGACACATTCTTATTTGCATTCACGTCCATATTTGGATGAAATTTATGATTACCTCCAGCTTGCTGTGGCATCGGAGGTTGCAGTATCTGCATCACAGGACCTTGTGAACCAGAAAAATGTTGAGACTTCGGTCTGGGCACATTTTTAGACTGCACAAAATTTCCCTGAGACTGAACCACACCCCCATTCTGTTCCTGATTAGTGGGATTTAAACAAAATTCTCACTTCCAATGCCCCACCCTATTACAGTAGTGACATGGTTTGGTCTTTTTCAAAGTGGAAATATCAACTCCAGTCTTAGGATCTATAGGAACACTTCTTCCTCTCCCTTGTTGCAACAGAGTCCCAGGCTGTTGGACTCCCTGCATAGAGTTAGTATTCCATACATAAGGCTGTCCTTGACCCCTCTGAACCGCCTTCAATTGTGCTACCATCAACTTCTCTTTCAGCCTTTTGTGCTTCATTTCAATTTTGTCACAACAGTACTTTGCATATCACAGAATCTCATCGACAGACTTGTTCTGCCAACAGATTAGATGCTGCTGTATCATCATACTAATCTCAGGTCTCAATCCAGTCACAAATCTAGACACAAATTTCCCCATGTCCTTGGGCTCTAGAGCATGCATTCCACTATACTGCTTAAAAGCCTGCAATAATCTTTAATAAAAAGCATGTATCGTCTCTTTAGGTTCCTGGGTCGTCCTGTCAATGTTTACCCAATCAATATCCTATTGTGGTACCTTTGCCTTCAAATCACCTGCTCGTACTTCTTCATTACTATAGGTGCTGGACCGTGTCACTGGATCGCATTCAGGCTAACCCGTCAGGCCAATCTATAGCTATCTTGCATGCTGACCATAAATCACTAGGGACCACAATTTCAAACAGTGTCTTCAGGTCAATCCACAGCACCTTCGAAATTTTCACAAATCAATCAACCTCCTTGTACCACGCTACAGGTTTCTCCCTCAATCTCAGAAAATCATTTGTAAATGCTGCAAGATCACCTTTACTCCAAGGTACATGTACATACCCACCACTTGGTACTTCTCGTAAAGGGAAAGCTTGGACACCCACTCCCTTTTCTCCCCGAGGAGGAGGTTCTCCCGTTATTCTCTTAGAAGCCTTCCTCTTAGCCCATCCCTCTTCCCATCTATCGAATGCACTCCAAACTCACATGCATAGTATGAACTCTCAAATTTGTGTTTTCAGCCCCGGTATCGTGACATTCTCTATATCCTGATCACTAAATGCAAGTCTGTTGTTTTTCTGCAATGCTTTTGTTCGTTCCTTGTCAACATCATATCTATTAGCCAATTCAGATAATTTCACGTGTGCCTGTCTTGCTCTTCTAGAGACTTCTATACTCATAAACAATATTCACCTGGTTGATAATAGTCTATTTGATAGAGTTCTAAGCTTCCATTTATCATCGCATCCAATTCAGTCTTTAATTTGAGCACATCAATCCAATCCACCTTTACAGCTGATTTAATAGTTCCATGACTAGTTTCAGTACTTTGGCTTCCTATTGTTTTTTCATTATGCTCTTTCAACCACCTCTCTAAGTCTTGGACATCGAATATATGTTGACCCCCGGAAGTTTCCTTCTCTGGAGTAGTATTCTCTCGAGGCATGCTGTTGTGCATTTGGGAGTGTTTCCTATACAGGCGAGTCAAGACCTACTAATCCCGGTAACGACCTTAAGGGGCCGCATTCATTCAGCAACGCAGATGGATCTGCACTTGCTGCGCAAGGTGTACTCGCATTCATTGGAACTAATGGTACAAATTGCATTCTCTGACCCTTTTCTGCCTTTACTTCCATAGAAACAGGCATTCCCTGACCTCCACTTCCAGGAGAGTTAGAATCGTATATAGGAACAATTGGCCCAATAGTTACAGGTACTTTAAGAGCATCCGGAAGCTGCAAAGCCAAATTAGTGTTACAGTTTCCCGAGGTTTCAGTTTGTGTCCCCCCAATCGATCTGATCCCTACAACACCAGGACTAGGAGCAGAAGCAAGAGCCATTAGTAAGATTCACATTACCCCCACTTTCTATTTGCATCTGATTATATAAAGGTGGACGCTCAGCTAGCAATCCATCCAAAAGGCTGTCACTTGCTTCACTATCACTATCTACATCTCCCTCCTTCTTCTTTTCCCTTCTCTTTCACTCAGCCTCATTTCCTTTGCTAATGATAGCAGGGAGCAACCTCGCTACCTCAATCATATCCATTCTCCATCTCTTTTATTGGTCATCCCATCTCGCATCCACTTGTGCACGCATCGCTTTTGTCATCCTCCCTTGGTATATGTCTCTCTGCTTTACCTGCGCTGCACATTGCCATGCATTAAGCGCTTCAAATTGTATGGGTCTAGGTAATGGTTTTATTGCAAACAATATCCCCCTCAAATGATCAATTATTCTCAAATTAAAGTACTGTAGGGGGGAACATACATGCACCTTCTTTCTCTGTGATCTTGTGCCAATTTGTAAGCCAAATAATAGTATGTAGCCCTACGTTTGTCGCCATATAATGTGCCGGCGTATCCTCCGGTGGCTGTTCCTCTCCAATTCTAGTAGGCACCCATACATCTCCTCGTGTCATATCGCTTATTGCTTTAAAACATCTAATTTTTCAATTTCTTTTTCAGCAAGTTTAACTCAAGTCCAATCTAAACAAAATGTAAGTTCCGCAACAATATGATCACCAATAACAGCACAGCATCCAAGGAACAATTTCAACCAATCCCAGCGCAGCGTTACACCAACCGACCTATCCCAGTGCGGCTCACCTTAACGTCACTCTCACTCCTTGCAGCAGTTCACCCTCCTTCACAATCTTTCCCACACTTTCTCCCTCGTTCACTTCTGTTTATAATAAAACAGCTCATAATTGTCTGCTGTACTAAAAGAATTGATAGAATCACTCACCCAAAGAACACACATCCACAATTGAAAACTCGACCAGCGGGGAATCACCCAAATCAGTGTAGTTTCCCTTCTGCACACAAAGGCCCACCACACCAATTATGACTCTATCTTGCAAACAAAAGTTCCCTATCTCAATTATGCCATCAACGACTTCTCACGACAAACCCACAAGACCATGGCAGACAATTACAACATGGTGTCTTCTGCACCTTCAATATATATCCCGGGATCTTAGGTCACGTCGGACCCGATAACAACTTCGACTTCAACTTAATACCACATTCACACGACTCTCACAACATCGCTGCCAGACATCATGCAATCAATACTGTACCGCAATCTAAGCATAAATTTCACAAACACATCCCTACTAATACTCACTCCTCCTTCACCGCTGTTTCAACGCACGCCACTGGAACTCTGTCTGTTCTCAACGCTCCAATCCTGGATTCTGAACTAGGGGCACTAATGTTGGGATCCAGATTCTCTAGGTCAAGTTCTAATTCCTTTCACTTCACTAACCATCTGATAATGCTACCAATTGTTAAAGTCTAGGCCCATTTACACAATTCTCTCCAGAGGGGTTGGGTCTTTCTAGCTCATACCCTAGCGCAATCGGGGAGGGAAAGATGGTAGAGGAAAGGGAAGAAATATATAAGGGAAAGGAAGCAAAAAGGGAAAGAAGAAAAACATATTTCAATGTACTGAATGCATTAACAATATAAAAGATGCCCTTCCCTAACGACCACATCTCACTGGGAGCTCAACTTTACGGGTTAGTGCTGCTGGGGGTATTTCTAATTTTTAGATCGCTCTGGTTTGCTAACGACATCTTAGGGACATTGGGAAAGTTTCCCAGGTAATGCATTCCGCCCATTGCTTAACATTGGCTATGTGGTTTGTAACTCACATTTGCTTGCTTTCTATATGCAGGCTCTATTTGTTTTTGTCTGTCCAGCTTGAGTTCATCCCTTCCCTTGCCCAAACCTTATTTACTGTATTCTTCCACCAGTACTGGATTTCTGTAAACATTCCTTTAAATCTTGTTCTTATCTTGTCACATTTGCTGTGCAGTCAAAGACAGAGGCTAGGCTCTGTCTTCCAGGGAGCTTGGTGTTTACTTTTCTTTCTCTGACTTTAATGTGAGAGCACTTATGTGACAATCATGCTGGCTACTGGAGTGTGCTGGACGGAAAGCTGTATAACGTTATTTTTTTTCTAGCACACAACAAAATTTAAATGTCTGTAAATGAACTATGCAAATATTTCAGAATATATCAGAATTAGAACTGCACAAATGAAGCACATATTTTGGTAATTCTGAAGTGTGTTGGAAACAAATATTTTAATGCGATTATATCAAATCAAGACACCACTTGATGAAATTTCCACACATTATCGTTTATGAGCTGTATACTTTCATCAGTAAAACTGTATGACTGTGCAAATATAAAGGTCATTTCAATTGATGATGTGCTGTCTGTAATAGCAGTACGGTACCACATCATACATACACCACTTTACCCTACTCCACTCTAGTCCGCACTACTCCACGCTGCTTCACTCTACTCTGCACCACTCTGTACTACGCCACTCCACACTGCGTCACTGCACCCTACACCTCTCTACTCTACACCACTGTACTCTATGCCAATGCCTTCTCCCCAACACTACTCTACTATTCACCACTGTACTCTTCATCACTGCATTGTACACCACTCCACTCTGCAACACGGCACTCTACGACACTGCGCTCTGGGACACTCTGCTCTAAAAGACTGCACTCTCCACCACTGAACTCAACACCACTCTATTCTGCAGCGCTGCATCCTATGCCACTGCACCGTACCACTCTACACCAGCACACTCTATGCCAATCCACTCTACGCCACTCTAATCTACTGTGCACCACTGCACTCTATGCAACTGTACTCTACCATGCACCACTCCACTCTACTCTGAAACAATCTACTCTACGCCACTCTACTCGGCGCTACTGCACTTAGTGCCAAGGCACTCTGCAACACAGTACTCTACTCTGCACCACTCTATGCCACTGCACTGTACTCTAACCACTGTACTCTAGGCTAATGCACTCTACACCACTTTACTCAAAACCACTGCACTCTGCACCACTGCACTTTGCGCTGATCTACTCTGCACCACTGCACTCTGTGCAACTATACTCTACTCTGCAACACTCTACACCACTGCAATCTAGGCCAACTCTGCACTCTATGCCACTGCTCTCTACCCCACTCTCCTCTGCACCTCTCTACTCTAAGCCACTGCATTCCATACCTATGTGCTCTATGCCAGTCTGCTCTGCAACACTGCACTCTCTGCCACTGAACTATTTGCCGCTTCACTCAAGGCCACTTTACGCCACTGCACTTTACCCTGCCCAACCCTGCTCTACACCACTCTACACAATGCACTCTATGCCACTACACTGTATGCCACTCTACCCCGCATCACTCCACACTATGCCACTGCACTCTACCTTGCACCACTCCACTCAACTCTGCATCACTCCACTCTATGCCACTGCACTCTGCCTTGCACCACTCCACTATACTCTGCAAAACCTCATTCTCCGCCACTGTACTCTACGCCACTCCACTCTGCACCACTGCACTTTATGCCACTGCACTCTATGCCACTCTACTGCACTCTATGCCAATGCCCTGTATGCCAATGTACCCTACGCCATTCCACTTTAAGCTATTCAACTCTATTCTACACCTCTGTACTCTGTGCCACTGAACTCTTCGCCAATGCACTCTACACCACTTTACTCAAAACCAGTGCACTCTACGCCATTGCATTCTACTCCAATCTACTTTGCAGCACTGCACTGTATACCACTATACTCTACTCTGCAACACTTTACGCCACTGCACTCTACACCAATGCCCTCTACACCACTTCACTCTACCCTATTGCACTCTACGACACTCTACTCTGCAACGCTGCACTTTCTGCCACTGAACGCTACACCACTCTATTTTGCGCCATTTTACTCTGTGGCACTGCACTCAATGCTATCTCACTCTACTCTGCACCACTCTACTCTACGCCTCTCTGCTGCACTCTGCGCCAATGAACTCCAATGCCAAAGAATGGTACGTCACTACACTCTACACCACTACACTTTATGCCAATCTACTCTACGCCACTCTAATATACTGTGCACCACTGCAGTCTACTCCTCTCTACTCTACTCTGCAACACTCTACTCCATGCCAATGCACTATACCCCACTCTACTATGCACCACTGTACTCTTCACCACTGCACTCTACACCACTCAAGTCTAGGCCACTCTACGCTGCTTTGCATGACTCCACTTTACGCCACTAGACTCTATGCCACTCTACTCTGCAACACTGCACTCTCTGCCACTGCACTCTAATCCAATGCACTCTAACCACTACTCTATGCCACTGCACTCAACCCTGCACCACTCCACACTATACCACTTCACCCTACTCTGAAACAATCTACTCTACGCCACTGGACTCTGTGCCACTACACTCTACACCACTACACTTTATGCCACTTCACTCTATGCTGTGCCACTCTACACCACTTTACTCTGCACCACTCTACTCTACTCAACTGTGCTCTACGCCAATGCACTCTACACCACTTTACACAAAACCAATGCACTCTATGCCACTGCACTCTAGCCAAGTACTCTGTATTATTGCACTCTACACGACTATACTCTACTTTGCAACACTCTACACCACTCCACACCACTGCACTATATGCCACTCTACTCTGCACCACTCTACCCTACGCCACTGCGCTCTATGCCAATGCACTCTACACCTCTTTATTCAAAACCAATGCATCTATGCATCCCACTCTACGCTAACTACTCTACACTGCTATGCTCAATGCCATTATACTCTACTGCGCAACACTCTATGCCATTGCACGCTATGCCACTGCACGCTGTGCTGCTCCATGTCACTGCACTCTTTGCCACTCTACTCTGCACCACTCCACTCTGCACCATTCTACTTTGCACCTCTGCTCTCTGAGCCATTGCTCTCTGCACCACTGTCTTCTGGGCCACTACACTCTGCACCATTGCATTCTACACCACTGCACTCTATGCCACTGCACTCTACTCTGCACCACTCAACTCTAGGCCACTCTACTGCATCTACGCCAATGCACTCTACGCCACTACACTCCACATCACTCCACTCTGCGCCACTCTAAACTATTCTGCACCACTCCACTCCAATGCACTCTACACCACTTTACTCTATGCCACTGCACTCTACTCTACTCTACTCTACACTCTACCCTGCACCACTCCACTCTACTCTGCACCACTCCACTCTACTCTGCACCCCTCCATTCTACGCCACTTCACTCTACTCTAAAACAGTCTACTCTGTGCCACTGCACTCTACACCACTGCACTCTTCACCACTCTACTTCACTCCACTAACCTGTAGACATACTGAACATACTGGTGCACAACATGGCTAAAACATATTGGCATATTTGCATAGGCAAGAACTATTGGCTTTGCCAATGATTATTTGCCCTGAGCTGCGCCCTTAGGGCAGCACTTTCTCCAATACAAAATTACTACTTTTCAGGCCTTCCTAAAAATTCTTGGGGGATTTATAACTTTCCGAATATATTCCAAGACTGGAGTTGGAATACTAAATAAAACTCCTGGAATATTTAGGTGAAAGTTGCTCTTTCCCCAAATATTCTAAGACTGGAGTTAGAATAGTATATTTTACCTTCCAGTGTCTGCCACGCCCACTGCTGCCTTGCGGGTGCAGTTTAGGGCAAGAAACACGAACAAAAGCTGCTGTGGGAGAAGTACAAGCCCACCAGACATGCGGGAGGGTGTCACGTAGACCCTCGGGAAGCAGGGTTGTATTGGGATCAAAAATCGGCCCGGGCACACCAAAAAAAAGAGGCCCTCATTTGTGTATTGCCTCTCCGCAAAACACTGCTTCAGCGAAGTTTTATGAAAAGAAAGGGGGTGGGGGGCATATTTTATTAACTTCACTTAGATAAAATAAAATGCACAGATTAGTTCGCACTGCTGAGCCACACATGAATGCAAGTGATACCACTTCTGCTCAGGACCCCTGCCCCTGCTCAATCAGCATACATTAATGGGCCGGCCCAGTGAGAGAAAGGGAGTGAAACCTCCACCCATGTGCCTCTAGAAAGGCCACTCAGGCACCCACTGGGCCGCTGGCTGCATCGTAACAGCACAGACAGCCCCCAGGCTGCCCAAAAAAGCAGCCCACAGCTGGAACTCGGCTATCGGCCCTTCGGCCATTTCCTGAGTGCCTGCCTTACCAATCCGACCCTGTCGGGAAGTGAGTGGGGTGAGAGGTTCTAGGTAGAGGTATTCTAGATTGTAACTTAGAGGTTTAACTGGTGATTATTTTACCCTGGTCAAACATTACATGCCCTAACCCATAGGTATACATTTGAAAGCAGTTTTCACAGCAAAGTGCCGATCCATATATAAAAACAAAACAGCAGTTTATAAAGACAGTACACATGCAGTGCTTTAAATGGAAATGCAGAAGTGCTGGTACTCAATATTCAGAGTACCCTTTTGCTAAGTGCTGGTACTGCCATTCAATGTATTGCAGCAGAGCTGAAAAGTGCAGGTACTGTACCTATCAAATGAAAGAAGTGCAGGTACTCAGTACCGAAGAGTACCTGCCCATTTAAACCACTGGATATGTGGTGGCAAAAAGGTAAAGTTTTTCCTTTGCATTCCGAGATTTGCAGCTGCTCATTTTACAATGCGATTAAATACAACTATCAATCCCAAAATGCTTATGAAACTTCCTGGCCTGGATAAGCCACTCACATGCGGAACTAGGAAACTTCAGATCTCTGGGGCTTATTTACAAGCCCCTTGAGCTACCGGCGCGTCATGTTGCGTGATGAGTCCAGCGGCGCAACCTGCTGCATGATATTTACAAGCACACGTAAAGCCACCCTGTGTGGCTTTACGTGTGCTTGTAAATATCTCCCCTTTTCACGCAACACTTTGCGTGTTAGGGGCGTGATATGGGTGTTGCTGTGGGTGTTCCCACGCAACACCCGTGTCCTCTGATGCATTTCCAGATTTACGAGCAATCGTAAACCTGGAAATGCGTCAGAATGCGACGCCACCTTAGGGGTGGCATAGCGAGGTGCAACGAGGAGAAATGTTTTCATTTCTCCTCGTTTTTTTCCTCTTTCAATGCATGCTGCATTCTACAGCATGCATTGGAAGAGGAAATCACCTCAATTGATTGTTTTTGTGCAGGAAGGGGCACCTTCCTGCACGAAAACAATCTCCCCACGACGCAGGCATCCTTGCACCTTGGTGCAAGAGTGCCTGTGCCGCCGCATGGCAGCAGTTTGTGCGCCATCACAGGTAAAAGCACAGAGATGCAACATATTGTTGTAAATATGTCGCATCCCTGTGCTTCGAAACTAACACAGCGCAGCAAAATGACTTGCGGCACCGCATTCGTTTCTCGTAAATAGGGCCCTCTGTATTCTGTGATATTTTACACATTGGGCTCTGTTCAAATGGTTTAAAGGAGTTAAAAAAGAAAAGAAACAGTGAAAAATATATTGATAATGGCCCAGTACACAGAGACCAGAAGGAATATAGTGAAAAACCATTGGCAAAGCCAATAGGTCTCCTGTGTGTAAGAGCTATTGGTTTTGTTAATGTCTTTTCGCCATGTTGTACAGTAGCGGCAGCTGCTGTGCAGTATGGCTGAAAGTTAGGGGAAAACAAGTGAAATGACACACCCATCCCTGACCACAAGAGGCAGTGATTTGTTTTCATAATAAGCATGTAAGCATGCAGGTAGACATTGAGTTATTCTCTGCCTTCACAGAAAAAGAAAAATGTTCAGGAACAAATGACAATAACACCTTGTCAGCACACGCAAACCAATAAGAAATGAAAATACACATTTATGCATCAGCCTTTTTTTAATGGGGGAGGAAATGTGAGCCAAAGGCTGAGGGTGCTGGGAAAAATACAAATTGAGCAATAATAACAAAAATAAATGATAACTGCTATCCATAAACGGGTGCGAGGGCTGCAATCTACTTAAATCGGTTGGAAGTTGTCAAAAACGAGAAGGATCATAGCATGACTGCTATGTGTGAAACTCACAAATACATAAAAGGCATTCAGGGAAAAAAACTCACTTGTTTAACTAGCTTACCTCTTAGATGAAGTTCGCCACGTGGGTCCCCGCAAAAAGATAACACCAAAACGGCCATGCAGAGCAGGGAGTAAAGCTTTGTCTGCATTTTTGTAGCATTTTGAAAAATGTTGGTGCAACTTTTAGGCGCTTTTTTTCCTGGATGGACAGGAGAGGGCATGTAACAAAGGCAGATAAGGGGGGAGGTGGGCTTGCACGAGGCAAGAAACAATGGGGGAGGGAGAAGGGGCAGGGACGAACTGTGCAAGGGATGTGAGGGTGGTGGAAGCAACAATGCAGGAGGGGGATGAAGGAGGGGCTGCAAGTATAAGGAAAAAAAGTATCTCTTATTGTGGCGAATAGTTGAAGGACAGTGGGCAAGGGAAACAGTACTTAGGACATGCTCCAGGGTAGAGACAAATACACAAAGAGATAGTGAAACTTGCACTGGCTGACCAAAGTGAAGCAAGGAAATGAGAGTGACGATGAAGCCAACCAATGCTAAGCAATGGGCGGGCTCTAAGCCACCTATAAGTAGACAACATGTCTCGCAAGTGACAGTGCATGCACTGTCTCAGGTGATACCTAAAGTGTACGGTGTGGGGGGTAGGCAGGGGGTAAACTGTCAAAGATGTGAAGGTACCCAATAAACATACTGAGGGACATAAAACAGTGGACAGTGCCTACTAATTTAGGGGTGCTAGGATGAAGGCAGGAGAGTGTTAAAGCAAGGGGCAGGAATGTGTTTAGCCTGAGGGGAAACAACCTTTATCACACATGACCTTTACCATACAGTCTTTACCATGCAGGTAAGTATTAGCACCTTTACTATGTAGTACTTTCCTAGGCAGGTTCGTTTTTTTTTTAAAATAACATACTTTTTACGTTTTTTTTTTTTTTAAAGTGATTTTACAGTTTAGGGATGGGCAGAGGTAAAGGGAGATAAGGGTCATTTTAAGGTTTAGGGATAGGTGAGTTAAGCTGAGTAAAGAGTGATTTTAGGGTTTAGGGATGGGTAGCAGTAAAAGGAGGTAAGGGTGATTTTTGGGTTCAGGGATGAGGAGCAGTGGCGACCCACCTATTGGGGCAGAGGAGCATTGCCCCCCTTCTGCCAGTGCAGCAAAAATGAAAAATAAAACGGTAATAAAATGAATTACCATTTATTTTTCATTTCTCCCAGCCTGAGTAGTGTTTGAGGGCGGGGCTGCTTCTGACTTGCAGCAGGGGAGTTGTGCTCACTCCACCAGTATACACTGCGCAAGTTACTTTGGCCGGCCGTCTTACGACGGCCAGCCTGGCTTGCGCAGTGTGAACCTCTCCACCTAGCTGTCTCAGACAGCTGGGTGGAGAGTAGGCACAGACCCCCTGTACCTGCTGGAGCGTTGAGGCAGCCCACTCCAGCCAATCCTGGCGCTGCTGTCATGCTGCTCATCTGCAGCGTGAAGCAGTGTCAGGATTTTCAGAAGGGGGTTGCCTGGGGCTCCATGAGGTGTCTTTGAGCTGACTCCAGAAAGAAGAAAGCGCGGAGCGAAACGCGGGTAAGTATATATTTTTTTAAATGATCTCTTTGGCCCCCACTGGGTTTGCCTGTCGTGCCCCCGCCCCTCCAGTGTTGAGGATCACGGCCCTCCACTGATGAGTAGAGGTAAAGGAGGGTAAGCAGGATTTTAGGCTTTAGGGCTGAGTAGAGGTAAAGGGTGATAAGGTATTTTTAGGGTTCATTGGTGGGTAGAGGTAAAGGGGGGTAAGGGCTATTTTAGGGTTTACGGATGGGTAGAAGTAAAGACAGGTATGGGTGATTTTAGGGTTCGGGGTAGGTAAAGGTAAAGGGAGTTAAGGGCGATTTAGGGTTTATGGGCGGGTAGAGGTAAAGTGGGGTGAAGTGATTTTAGGGTGGAGGGATGAGGGTTCAGTAGTGGATAGAGATAACGGGAGGTAAGGGTTATTTTAGAGGTTAGAGATGGGTAAAGGTAAAGGGAGGTCAGGGTGAATTTAGGGTTTGGGGTGGGTAGAAGTAAAGTTATGTTATTTCCACTTGATAAAGTGCTGCAACTCATACCCGGAGGTATATCTCGGTGCTCGACCAGCACAGAAACACATCAAGAGCCTAGAACAGCCAGATCTTCAAAAGGTTTTTGATCTTGGCAAAGTCAGAGCAGCGCGAGATGAAGCAGAAGTTGATTACAATCCTTGAAGGCAGTAAAAGAAAGAGCTCTGCTGCCATATCTGGAAGCGCGGATACAGTGGCCGGTCAGGAGCTCCTTATTGCCAGATCTTAAAGTTCTACTGGGACAATAGTAATACAATTTGTCCTTTAGGTACATGGGAGATCTGACCATCATGGACTTGTAGGTAAGGCAGCATATTTTAAAAACAGTGTGTTGTCTGACAGAAACCCAGTGAAGAGCTCTGAGAATAGGCGCAGAGGGAGAGCCTGCCGGGAGATTACAGACTAGGTGGGCAGCCTTATTTTCAACCACCTAGAGTTTGGACAGTAGGGTCTCATTGTATGCCATAAACAAAGCATTGCTGCAGTCAAGATGACTTATGACTAGGGCCTGGACCAGTATTTTCCTTGCAGACAATGGTAGCCAAGGAAAGACTTTCCTCAGTAGTCGCATGGTAGCAAAGCAAGCCCCGCAGATTGCAGCGGTATGACTTTCATGGAGAGCTCTTGGTCTAGTTTAACTCCCAGATTTTTCGCGGCTTGCCTGGGTGAGAGGGCTACTCCCAGTTCAGAGGGCCACCAGTCGGAGGACCAGAGGCACTGAGCTGCGTCAAACAGCAAAATTTCAGTTTTTTCCCCTGTTCGGTTGGAGACTGTTCGTCATCAGCCAAACCGCAATCCTTCTCAGTCCAGGAATCGGTGCTTTGTACTGTCAATATCCTGTCCCAACGAGATGATCAGCTGGGTATTGTCCGCGTATGATATAACGTCAAAGCCACAGAATTCAACAGCTGGGCCAGGGGGGCTATGTAGATGTTGAACAATGTCGGGCTCAAGTATGAGCCCTGAGGCAACCATTTGTTGATGGAAACAGTGTGGGATTTAAATGAGCCCAGCATGATCGTTTATGTACCGCTGTCTAAGAAACCGATCCCATGCAATCTGCGCAGAAGTACTTCATGAGAAACGATGTCAAAGGCCACTGAAAGATCTAACAGCATGAGCATGGCAGGAGAGCCAGCATCAAGAGATAGGTGGGTGGTGTCAGTGACTGCCACCAATGCGGTCTCTATGCTGTGGGCAGCTCTAAATCCCAATTGAGAGGGACCAAGAATCTTGTGGTCCTCCAAGAATGCCATGAGTTTTTTGTTGACACAGCTTTCCAACATTTTTCCCAATAGAGGAAGAAGGGATATGGGGCTGTAGTTGGACACACTTTTGAAATCGGCATTTGATTTCTTAAGTATTGGCGAGACCAGAACAGCCTTCCATGATATTTTGACAGAGTCTAAGAAAAGATTGAATAACAAAAGACTGGAGGGGCTATCACAGTTGCAAGGCTGGCAGAGATCTTCAGGGGACATAAGTCTGCAGGCAAACCTGATTTAGATTTGGTCAACAGCCCAATGATTTGGTCTAAAGTGAGAGAGGTTCGAACCTGTCTAAGTGTGGGGAGGAGTGAGTGGGAGGGCGCAGTAGGATAGGTTGAGTTAGTCATACTCTGGCCGATAGGAAATTCCTTGTAGATGACATCAATTTTATCCTCAGAGAAGTGAGCCAAAGAGTCACAGTTGGGAAGCTGGGATAGCCAAGGAACAAGCATGTGACTTGGTGAAATCATTCAGCACTTTCTAGAGCTCCTTAGATGAGTTTCCAGCATTCTCAATTTTGCTGGATATGTAGCTCCTCCTAGTTTTTCAGATGTGTGCATGGTAATGTTTTAGTGCAAGTTTGTAGGCCGCTCTGTCATTTAAAGTTTTAGAGTAAAGGGAGGTAAGGGTGATTTTAAGAATGATTTTAGGGTTGAACGGTGGTAGAGGTAAAGAGAGGTAAGGGTAATTTTAGGATTTGGGGTAGAGATAAAGGAGGTAAAAGTGATTTTAGGGTTCAGGAGTGGGTAGAGGTAAAAGGAGGTAAGGATGATTTTAAGATTCAGGGATGGATGGAGGTAAAGGAAGGTAATGGTGATTTTAGGGTTCAGAGATGGTTAAAGGTAAAGGGAGGTAAGGGTGATTGTAGGGTTCAAGGATGGGTGGTGGTAAATGGAGGTAACAATAATTTTAGAGTTATGGGGTGGAAACAGGCAAAGGGAGGTAAGGGTGACACATAAAACGTTTGTAAACAATGAGTGTCTTATGATGAATAGAACAGCATCTAAATTATAAAACCAGTAACTAACAGATAAGTAAATGTGACACAGTAGCTAACGTTAATTGTTAAAAACACATAGGGGCATATGTACAAGCCCCTATCGCCACAGAAACATCACTTTTTACGACGTTCCTGGGGCAATAGGGGCTTTGCCTTATTTACAAGGCGTTATTTACTTAAACGTGGCTTGATTCCGCCTTGTAAATAAGGCACCCTTTCACGCTATACTTAGCATGAAAGGGGTGGGCAATGGGTGTTGTGGTGGGCATTCCACAGCAACACCCATTGATTTTGACGCTGCCCCATATTTACAAGGGTGGGGTAAATATGGGGCAGCGCCAAAATTAAGACCAGGGAAAACCTGGTCTTAACATGCCGAAATGAGGAGAAATGCTTTATTTCCCTTGTTTTTGCTGTTTCTATGTGTGCTGCATTGGAACCAGCAAAACGCCATGAATGATAGTTTATGTGCAGGAAGGTGTCCCTTCCTGCACATAAACAATCATTAAAAAAATTACGATTTGCAACTTCTATGTGTGCTGCACAATGCAGCACACATAGAAGTTTCAAATCATCATTTGTGATTGTTTATGTGCAGGAAAGGACTCGTTCCTGCACATAAACAATCATTTCCCCCAATGCTGGCACTCTTGCACTATGGATCAAGGGTGCCTGTGTAGGCGCATGGTCGCTAAATTTAGTGCCAGCGCTAGGGGAAATGAAGGGGTGCACGGTATCTCTGTAAATACAGTGTTACCCTGCGCTTTCAGAATGGCAGAGTGTGGCGTTAGCAAGTTTTGCTTAACGCCACTCTCTGTCATTCTGTTGTACATATGCCCCATATTGTCTGGCAACAGTCTTAAAGGAAGGTTGTATGTTTATAGCTTCATAATTAGTAAAAGTGACTGGTGGCCAAAATGAATGTTTGTGGGTTACCTGTTTTGTAATTTAGAGGATGTTTTATTCATAATCAAGCACACGTTGTTTTCAAAAGGTCTTTCTTTCCACACTTACAGCTCAGAAACCACATTCTAGCTTGAAAATTGCTTAATATCTTAAAACAATTTATTACTTGTTTGCACACTTTGTAAAAATAGCTTTAAGATATAAAATAAGTTGCACCTACATATATAATAATTTTAATTACCTGCCTCAGTGATACACACAATATAACCTAACCCCAAGCACCCAGCGTTATCCCCACCGCACACCAGCCTTACTCAAACGTCAAACATCTTCCTTCAAAGCCTCTACCAAGAAACAGTCCCATTTCGTGCACCCCATCCATGCCCTCTATCCTTGGTCATTCCGCTCACCCTAATGTCCCCACTACTTTCATTTCCCTTGCCTGCTTCCAATCTGGAAAAACGCCTCCCTGGCTGTGGTCCAGCCCTCTCAGACTAGTGCCTGCTATGGCATGTCCTAATGCAGAAACATTGAAACTCAGCACACAAAGCTGGTATCCCAAATAAAGTGACCAAGTAACCACCCTCAAAAGTTCCAACTGAACCAATGCTGTCACTAAGAAAACCCCAACTGACCCCTGGCAATCAGTAAATTATCCCCCACCCCCCCAACTCCCACCAGGTGGCAACCTCTGCCTCAGCCTAACTTCAGGGCCAGACTGGCCGTAGCCGAAATCTGGCATTTCCCTGGGAGGCTGGAAGGGTGGGGGTTGATTTAACAGCAGGGGGGACCATTTTTGTTACTGGGGGTTGGTTTTGCAGCAATGCTGCTATATCGGCCCCAAGTAACAAAAGCAGCAGGGGGGGCGGTCTGTCAACATTGCCAGGACTGCTTTGGGTTCCCAGTCCGGCCCTGCCTCTCCCAGGGACGAAAGGTGGGCACAACAGACTCTAACTTTCGCCTGCATAATTTGGGAGATCGCCAGGAAAAGGGCCAATCTGCAAAGTCAGTACCCCATTGAACTACCTAAGTCCATCTCTGGGCCGTAGCTAACTCATCCCTAAGTGGTCTGCTTCAGACTGCGCCTTTCACCCGAAAACCTCAGGGACGGGGGGGGCGGTACCTCTGACTCCGCTCCCTAGGTGTCCCAATTTATGTTTAGATGTACATTATGCTTAGGCTATCCTATTTTAGGTTTAAACCTATAACTGATAAAACCCCACCGAAAGGGAAATAGCCCTCACCAGTTTAAACATATAAACACTGAAAAACCTGCACAACCACAAACTAAATGCCATTCAAAGAAAGGAAAAAGAGGGTGAACAAGTAATTTTTATTTCTTCCTGAAGGGGCCAATGCAATGTAACTTTGTTATACAAGGCAGCAACAAGAAATACTGGGCTAACATTATTCTGCATGAGTTTTGTTGTTTAGGGATGTCACTAAAATATTGCTTCTTCTTCCTTTTTTCAGTTTTTTGGTGTTTGGTCTAAAGATGCAGGGTTTAGAAGCATGTTTTAGGTCTTGTTTAATTATTTTGTAAACTGTAGAGAATCAGGAAATATCAAAATCATATTTGATATTTTGGCTACATTTGATTCTTTGACTGATAGGTTAAATTGCTGGTTTCATAAGAATCTTTTCCAATATGTACCATCACATTTACCCACAGAGAATGGGTAAAACCCCTTGATACATCAGCCTCCTTTTCTAGCGAGTCAGTATTGATGGTAGGTGAATTGCCAAACACCCCAGGCTTTAAACAATCAATGCGAGGTATAGTGACAGGTATATGTGAAAAGAGCGATGTCACCAAGCATTTGGGATAGTGGTGAAAACATGACACCAGACTTTTGGAAAACATGGAACACAGTATCACTTGGAATGCTGCTGCAAAATGTTCTTATGAAGTTCAACAAAGATTGGAGTGATATTGTTTGTATTTGCAGGGGTTCAGCTACGTATATGAAAACGTTGTGTGATGACATGTCAAAATCGATACCTGAGCTGAAGTGTTTCCCTGTAAGAGATCCTTGCCACCTGCTAGATGGTATGCTAAAAGCATGTTTACAATCTTCAGAGTTAATGAAGAATGCTATTGACTTTTTAGTTCATTCTGGTGCACTGTTTTGTTATGCACGAGAACTTTCTCATTTTGTGCTTTGTGTGGCATCAAAGAAAGAGTCATCCCAACTGTATCATTTAGCTGGTGGTTCTCAGTCCTAGAGGCCGAGAATGCTATATTATCCATGTGGCAACCGTTTACAGAATTTTTGCTGAGTGATGATGCCAAAGGCAAGAAATGTGGGGATCTTCGGTCGCATATTGATAATGATGTGAAAAAAAGTACACTGCATTCTTAGATTTTTACAGGAACTCATGACTACTATAGTGGACATAAAAAAACTAGAGTCTGAAAACACTCTTGTCTACTAAGCGTTTAGCATAATTGGGGTAGATGTGACACATCTCTTTGAGAGGAGGCTATGCATCACTTTTAGAGACTTTAGCACTGCAACATGTTCTATGTTAGAGTGCTTGCCACTTGGTAAGCAAAGAAATATTGAGGAGCAATTCAGGAAATTGTATTTTACAATGTATGAGAGATAGTTTGCAATGATGCATAGAAATGTCCCTTCACCAACCATGGCATTAGAAGTCAATCAATCAATCGATCAATTCAAACTTTATTCGGTTTCGTGTAATGAAACCATAAAAGCACAGGATAAAAAAATATGATACATACTATCCATACGAGGACATACCCAGTTTAAACTTAATATATGCAAATTAAAAAATTTGTAGTTAACAAGGTTCTACAAACACACGGATGGTACCTGATGGACAAATCATTCTAGATGATACAATAGGATCATGCGCAAGATCAAATTGTTAGTTCTACAGGCAAGTGGAGCAAACTAAAGTGCATAATGCCAGGGGTAAAAGCGGGGAGCAGGCTAGTTAATCACAGCTCGCCCTAAGCCTGATCGCGGATTTAAAAAAGTTAAGCACATAAAAGACAGTATTACCAGTCAACATTTGTAAAAAGATAAAAGCAGGCCATACCTGCCTAAAATTGGCCTTTTTCAGAATGGGAATTTAAAAAGATTTTCTGGGATTATTATAAAATGGGCAAAACATCATAAAATGAACCATGTCCTGTGGAGATTTTCCATCGCAGCCACAGGTCGACAAGATTTTTCCCCTATTCTGACCCCTTGAGTGGGCAAGGGGGAGGTGAAAAAGGTCAAACCGGAACCTAGTCAGAAGAAAACGGTCATATGAGTTTGTGAACCCCAGTAGGTATGGTTCCGCCATCTGGGTGGTCTTTAACATGATGAAGCGACGTACACTGGGCTTCAGTAACTCCTTCTCTTCCCTTACCATGGACTGGTGCTCAAAGAAGGCCATCTTAATAAGAGACAGATCTGTCTTATTCCTCGCATAGGGATTGGAAAAGAGATCTCCTCTTCCCACGCTCATAAGGCTCTTTTCAACATAACTGAGCCACGGTACCCTAGATGCATGATCGAGAGCCAGACATTCTTTTAGGATCGCTTTATTTAAAGCGGTCCCCTTCTCAACCCAGATTTTTAGCCAGAGAGACAAGGGGCGAAATGCTATCAGATTGGAGACATAGGACATGTCTAGCTCCGCATGAGCAGTGAAAGAGGGAGTGCCCTGAGGGACAGATAAAAGCCGTCTCAGGAAATTGTTTTCCGTAATTTGAAGATCATCTATAGAGGAGTACCCACAAATTTCACTACCATAGAGGGCCTTTGAGATGTATTTGGCCCTGTAAAGCTTTAAGAGTGCCCCAACCGGTCTTTTCCCCAATCTAGAGGCAAAATTAAAAATGGCTGCAGACTCCCGATTGATGTCATTTTTCTTACGGGTGAGTTGCGGCCTCCAATTCATTTTGTAATCTAATAATACCCCCAGATAAGAGAACACATTCGACTTTGGAATCGAGGTATGACCAACCCTAAAAGTATGTTGCCTACTGGGCCGGGCCCCTACTTGCATGACGTATGACTTAGAGTTGTTTACCCTCAAGTCCAGGTCCCCCATGAATTGAGCAAAGGAGTTTATAAGCATTGCGGCCCCGTTCGGTCCTGGCCATCAGAACAGCATTGTCCGCATATAACAGGACCGGGAGACCGCGCCGTCCCGCCCAAGGAAAGTTGGCCTTGATTTCCAAAAGGTTTTTCTCCAAATTGTTAATATAAAGATTAAATAAAAAAGGGGTCAAAATACAACCCTGACGGACTCCACCCTTGACAGGAAATGAGCGTGATACATTCAAGCCAGCCGAATATCACACGACCGCCTTAGTGTCTCGGTGGAGGTCTTGTAAGAAGACTATGTGCCTGTCCACCCCCAGGGAAAGAAGGATCTGCCACAGCTTTCCTCTGTTCACACAGTCAAAGGCGGAAGAAAGATCCATAAAGGCCAGGAAGATGGTACCAGAATGGGCTACTGTGTATTTACTCATTAACATAAGAAGGTTTAAGCATTGATCTATCAGGGATATAGGCCTATAGCAATGAGTGGTATCCCGGTTCCCCTTTCTAAAAACCGGGACAATAATGGAGGTGGCCCAAGATGCTGGAGAACCAGACCTTGCTGCCGTGTTAATGACAGAGGTAAGCAGCGGTACCCAGAACTCCACATCGTACAGGTCAGGAGGGATTCCATCAGGTCCTGGGGCCTTATTGCGCGTCATGCCGGCAATTACCTGCCTCACTTCTACCTCCGTAACTGACAGGGCTATATTTTCCATTCCCCCCACTGGCAGTAAAGTCTGGGCCGAAGAGCCTTCAAACATACCCTCAAAATGGCTGACCCACTCATTTTCTGTAAATGAGCGTCCAGGGCGTTTGCGGTCTCTACTCCCAGGAAAGGGCTGTTGATAATGCTCCAAAACTTGGCACTACACTTAATGATTCGGGTTTCCATGAGCTTACCCCAAGCTTCGTCTTTCAGTGCCTCCTTGCGCTTGCTAAGGGCTATCTTATATTCCTTTCTTCATGCTTTAACTAAAGCGCTATCCCTAGGGGAAGCATGCAACGCTTTCTTGAGCCTCCTAGCAGCAAGAGAGCAATTTTGGTTAAACCATCTAGGTGCCCTTACTTGTTGTCTTTTTGAGGTGGGGACCGTTAGTAGCTCAGTGACAGAACGAGAGACAGATTCGAAGACGTGGATGATAGGCTCGTCTGGCTGCGGTTCTACGCCCTGACAAATTTGAATCTCGTTCGGGCACATGTCTAGGAGGGTCTCAAGCAAAAAGCCTGGGCTAACCTGCGCCCATTTAAGCCTTCTACATCCATCTGTAGGCCGTAGTACTCCTCCTCCGTCACTCTTCTTCTTCAAACCCAATATAGGCCAGCTAGCTTTAATACAAAGCGGATTATGGTCGCTATGGTTACTGGCTACAATGGAAAAGTCATAAATCAGGTAAAATAGAGGAGTGGAAACTAAAATAAAATCAATAAAGGATGAATTCCGGCCTGACCCTTTGAAGGTGGGAATTAAGTTCCTCCAATCCGGGTCCAATTTACCCATAGCTGAGTGAATGTCTAGATCACAAACTAGGGAGTTTAGTTTGTCCCCTTGTCTGCTATGTTCAAAGTGCGCATCAGCTGCTCGAGGACAGGGGGAACCCCCAACACCCCCAGAATCCTGCAACCTTAAATCCGTACAAGGATGGACATTAAAATCACCCAGCAAAACGATGTTACAAGTAAAGCGGGAGGAAACATTAAAATTAGTCAAAAAAGTGCCCAATCATGTAATGTTACAAACCACGGGAAGGGATGATGTGGCATTGTAAAAGTTTATAAGCAGTAAACTGCTAGGCCCTAGAGAAAATAGCAAGGCCTGCAGGCATGGATTGTCAGTATTCATGTCCACAATGCCACCTCTTATCTTGAGTGAGACAAAAACTGTAAGGCCCCCCTTGGGACGTCCAGCCCTCGAGGGGGTTCGGGTACATTATTGAAGTCAATGAAGCCTCACTGTGGTACTCTGCACAAGTTCTAGATCCCTTCCGTAAAGGGGAATTTTCTCCGGACTTTCTAAAGTGCTGCTTCATTTTTGACTGCTTCAGTAACACTGAGGATATATGCGCCCAGTTCAACGCATTTGTTGCAGAACCTGTCCAAGAGTTATCGCAATCTTCAGGTGCACCAGTATTGGCATGGAAAGCAAAGTCAGTGGCCAGAGTTAGCAAATTGTTTACTGACTGTTTTGGCGTTGCCCGTATCAAGTGCCAATGTTGAGAGGGCCTTTTCACAGATAAAGGTTTAGATGGGAAAGAAAGAGCGAGAGTACAGTGCCAAAGACTCACAGAAGAAGTATTGTAAGGTTTACTACTATAAGATTGATTTGTAAAAATGTATTTGGATCTCATATATCAGTGTAGAAAGCAATAATAAAAGCAAAACGTTCCATAAACACTGGAAAAACACTGTTTCTGTTGTTTTTAATGTAGCGAAAATGTGTAACCACTGATAACTACTGGTTTTTAAGGTATTGAAATCACTTGAAAACATTGAAAAAAACCACCAGAATTTACCAAAAATAGAAACTGAAAACAGGAAAGCATAATTATGCTAAATGTAATACACGGATGCCTGCAATCCCTGTATAACAATCAGAGCTTTCAAGTTTCTCACTTTCAT
Source organism: Calotriton arnoldi (assembly GCA_963921515.1). Lineage (NCBI taxonomy): Eukaryota > Metazoa > Chordata > Amphibia > Caudata > Salamandridae > Calotriton > Calotriton arnoldi. The sequence continues at coordinate 760,693 of CAWUFW010008100.1, read as the reverse complement.
GAGTAAGTCCTTGTAATCCTATCTAGCCCATTGTAATTTCCAAACTACAAGTACCACAATGTATTCAGAATTGCCGGTCTGAGTGAGCTATCCAAGAATGGACCTGGTAAATTTGAGGTCTCTGAAAAAGCTGTGTCTAATTTTCTTATTATAGTCCATGTGCTGACATTGCTACTCTCCTGTAAATAATGAACTGATATTACATTCATACTAAAATACTTTATTACATTGACTTGTGGCATCATAATACAAACAGCAAAATAAAGCATGCGGTTTCATAAACTGCTTCCAGTGTAGATCACCACCTGCTGCATAAATAATTAAAGAATCACATGTTAGCTCCCTCTCTTTTAATCTTTCTTTTCTGAAAATTGACAATCAGCTGATTAAAAATACATTCATAGTATAGTTTAGAGCACTGGCAGAGTTTAATGCAGGAGAAGAGACATCTTATTACACATTATTACGCATTCGAAAACACAAAACTAGGTAAGATAGTCACTTACATTAAACTGCTTGCCAAGATAGTTCTCTGGGGTCTGTGGAACTGAAGGGCAACTAGGCAACACTTGTAATAAGTATTAATGTTGTCAGATACTACTACAAGCTATCTGAATTAGCAAGAGCCTCCTATTTAGCCTTTCAACTTTAAGGTGGCAGCAAGGTCGAACATTTGAGCATTACTCTTGAAGGCTGGCTGTAGGGTAGCACATTAACTTCAGCTAGCATATGTGTGGCTCTTGTCCAAGCAACTTTATATCTTTTTTAAATAAAAGAAAATAGAATGTATTTCTTTTAAGTGTAAATACTTATTCATATGACTAAAGAGCCTCTGCACTATCAGATTCTGTTTGAGGATTTGTGGATTCTTTATATTGTCTGTGTTGTTGGAAACTCCTCACATTCTAAGACTGCCCTACGTAGCAGTACATAAAACAAGCAGTGGGAAAGCCAATAGGTCTTGCCCATGCAAGAGCTATTGACAAGGTGTTTTAGACATGTTGTACAACATTGTAGCTGCTGTTCAGCAGGGCTAAAGGTTAGGGGCGTGTAGTGGGGTGGGATGGGGTGGGGTAGATTGGAGCGGGGTAGATTGGGTAGAGTGGAATGGGGTAGAATGGAGTGAGATGCATTGGTGTAGAGTGGGGTAGAATGGAGTGGGTGGATTGGGGTAGATTAGAGTGGCATGTAGTGGGGTAGATTGTGATACATTTGAGTGAGGTAGATTGGAGTTAGGTAGATTAGTGTGGGGGAGTTGGTTATTGGGTAGATTAGCATGGCAGATTGGAGTCGAGTAGATTGAATTGGGGTAGACTTGGGTGGAGTGGGGTAGATTGGGGTAGAGTGGGGTAGACTGGAGCGGGGTAGAGTTGAGTAGATTAGAGTGTGGCAGATTGGAGTGGGATAGATAGGGGTAGGCTAGATCAGGGTAGATTGGGGTAGAGTGGAGTGAGATATATTGGGGTAGAGTGCAGTGGGATATATTGGGGTAGATCGGTGAAGAGTGTGGTAGATTGGGATAGATTGGAGTGGAGTGAGAAAGAGTGGAGTGGGGTAGATTGGGTGGATTATAGTAGGGTTGAATGGAATGGAGTGGGGGTATATTGGGCTAGTTTGGAGTGGGTTAGATTGGAGTAGGGTAGTTTGGGGATGGAATGGACTGGAGCGGGGTAGTTTGAAGTGGGTGGATTGGGGAGGAGGGGTTTGACTGGACTGGAGTGGGGTAGATCTGAGTGGTGTGTGGTAGATTAGAGTGAAGTGGAGTGGGGTACATTGGGTAGAGTGGAATGGAGTGTGATAGATTGGGGTAGAGTGAAGTGGGATAGATTGGGTGGATTATAGTGGGTAGATTGGAGTGGGGTAGACTGAGGTAGAGTGGAGTGGGGTAGATTGGATATATTGGAGTGGAGTCGAGATTGTAGAGGAGTGAGATTGATTGGGGAAGAGTGGAGTGGGGTAGATTGGAAAGGAGTGGAGTGGGGTAGATAAGGGTGGAAAGGAGTGGGGTAGATTGGGTGGATTAGAGTAGGGTCAATTAGAATGGAGTGAGGTAGATTACAGCGGCTCGATAGCAGTGTGGTAGATTGAATAGGGATGATTGGAGTGGGCTAGTTTGGAGTAGGGTAGATTGGAGTGGAGTGCGATAGATTGGAGTGGGGTGGATTGCAGTGTGGTAGAGTGAGGATCGGTATATTGCAGTGGGATGGGGTGGAATGGGGTAGAGTGGTGTGGATTGGAGTGGAGTGGGGTAGATTGGGGTGGGGTAGATTGAGGTGGAGTGGGGTGGGGTAGATTGGAGTGAGGTGCAGTGGCATGGATTAGATTGGAGTGGAATGGGGTAGATTTGAGGAATGTGGTAGATTGGAGTAGAGTGTGGTGGAGGGAAGTGGGGTAGAGTGGAGTGGGGTAGATTGGGTGGATTCGAGTATGGTAGATTGGAGTGCAGTGGGGTAGACTGTGGTAGGTTGAAGTGGGGTAGATTGTGGTGGAGTGGGGTAGATTGTGGTGGAGTGGGGTAGACTGGAGCGAAGTGGGGTAGGTTACAGTGGAGAGGGGTTGGATAGATTGCATTGGAGTTTGGAGAGGAGTGGGGTAAATTGGAATGGAGTGAGGTAAAATGGACCTGGGGTGTTATATTCCATATAGGTACCCTATATAGGCGCAGGTAACATTGCAACCTTTCACCTATATTCTTCCCTACATTACATACATAACGGTTCTTAGGCACTGACCTTTTACCTAGATATGACACGGCATTCAGAACGCTGGTTTTTCCCTGGTTTGATTCTCAAACATTATGCATGAGGTGTTACACATCTCGGCACGCCCCTGCATTTCCCGGTCGGTCCGAAGACGTACCTGTGGGCAGGTGGGACTCGCCTCTGTTCGCCCGCTGCGGTGGGGTGTGGTCTTGGCTGTCGAGGTGGTGAACCCAGAGCGGGGGCTCGGAGTCTGTGTGCGATCCTGCGGCGGAATGGCGCAGCAACGCGGTAAGCCTTCTGCGCCTCGACTCAGGAACTACGTTTCCCATGGGGCTTAGCGGAAGTAACCGCGATTGCCCAGAACACGTGGGAATGCAACCGGATGAGGAAGACCGGTTAAAGGCAGCCTCGGGTGAAGTCAAAGCTGCTGGTTATTCTCTGGTCGAGCAGCGCCTGCCGCGCTGCGGATTTTTGCCTCAAATTGCGTAGGGTAAGGGTGCACTTGCACCACCTTGATCGGGAGCTTCCCGGTACCACTAATTTTGGATACAATTGCTAATTGACTTTTGGGGGCATAACAAGTACGTGAGACATTGTGATTCAGCCTTAGTGCTAGCTGGGTTCCTCCTACAGCCAAAGCACTCGTGTGTTTTGTATCATAGGGGTGTGACACGTTACATCCAGCTACGAGTACTACCACTGTTTTAGGTATATAGGTTTCGTTATGAAGGATGTGGTTGCGCATATGCACATGACTGTCAAATCATACGAGCTCATTACTCCAGAAACAAAAGACGTATTTTGAACATTATTGTTTGGTTTATCTTTAACAGGGGGTTCAAGAGGTGGCCTTCTGCTCTTCCCCTGTGACGTAGAACCATGTGTGTGTACTGCGCAATACCCACCATTGCTGAGCTAAGATACAGAACTGTTGGTTCCATGCTTATCCCTAATGCAAGGAATGTTATTATTTGTTTTACAGGTATGGGTGGCTCACTGGCTTAGATAAGAGAAACAGTATATCTATATGTTCGCTGATCATTGAGTATTTTGCCTTTCAGGTCTCCCTCCCTGCTGACCCCTTCCTTTCCTTCCCCCGCTTGATCATCCCATTCGCCTGTGCTATTACAGCATTCAGGGTTGGGACTATCGAGAGGTGGACCCCTTTTGGCATCGAACCGTTCCCGGGGAATCGTCGAGCTGACATGAGGCTTCTTGGAAGCACAGCAGGACTGACAGTAGGATTACCATCTCCTGTATAATATCTCTGTATAAAGTTCAGGCCCAACGTCATCCTTTAGGCCGACACAGTAACACAGCAAGGTAGGACCCCTGGGGAGACCTATGGGTATATATACAGCACATCTTGCTTAGGAAGATAGAGGAGACCGTGACTTCCCGGCTGACACACTGACCAGAGACGCTGAGGTTCCTGCATGAAGACGCTCCAGCTCGCAGCGGTCTAACATCCCTCACGGGGTGTCCAACTCGAGACCAGGACGGGGTCCCACATTCTCTAAACTCTCAGGTAATGGGGTGGACTAGATCCTAGAGGGATTCTTGGCATAACACCTACATAGATGCTAGGTACATTTCGGTACATCTAGTTAGGGAGGCATCATAGGAGTACGCACTTTTTATCATGTGTTTTATGTACTTGTATATATTCATGATTTATGCAAGATGGTAGAACTATACCATCCCTTTACCTTTGTAATATTGCTAATCATATATCTCTGCTACTGTCTAATGGTTGTTGCAGCTTATCTATGCTACACTAGAATAACAACTGTTCAATAAATCCTTATTGACAAATGCCCAGTATGGTTATTCTGTGTATCTCTGAGACAAACGAAGTAAGCACGAGTGACTGAGTGAAAGGTAGTATATTGTTTCCACGATCCTGGGGGATCAGGGTTGTCATGTTCTGAGGTTGCCAGAATCTATTCTCTCCGTGATAAGAGGAGATTATAGTGGCACTGTGAGCTAGCTAATACAGACAGGCTAACGTATCCGGTGGGGGTGCACGGAATCAGTCTGCCACCAGTCCCACAGTTTATGTTATCCAAACGCGCAGATCCTAAATAGGTTATATAGGAACTACACGACATGGCGCTGCCAATGTTGGTTGGGTACTTATTTTACAGTAGAATCTGAGTAGTTCAGTCGTGCTATTCTCAGAGACCCCTACTCACAAAGCACCAGAGACGTCTGGAGTGGGTGGGCACAAACTCTGCCACAGCTGAGTAAGCTAAAAAATCCTATTTATTGGCTGTTGGTTAATCAAGCTTGAAGGACACAGTGTTCCTAAAATTGTGCATAAACACCGTATCTTGGTTTCCTTGAAAACTATTTTAGTGTACTAAAAACAATGACTAACGAGGTCTTAGACCTACTGCAACAAGCACTGCCCCTCACAGACGATGAAGATGCAGGCGCAATACAAATTGCACCAAACTTTAGAAATACAGTCACGCTGAGACTGCTAGAGCATGGTTTATCATCTAGGGGTGGCATAGTAGTTTTCGTGATTGAGGCACACGAATCAAACAGAACAGAGGTATTTTATTTGTGGGTTACATTCCCAGGAGCAAATGCAAGAACAAAAACATTTCACTCCTACACAGAAGGAGATGCACCAGCGGAATACTGTCCGTTTGAGGACATAGAGGTTCCGCTCACGTACCAGGAACACTTATACTGGTTTAAAGGCGCCCTACCCCACATAAGAAGAAGAGTAAGACTCGGCCCGCTCGGAAGAGAAGGGGCAACATGGCCAATATTAGCGGCCTACACACCACATCCTGACATTGAAACAATGCCACTAGGAGACTTACTCATACAACATAAAGATTTAATTAAAATCTATAGGAACTTGACGCAATTCGTCATGAGGACTCTTACAGTCCAACCAGCAATAATTGCAACAAATGGAACTCAAATTCAGGGTACAGCAACTAAAATTACACCACAAACATTACACACGGTAATGGGTAGAATGCCCACAAAACGTGAACAAATGCCATTCTGGGTAGCTCAGAAAATAACACAGCTAGAGGCAGTATTCCCTAATACTACCCCGTATGAAAAACACAGAATGCTAACAATCTGCTTGCCGATGGGGATAACTCCACAAGTAGAGGATTGTACCACTTGGGGTACAGTCTTTGCTGCCATTTATACCAGAACTCATGGTATCCCGTCATTAGCAGTAGTACCTGATGTATTGAGACAAATACAAAACGTGTATGGAGCAGAACCTTCCCTAAACTTAGGGATGAAGATACTAGGTAACTATGCCCAGGTATCAGCCATAATATTAGCTAATATTAAAGGGGAAGTAGCTTCAGTGGCTATCCGCCAACGCCTAAGGGAGTTCAGTTCTTTAGAACAAGAACACGAACTACCGAAAAAAATTGAAACTGCATATGCAGAATTAGGCAGAGACAGTTTGGGTGGGAAAGCTTTAAAACCACAACTGATGGGCAGTCTTGAAAAGGACACATCTAAGCAGACACCTGCTTCGACAAAGAAGAAGTGGTACAATAAAAAACAACAAAACTTTAAAGGAAACAGATCTCAATCCCGAGGTAGATCTCCACCACAGGAGCCCTCCGAAAAGAGGTATAACCTCAGGAATAGGGATAATATTAGGAAACCTGACAGGTATCAGGATACTGATACACGTTCTTCTCGTTCCTTTCAGGGTTCATCGAAAAACTCCGAGAGGGAAGGACGGTCAGACAGACAAGAAGAGCGTACAAAGTCCAGAGACAAGCAGCACGCTCAAGATTACACTTCTAAAGAAGAAGAGAAACCAAAGCAAAAGCCACAGTTCAAAAAGAAGAAAGTTGCAGGTCTAAAGATCAGACATGCCCAGAATTCTGAGGACTCGACTACTGAACGGGGAATGGGCTCTGACGATGCTAGACAGTGCGGCAGAAGTAACAATAGCTCGCCAGAACCTGATGGAATTTCTGGTGACAGCGGACTTGAATGATTATATCACGGTAGAAACACCCGATACTAGGGTAAGTGTCCCACATAAAGTATATGAAATAACGCTCCAAATGGAGGGGGACAAATGTAGAACAGTGAGAGGTCTCTTTTGGGAGAACCTGATTTTTGGCTATGATATTTTATTAGCTGAACAAGATTGGCCACCAGCATTCGTCATGGATTGCCCTAAAGGAGAAACTGTAATTCTTCCGGCCTTCTCAGATCATATTCCCAGGCACTTACAACATACATATGCGCAGGAGTGGGCAGTAGCCCAGGCTCCGGCATTATACAAAAACCATGTTGGATGGGATGAGGATTCAACCCACCACATAATTCCTTTAAAAATACTCCAACTGCACAGAGGCAGTATCCAATAAAGCAAGAAGCTAAAAAACAGATCAGGGAGATCTTAGATCAACTTGAATACCAAGGGGTGATCAAAAATTGCACCTCATCAATGAACAATCCTTTGTTTCCAGTCATGAAACCTGGCAATTCATATCGTCTAGTTTTAGATTATAGACATTTAAACACTTGCACTAAGACATTTGCAGTCCAAAATGCACACAGTGCCGCATTAATGAATAACATTGTGCGGAAAAAATATAAAACAACACTTGATATCTCAAATGGATTTTTCTGCCAGAATATAGCGCCCGAAAGCAGGTATCTAACAGCCTTCTCAGCGCTAGGGTCCCAGTGTCAATTTTGTCGACTCCCCCAAGGGTATAAGAATAGCCCGGGGTTGTTTTCGGCCAGAGTAACTGAGTTACTTCAAAATTTGGATGAAGAGGCATTGTCCTATGTGGATGATATTTATGTAACGGACGATGACCTAGAGGAACACTTGATCAGAGTAAATACCATCATTTTGAGATTTGCATCTGAGGGCTACAAATTCAACTTTAAAAAATCAAAAATTGCCCATCTCAGTGTCCTGTTTTTAGGATATGAGCCTTCAAGTGAAGGGAAAAGCCTGGCAGCCAATTTTTTAGAAAATGCGTGCTGCTCCAACATCCAAAATCATTGAAAAATTTACAGTCAATTCTGGGATTCCTAAATTTTGGTAGAACATACATTCTGGATTACGCAGAAAGAGTAAAACCTTTCTACGATTTAATAAAACCTGATTTTTCAGTAAAACAATGGACACAGGAACATACAGATCCACTTCGCTCCTTACAAGCTGACATGATAGTTTCCAAACATTTACAGACACGCGTAAACGTACACAACCTGGTGATCCGTATAGTTGCGGGTCAATCTGGGTACACCTATCTAACATGTAATGAAGGTGAAACAGTACCAATTGTATACAAATCACATTTGCACACGAATGCTAAGATGCGCTTCGCATCTACAGAAAAGATTTTAACAGCAGTACAGACTGCTGTAGTAAGAGAAAGAGCACTGGCTCAGGGGAAATGAATAATAGTAGTAACTCCGGTTCCAGCCTTAGAGGCTGCGACAAAGGCAAGCGTTCCTAATCCTAAAGCTTTACATCCGAGATGGATACAATGGGCTAATTCTCTCACTGCAACAGATGTAGAATACAGGTACGACCCAAATTTAAAGACACAAGCATTCCTGCAATACGAACAAGAATATCCTCTACCAAACGAAATAATGCCTCTAGATCAGTATGAATATATAATTTACACTGATGGATCAGCTCAACCGGCCATAGGAAGTAAGCAACAATATAGCGCAGCATGTGCAATCGTTAAAGGTCGCATGGGGGATGGAAAATTCCACCCAAGTTGCACAAAAACGCAGTCTCTAGGAGACTGCATGGCACAGCTGGCAGAGTTAAAAGCGCTGATACTGGCACTGGTAAATACGGATCGAGAATTCCCCACACCAATTGTGTGCGATTCCTTTTACTGTGTGCAGTCTTACAATGAATATTTGCAGTACTGGGTTCAAAACGGGTTCAAAGATGCAAAAGGTGGCACAATTAAGCATAAAATGCTATGGGAACAGGTAGTGGAGTTTAAAACCGAACTACCGAGGGCTCACGTGATACATACACTGAGTCATCAGCGTGATGTCGTTCACGTTGAAGGGAATTCATTGGCTGATGAAGCCGCAAAGGGTGCTGTATGTACGGCTTCCATAGCTGCAATCACTCATTCTAAAACGAGAATAGACGGTGAGATTATGGTAGCTGTCAATGCTTGTCGCAAAAACAGCGGAGCAGTACCAAAAAGGTTTCTACTCAAGTACTCCTACAAGTTAGATGCCAATAACATTCCATTTGCTCAGATTACTGGAGTGGGGGATAGAGTAATTCCAAACATGGATCCTAGGTTAGGTTTAATTCTAGCAGCACACGAAGGGATAGGTTCTGCACATGCAGGAGTTACGGCTATTGTTTCTTTATTGAAACAATGCTATTGGTGGCCTGGATTAACAAAGCAGACTAAAGACTATGGGGTCGATTCCGATCTCGGCCGGAAGCGCACCTAACACTATTCGTCCGGAAAAAAACCAAGCCGAACGCGTGCTTCCCGACCGATTCGAACAGTCGTCCGAACGAGCAAGTACGATGCGCATAACTGCTCAGATTCCGAGCGAGCCGTACTTACCCATTCCAGCTCCTGTTCCCCGCCCGAGCCGGATCCGTAAACGCCGAATCGAGTCGCACGGAAGCAAATACACAGCACCTTCCGGCCGGACTAGTACGATATGCCTTCCGTACGCGCCGAACCCGTCGCTACGTCCGGCACGTCAGAGCATCTGGGAGAGCTGCACATAAGCTCCGATTCGCGCCACAAGACGATCCACGGCGACGAGACGAACAAGCCAGCGACGAGTACGAGTCGAAGCCACGAGAAACCCGAACGAGACGACCCAACCATGAATCCCATCACGCAGGTCCTACCAATACTCTACATCTATTATCGGGACCGGTACGGACGCGTACGGCGCAGACGGTAAGTCAAACACCCACAACACAAACAAAAGACACGTACCCGACATATGTCACACACACATAGGGATGCAGAAATGACGTACACTAGCAACAGCAGAACCATAGGGGCGGGATGGCTATCACCAATGCCATCCACACCCATAGGGGGATGGATGCCTACCACTACCACCACCCCTACTCAGGGGGGCCTGGATGCCTGTCACTACTACCATCCCCACTCATTGGGGGATGGATGCCTACCACTACCACCACCCCTACTCATGTGGGCCTGGATGCCTGTCACTACTACCATCCCCACTCATAGGGGGACAGATGCCTGTCACTACTACCATCCCCACTCATAGGGGGATGGATGCCTACCACTACCACCACCCCTACTCATGGGGGCCTGGATGCCTACCACTACCACCACCCCTACTCATGTGGGCCTGCATACCTGTCACTACTACCATCCCCACTCATAGGGGGATGGATGCCTACCACTACCACCAACCCATCTCAGGGGGGCCTGGATGCCTACCACTACCACCACCCCTACTCATGGGGGCCTGGATGCCTGTCACTACTACCATCCCCACTCATAGGGGGATGGATGCCTACCACTACCACCACCCCTACTCAGGGGGGCCTGGATGCCCACCACTACCACCACCCCTACTCATGGGGGCCTGGATGCCTGTCACTACTACAATCCCCACTCATAGGAGGATGGATGCCTACCACTACCACCACCCCTACTCAGGGGGGCCTGGATGCCTACCACTACCACCACCCCTACTCATGTGGGCCTGGATGCCTGTCACTACTACCATCCCCACTCATAGGGGGATGGATGCCTACCACTACCACCACCCCTACTCATGGGGGCCTGGATGCCTACCACTACCACCACCCCTACTCATGGGGGCCTGGATGCCTACCACTACCACCACCCCTACTCAGGGGGCCTGGATGCCTACCACTACCACCACCCCTACTCATGTGGGCCTGGATGCCTGTCACTACTACCATCCCCACTCATAGGGGGATAGATGCCTACCACTGCCACCACCCCTACTCAGGGGGGCCTGGATGCTTACCACTACCACCAACCCTACTCATGGGGGCCTGGATGCCTACCACTACCACCACCCCTACTCATGTGGGCCTGGATGCCTGTCACTACTACCATCCCCACTCATAGGGGGATGGATGCCTACCACTACCACCACCCCTACTCATGGGGGCCTGGATGCCTACCACTACCACCACCCCTACTCATGTGGGCCTGGATGCCTGTCACTACTACCATCCCCACTTATAGGGGGATGGATGCCTACCACTACCACCACCCCTACTCAGGGGGCCTGGATGCCTACCACTACCACCACCCCTACTCATAGGGGGATGGATGCCTGTCACTACTACCATCCCCACTCATAGGGGATGGATGCCTACCACTACCACCACCCCTACTCATGGAGGCCTGGATGCCTACCACTACCACCACCCCTACTCATGGGGGCCTGGATACCTACCACTACCACCACCCCTACTCATGTGGGCCTGGATGCCTGTCACTACTACCATCCCCACTCATAGGGGGATGGATGCCTACCACTACCACTACCCCATCTCATGTGGGCCTGGATGCCTGTCACTACTACCATCCCCACTCATAGGGGGATGGATGCCTACCACTACCACCACCCCTACTCATGTGGTCCTGGATGCCTGTCACTACTACCATCCCCACTCATGGGGGCCTGGATGCCTACCACTACCACCACCCCTACTCATGGGGGCCTGGATGCCTACCACTACCAGCACCCCTACTCATGGGGGCCTGGATGCCTACCACTACCACCACCCCTACTCAAGGGGGCCTGGATGCCTACCACTACCACCACCCCTACTCATGTGGGCCTGGATGCCTGTCACTACTACCTCCCCACTCATAGGGGGATGGATGCCTACCACTACCACCACCCCTACTCATGGGGGCCTGGATGCCTACCACTACCACCACCCCTACTCATGGGGGCCTGGATGCCTACCACTACCACCACCCCTACTCATGTGGGCCTGGATGCCTGTCACTACTACCATCCCCACTCATAGGGGGATGGATGCCTACCACTACCACCACCCCTACTCATGTGGGCCTGGATGCCTGACACTACTACCATCCCCACTCATGGGGGCCTGGATGCCTACCACTACCACCACCCCTACTCATGGGGGCCTGGATGCCTACCACTACCACCACCCCTACTCATGGGGGCCTGGATGCCTACCACTACCACCACCCCTACTCAGGGGGGCCTGGATGCCTACCACTACCACCACCCCAACTCATGTGGGCCTGGATGCCTGTCACTACTACCATCCCCACTCATAGGGGGATGGATGCCTACCACTACCACCACCCCTACTCATGGGGGCCTGGATGCCTACCACTACCACCACCCCTACTCAGGGGAGCCTGGATGCCTACCACTACCACTACCCCTACTCATGTGGGCCTGGATGCCTGTCACTACTACCATCCCCACTCATAGGGGGATGGATGCCTACCACTACCACCACCCCTACTCATGTGGGCCTGGATGCCTGTCACTACTACCATCCCCACTCATAGGGGGATGGATGCCTACCACTACCACCACCCCTACTCATGGGGGCCTGGATGCCTACCACTACCACCACCCCTACTCATGGGGGCCTGGATGCCTACCACTATCACCACCCCTACTCAGGGGGGCCTGGATGCCTACCACTACCACCACCCCTACTCATGGGGGCCTGGATGCCTACCACCACTACCATCCCCACTCATAGGACGGGTAATGCATGACACAACCAGCATACTCCAACATAAGGAATGTCAGAAAAAGACATCACCCTAACATCATGACAAGCGTGTGTAGTCTGTGTCAAATGCCTACAACACTGAACATGACAATGAACATACTATCACATGTGTCACACATAAATGTGTGTGGCCTCCACGATGCAAGCAGACCATGACCACTGTGGCAATGGGGTCTAAACCCCCATCATTACAGTGACCAAAATGTAAGTGTGGTGTCCATAGCTGAAGCCCAATTGAACATTGTGGCAATGGGGTCTAAACCCCCATCATCACAGTGACCAAAATGTAAGTGTGGTGTCCATAGCTGAAGCCCAATTGAACATTGTGGCAATGGGGTCTAAACCCCCATCATCACAGTGACCAAAAGGTAAGTGTGGGGAAGCACATTTTGAACATTGTGGCAATGGGGTCTAAACCCACATCATCACAGTGACCAAAATGTAAGTGTCGGGTCCATAGCTGAAGCACATTTTGAACATTGTGGCAATGGGGTCTAAACCCCCATCATCACAGTGACCAAAAGGTAAGTGTTGTCATGGAAAAAGCTGCAACTGCCAAACAGCATGGATGATTCCTGGTCACACAACAACAAACACATCAGTGGCAAAGTAGTGCTTGTGTCCCATAGCAACATAGATTGGGTGAGGCAAACAGTGCAGTGCAAATAAGACATACCTTTGGCCATGTGCAGACAAACATCACCCATGGGGGCTGACATTGTCAACATTTATCAATTACACAATGACAGAAGTGACCATCATAATGCAGACCCACATATCTGCACCAATGGACACACAAATTTAGATATCCTGTGGAGACTGTAGATGTGAGGTGAACAAATACCATACCATGGCAGCAATGGGACATACAAACCCTGATCATTGTGCTGACTGATGACCTAGGAGTCCCAGGGACAGCAGGGGAAATCCACCAAACAACATACATCCAATGGCACACTAAAGATATGCCAATGCAGTGGTGCAGATGCACAAACACAAACAGGCAGCCTCACACTGCATATCAAACACAACAGGTGATGGGGGGGGGGTGTGCCAGTGTCCCCAGGCAACCACACAACACATGAGGAGGCCTGAATCACAATTACACAGATGTGTATACAGTGCCACACAAAAGTAACTCATGGATGGGATTCCCCTATGTGGGCAATCAGGCATTGTTAGATGAGAGGGAGCCCAAATAACACATGTCACACAAGCTTGTAGGAACAGCAACTAACACAGCAAGAGACAGACCCACCACACCACTACTCCCAGGGACCCCACATTGTGGTGACACTAGCCTGCATGATAATCCCACTGTGATGACAAAGGTAGATGTCGTTCACACTGTGAACCACAGCCATGTGTCCTGAGCAACTAACTACCATCATACCTACACAAGCACAAATCAATCAGCACGGCCTGTCAGCCAAGGCCAATATGGAGGTAGGGGTCTAGCTGTGCAACAACTCACATTTGCACACACTCAACACCACACACCTTGATCTCCAACAATGTGCAGCTGTGAAGCTCACATGGACCGGTGACATTGCACATGCACCCATGACAATGCCAGGGGGGGTGGTGGGAACTAAGGTGCGAAACCCATCACACATGACCAGTCAACAAGACTCGTGAATGTCTGACACACTGCACAGTACGCCGTACATGGGCATGACGTGAAATCCACCCCAATCAATGGGATCCCGGCCACAGTCACACACCAATGAAGAAGCCAAGGTCACCCACAAAGAACACACATAGACAACTTCCAACATTGCAGCTCTGACCCTGAGGAGTGGCAGCAGTTACACACACAACGTGTCACAATCACTGAAAGCTACCACAAACTGTAAATTACATGACTTGTGTAACCAACAAGTGCCAAGGGGAATCCTGACTGTGTCCCATCTGCGTTGGCCCACATCCCCAGCCCTGACAACAAAGACAACTAGGGATGACAACCTGATGAACATTAGTTTGCCATGCACCCACATCCCGGAGAAACCAGGTCCAAGATGCTGGATGAACACAGGACAACTCAGCAAGCATCACAAACAGGAACATCCCTAGGGACACAGCCTGTGTAGGAAAAGGGAAGGGAACACACACAGACATGCTCACACAACACACAACACGGGCCCAGGCAATGTCACGGGATTACACACTGCCATGAGGGCACTCCACTCCTGTGGAATGTCCGCTGTTCCAAACCTTGTCTGTGCACGACTCAAACATGTCAGCAGAACACTCGGTCAGTGAGTCAACAACTACAACACACTGAAGGCTCTGCTCACTTCAGCCTGGGTACGGGAGTGTCACGTCAGTCATCTGCATACACCCTAAACACGTGTCAAGCAAGTTGCACTGTATACACAGATGAGTCCTTCAACATTGATGTGCCAAACTGCATGTCCAGTGGAGATGGGCACACAGTCAGGGAAATAGAAACATTGAACAGTGGTAAGCCCACCAGATGTGCATCAGTGTAAGCCAAAGATGTTAATTTACAAATGCAAAACGTACATCCCTGTGTCAATTGCTGAACATTACACCCTCAGACTGCAGCAAAGGATGCTATAGATCCAGACTACATTAGGACACATATCCCATGGACCACATGGAGTCCATCACAGCAACACTTCATTTTCCTGATCTGAACACTATTACAACTGCAAATGCATGATGATACTCATCTACATCATGCAGAGACATCTTAAGGATTTTGGGGGCCCTGGGCCAAACGTATTTTGGGGGCCCCTTTTGGAACAGCTTTGAATTTATGATCCATTTTCAGCCCTTTCATGCCCTCTTTGGCCAGGTCACTGACAGTGCACATGTGCAGTCGTCCAAATTCTAAATGTGCTTACATCTAATATTCATGGATAGTGACATTTGTTTTCAATATTGTAATACAACGGCAACTCACTAATATTTCTACAAATAATCTCTATGACTCCCTCACATTTCTCATATGTGAGGTTTTGATCTATAAGAAACTTTTTTTTTGGTGTTACATGAAACATAAACACAACATTTCTCTGCAAAATGTCTGTAATAGACTCTCGCACATCACTCACTTTAACATTACATTATAGGAAAAGATATTTAAAACAATCCCTGTAAGATTTATTCAAGGTCATCAGGGCAAGACTCGCTGTAGAACAGAGCTGGCTGTATCAGGGGGCCCCATGAAAGGAGGGGGCCCTGGGCCAGAGCCCACTTTGCCCATGCCTTAAAACGTCTCTGACATCATGTACATCCAAAGAAAAACCACAAGTAAACAAAAAGAGGCTTTATTCAGCAAATGTTAAATTAAAACTTGAAGTCCAAAAGAAACTAAGGCCAATGGCCAGTCCAAATACACAGTCCCAACAGGGTGATACGTGACAACTTGTCACCCATTGCTTGCCTGCACTGGTACGGACAGGGGACATCCCCCTCGGAGGGGCATACAAGGGGCAGGCCAGGCACCGCAGGGACAGGATCAGGGGATGCCAGAAGGAGGCAGTGAAGGGGTGGTGGGTGCAGGAGTGTCACCGGCAACTGCAGTGGAGGTGTCTGACTCAGTGGGGGCTGGTACCACTGTAGGGCACAACTCAGATGGTGTGGGTGCTGCAACCACTGCAGTGGGCGGGTCAGATGGAGTGGACTGGGTCCCCACTGCAGTGCCCGAGTCAGACGGGGTGGTTGTGGACTCCACTGCAGTGCATAACTCCAAGGGAGTGGAAGGGGGGGCAGATGAGGTGGGCAGGACAGAGGCGGGGGAACCGGTCTCCACACCAGTGGCACAAACAGGCAGAGCGTCTGGTTTGGGGGTAGAAGAGCAAGTGGTAGGGGTGCAGGGCCTAAGCAGTTTGGGGATGCGGTATCGGTGTGTGGGGGAACCTGGGGCAGGGTGTGGCGGTGGAACCTGTGCAGTGGTGGCCTGGGGAATGGAGGAGAGAGACTGTGTGGTGCAGCTGCGTGGTGGTGGTGGTGGGGTCTTGCCCTTCCTGGTCCGGGGGGACTTACGAATTGGGTCCTCTGTCTGCCTGTGCCTGGGGGAGGGTGTCCGGGTGTGAGGGGCACTCCCCTCTGTGTGTGGTGGTTACCTCTTCCGCCTGGACTTCGTGTCAGGTGTATCTGTGGGGAAGAGGCCAAGCTCACAGAGGAAGAGCTTCTGGGAGGGGGGGGTTGCAGGTGAGGCAAGGGAAGGGCTTTTGGAGGGAGAGGTATCTGAGGACTGCGCAGTGCTCGTGGATGCGTGTGTGTGTGTCTGGGTCCCATCCCCTGTGAGTGAAGTATCAGTCCCCTGACTGTGCGTGCGTGTGCGTCTGGATTTTGGCTTGTGTGTCTGTGTGCCGCTTGTGTCTGTGCTGGTGCGTGCCGGTGCCGGTGTGTGTGTGCTTGGGACAGGTAGGGTGCTGGGGATTGTGGATGGGGCAGAGGTAGGAGGGGTGAGGGACTGTTGCAGGAGGGACACTGCTGCCGTCAGTGAGGAGGCCATGGACTGATTGGTCCGATGTAGGGCAGACATGCCAGATGACATGCCCTCCATGAATGACACCAGTTGTGTCAAAAGACCCGTGTATGCATGGAGGACACTCAACATTGATGTCTGCCCTACATGGATCTGCTTAAGTAAGTCCACAGACTCCACACTCAGGGCAGCAGGGGGGACAGAGGCAGGGGGTGCGGTGCCTGGCATGAAGGAGACACGCTCCCCTACACGGGAGCCTCCTCGGACATGTGGGATGGGAGCAGATGGGAGGGTGGAGATGGTGGTGGTGGCGGGGACAGACTTGCTTGCCGTTGCCTCAGGTCTGCTGACACCCGCCTCCACAAGGGAGTCCTCACTGGAAGTGCTGTTTTCCCCAGCCGAGGTGGTCGTAGCTGAGGTCTCCTCAGTGTGGCTCCCCTCACCCTCCGTGCCACTGGGTCCCTCGCTCTCCCCTGCAGTGGACCCAGTCTGGCTCTGCCGCTCCTCTTGGTCCGTGGAGCTGTCTCCTCCTGTGGCCGTGGATGTATCTGCAAACAATCAGGATAAACAGAGCAACATTAGTCACCTGTACTGACCACACACACCACAGTAAGTACAGCACATCACAGAGCAAGCCCTGCCATCATTTGCTAGACATTGCAATTAGTGCTGACACAGATTTTAAGAAGCCCATTGTCTGCCTGACAGTCAGTCATGCCACACATATCCTACCTGTCCATGCACCCATCTGTCTGCTGCCTGTTGTATGCGACTAATCATATGTGCACACATGCACCACATACACAGTTGTTGGACATCCAAGAGTATATATGGAAATGTGTCACTCCAAACACATGCCATCTCCTGCCAGTGACTCAGTACATGTGTCAGGAAAAGTGATGGGCAAAGTCTCTGTTGATATGCGGGTTTTGCTTCCATCACCAGACACAACGATGTCCTCATGTCCTGATAGACAATGCAACAATGGTGTGCATGCAGGACATATCACACCACTGCTGGATCACCCTTTGCGATTGGAATGTCATGGCACAGGCCTGTCTGGCAAGTCAGTCATAACTGTCTCCTGTCACAGGGGCAGTGCATACACACAACACCAGTCTGCACTGTGTCACAATCAGGGGAGTTTTAGAAATGTAAGCCCTGTAACTGACAGGTGCACATGTGCACCCCTGGCCACCCACATCACGAGGACTGAGATGATCCCACATCAATCAAATGAGACATTTGAGTGACTGCAAACACAAATCCATACACATGAGCACTTCACCGTCTGATGAGAATGAACCAAAGCTGCCTGCACCTCAATGTTTCATACAACATTGTGCACAGTCAAGGGATCAGAGACCTATGCATTGACCTATGTGCAGATCCCATAGTCATAACTCAGATGGCTGGCCACCCCAAATTGTTAAACACTCCAGGAGTCCAAATAGCAAGGCCACACCACGGTGACACAGAGGCACACACCTGAGTGCACTCTTCACAATGCCCAATATGTATGCTGACACACAGGAGTGGGAGAACAGAGTGCCTTCGATGTACGGAGTAGGCATTACAGTCCTGGTCCATGTGCAACATGGTATTACCCTGAACACTAGGCAGGTGGCTATGCATGTGTCACACACATGATGTACATACTTCTGAGGCCCCTACCTTGGTCTCTGCAGCAGCATGGGTGTGTGGCACATACTCCAGACATGTGGTGAGTCAGAGCATTAATTGGAACACATATTAAAGCCATACCCAGAGTACATGTCAGATCACAGGCAATGTGAGCAATTGTACCACCCATGCAGCCCACCACAAAGTTCCTGTAACTGATGCTGTCCCCAACTTGAACCACAGGTAACTGCAAGTACACAGTACCCAAGTGACCTGAGTCACAGACTGTAAGGGCCACACCTGTATATCAGATGAGGAGGGGGCATGACACAAGTGAGGGACATGAGTCCAGGACGACATGACAGTTGTACTGTGGAAGTAGAACCAGGCTAAAGGAGTGCATAGAGCATGTCAGTCATAGTACACAGTTGAGGCTAGCACTTACTCCCTCCTTGCTGCTGTCTGGCCTTCAGCTGCCCATCCAGGTCAGGGAAGACCACCGCCAGGATCCGGCGCATGTGGGGGGTCAGGGTCCGGTGTCCGCCCCTCCTGCGAGGAGGCGACAGCTTCAGCTGGACCCTTGCGATCCTCCGGGTCCAGCCCCGAAGGTCCTGCCACCTCTTCTGGCAGTTGCGGATCCTGTAGACCCCCACAGATCGCACTGCCCGGACGATGGTCAGCCAGATCTCCTGCTTCTGGTGGGCATCAACCTGTGAGGATGACAAAGTGAAAAGGCCATTACTACACATGCAACATTTCCGTGCATCACACAGTTGGATATACATGTCTCAATCACAGGGGCATATGATCTACACAGGTAGTGCAACTATGGCTATGAACAGTTTGCCAGCAGTTACTACATGGTATCATTGCCTGGGAAGTAAAACTTTGTTGGAATGCACTGTTACTGCACTATACCTGTTCAGTGCATGTGACTACACACTTTGGGGGGTGACAACTACTCAGTGAGCATGCTACCCACTGGTGTACACACTGTACGTCTTGCTAGTCAGACAACATGCACAATTAGTAAGGCAGTGGACAGCACACTCACCTGCTCCCCTGGTTTCCCGTACAGCTTGCTGTACTGTGGAAGGAGGCTGTCCAGCAGGGCCTGGGTCTCCTCAGTGCTGAAGGCTGGGGCTCTATCCACAGTACGTGCCATTGCAGTAGCCAGAGGATACAGAGTCAGCAGCAGTGTTGGTGGCAGATGTCGTCCTGGAGCATGTAGTGCAGGCAAGTGAGCTCTCAGGGGAACAGCCAGCATTATATGTGTGCTGCAGAGGCAGATACTGTCCCATGTGTCCAAAGTGATAGGTCCAAGTCATTTGCATCTTCTGAATCTGGCCAATCCATGGAATTGCACCACTTATACACGCCCACAGCATCATTCAAAAGTTTAACTTCATGACACCCATGAATTTGCAACATTGTTGTGGCTGGCCAACTGAATTCACTGCATCCGACTCGTACAAGCTTCGAAAACGCGTCCGTTACCATGTCAGGCCATAGCCAATGCGTGCGCACCAATCGGTCCATTGCTGTACAACGCGTATTTCGAAAAACAACACGCATCCGTTCACATCATATGCAATGTCCAATGCGTGCGCACCGATCGGTCCATTGCTGTAGAACGCGTATCCGTTCACATCATATGCAATGTCCAATGCGTGCGCACCGATCGGTCCATTGCTGTACAACGCGCATCCGTTCACATCATATGCAATGTCCAATGCGTGCGCACCGATCGGTCCATTGCTGTACAACGCGCATCCGTTCACATCATATGCAATGTCCAATGCGTGCGCACCGATCGGTCCATTGCTGTACAACGCGCATCCGTTCACATCATATGCAATGTCCAATGCGTGCGCACCGATCGGTCCATTGCTGTACAACGCGCATCCGTTCACATCATATGCAATGTCCAATGCGTGCGCACCGATCGGTCCATTGCTGTACAACGCGCATCCGTTCACATCATATGCAATGTCCAATGCGTGCGCACCGATCGGTCCATTGCTGTACAACGCGCATCCGTTCACATCATATGCAATGTCCAATGCGTGCGCACCGATCGGTCCATTGCTGTACGACGCGTCCCTGTACAAGTCACTCGCATATGTCACCATGGTTGTCACTGGTGAACGTATGCCAGCCACATTTACTTGCCAGGGACTCAGGGGCACACCTACAACACCACAGCTGGTCCACACTGTATCCTAAGGCATGTAAGGCTGCATTACCTTTTCTGTGTATGGGGGTCAACATGTGGTTTTTTGGGTGGCACTTGGGGGCAGCCACTCCCAGGCTGTGCACGTGTTCATGGGGACAGAATCCTTTGTGTGTTGTGCACATGACCACTGTGGTGCGCAACTGTTCATTTCAGAGCATGTGGCATGGTCACATTTCCAGGTTGTGTATGTGTATGTCATGTCACATACCCCCTGAGTCCCATGTGGGAAGGTATGTACATCACAGGGTGACCCATTGCCACAATAGTGATGGCCCTCCACAGTCTGTGTGCATGTTGTGTTTCCGATGTCTCTGATTCCATGTGCACAATGGGAGACAGTCTCCACATCCACGTTGTTTGTGCATGGACTTTGATGTTGTGCGTGTGTGTGTCACAGACGTCCATGTCTGTCCTGCAGAGGCAACAGGGGCCACTACCTGTGGGAGTCATGGTTGTTTTGCTGACGTGTACATGATACGCCATGTCATGCCAGTGTCCATGTGGCAATAGAGGGTCCCTGGGAATCTACCTGTCAATGAGCTGTGATGCCTGGGGCACATCTGTCCTCACATGTCACTGTGGTGTGTGTTTGGAACGTGACAGCAGTACATGGGTACTGTGACACACCCTAATGATATCCCATAGCACAACCTGGAACTTGTTGTCAACACATGTTGAACTGTGATGTTAGATGTTGGCCATGTAGGTGCCATACATGTCCTTACAGAACGGCAAACACATCAGGTACTTGTGTCTCATAAGGATGTATCATGTGATATTGAGTATGGTCTATGCCACATATGTGGGGTGACTGACAATCTTTCTTTCTTCACCTATGCACTGCAGGGCACCAGCTGTCCATAGACCATTCCCTGACCTTGCAACGATGGCTGAACGTGACTGCATCCGACGGTACCGCTTCAACAGGCCGCTGATTGAGGAATTGGCGGTGCGGTTGGCCCCACATTTGGAACCTGGCCGGCCATACCCTACAGCGCTGACCCCCAAGGTGAAGGTGATGGCAGCCCTACACTTCTTTGCCACCGGTACCTTTCAACACACTGTGGCGTCTGCTGGTGGGATGTCACAGACCATGTTCAGCCGTGTGCTACGCGATGTTTTGGAGGCAATGTTGAGATACCTGAACCAGTACATCTATTTCCCTAAACGTCAACAACTCACTGACGCCAAGAGTGACTTCTATGCCCTGGGGAGGATGCCACATGTCATTGGCTCCATTGATGGGACACATGTGGCTTTGGTACCACCACAGGCACATGAGCAGGCATACAGGAACAGGAAACATTACCATTCGATCAATGCTCTGGTGGTATGTCTTGCAGATATGAGCATCTCACACGTGTGTGCCCGTTTCCCCGGTTCTGCACACGATGCCTACATGATGAGGAGTAGTCGCATCCAGAGGATGATGTCACAGATGCAGAACTAGCGTGCCTGGCTTGTCGGTGTGTACTGACTTTGTACCATTGTGTGTGTTCTGCAATGTTGTATTCCGCCCTCTTTTCCAACTCAGCTAATGTGCAATTGTCTGTATGTAGGTGACTCCGGATACCCCAACATGCCGTGGTTGCTGACACCCCTCAGGAACCCTGTGACACCAGCCCAGATGCGCTACAATGAGGCACATGGTCAGAACAGGAGAGTGATCGAGCGGACATTTGGTCTCCTGAAGAGCCGCTTTCACTGCCTAGACAAGACAGGAGGGGACCTCCCATATGCCCCAGCAAAGGTGTGCAAGATTGTCATCGTCTGCTGCATGCTACACAACCTGGCAGTGCGGAAGGAGTTGCCTCTCATCCTGGATGACGATGACCAATATCCGCCACCTGTGGAGGATCCTGGCCTGGGCCACGATGCCAGTGATGATGATGATGATGAGGGGGATGTCCGCACACAGCTCATCACCAACTTCTTCAGCTGAATGTGAGTATCCAGAGATGTCATGTCAATGATGTGAGTTTGCATGATATGTGTTGGTGGTGCTCTGGTGCTGTTTGAGTGTGGCCATGTGCTACTTGACTGGATGCGTGCAGCGATGTGTCCTTACAGGTAGTCTGTACTCCCCAACAGTGTTGACATGCTAACTTGGTTTTGTGTAGGTATCTTGTGACATGTATTGGGCATGAGTATTGCAGTTCTGTCCTGTTCTTCAGTGCTTTTGACTGTGTGTCATGTCTGTCCTTCACAGGGTACTTTCAGAGTTGTTTGGTCTACTCGGATCCCCCGACACCATGATTCAGCTTTCAGGTTGGTAGCAGTTGTTTCCCTACAGGTGATGTGCCACACACCCCTGGACTTTATTTCTTCTACACTTGTTGACTGTGTGGCCACTGCCACGTGGGATTACCTTGTATTTGTAGTGGACACAACATGTTGCAAATGTGTAATAAACCTGTGCTTCACTTTGGGATGTGCGTTGTCTGTGGTCACACATCTGACTGACATTTGCTTACTGCACCTGTGGGCTAGTTAACACAGACTCTGAATAGGTGTGGTGTCTGTGCATTCCACTGTATTTCCTGGCAACATCAGTGTAGGCGATGAGTCAGATGGCCCTGGTGTCTATGTGTTGTGTAGCCCTAGTGGTGTGTCTCCCTCATATGTGTCACGTCGCCATGACTCACATGACGGTGTTGAGCTTGCTGTAGCAGTTAGCATGCACAGTGTCATTTAGCAGATCATCATCTCCATGACAGAAACCACGTTGGAATCACAACAGAGGCAAGTATGGTGTATTAGTGAGTTTATTTACATACATGTGTGAGGATAGTGCACAGGATGGTGGGTGCTGTACATTGGGATTGGAATCCAAAGTTCCCAGATGAGTTGGAAGTGTTAGTAGCAGAAATGTCCTGAGTAAAGTCCACAGTCATCGGATACATTGGTCCAACTTAAACTCCCCATGTCATGTGACAGGGTGAACAGTTTGCACACAAAGGAGAATTTCCAGAACAGGTGTTGGGTTCCTGGGGGATGTACATGGCCATCGGCCTCTCAGTTTTCCTTCCTCGGACGACCCCTCTTCTTTCGGGGGGGACCCTCACGTGCAGGCTGCTGCGGTGCAGAGGACTCTCCGCCAGAGTCATCCTCCCTCCCTGTGGCAGTTGCAGTTGTTGCAGCACCAGATGTTGTGGGCACACAGGGAGGTGTGGCCATGTTGGTGCTAATCTGGTGGAGGCATGTCAATATGTCCCTATGCACCGCTGTCAGTTCTTGCAATGTGTCCCACTTGGACTCCATGCCAGACATGTGTGTCTCCACACGGGACATGTGTGTCTCCACACGGGACATGTGTGAGTCCAAGCGGGCATGATGGGCAGCCTGCTGCTGTTGAATGTCCTTGAGGATCCCCACTACCTGGCTGACCTCTCCGGTGCTATTCTGGTACGCATCAGCAATGCATACCAGTTGTGGGTCATCATGCAGTCCAGACCCCTCTGCAAACTGCGACCTATGCCTATCACTCCTCCCACCACCCCTGGCCACACGTGCGGGACCTGCGGTGGCACGCACAGGTGACCCTAGGCCCCCTTGGGGGTTGGTACTGGGGTTGTTGTCCGTTGCTCCACGGTGGGCCGGGGTCCCTGTGCTGTTGTCATTGGTGGTCCTTGGTCTGTCCGTGTCGGCGGGGGTGGTCTGTGTGTTGGCAGTTGTTGGAGGAGTGGGTGCAGGGGTGCAGATGTTGGTCCTGCTGGTGCTGCATGATGACTCACACCGGAGGGGCCAGGTAGGTCTTCGCCATCCGAGGAGGGCAGAGGCTGTTCCACACCAGTGAGCTCAGTGTCCCCCGGAGCCTGGGACAGGGACTCCTCATCGTCTGCTGCTGTGTCCCCATCATCACCTGTTTTTGGAAGAGACACACAATGTATGTTATGTTTCTACAGGCATCAATGGTTCAAACACCTGACAGTTGTGACTGTACCTCTGGATGCGGGCCTGTACATTGCATTGTCCTAAGTTGTCACAGTCAGAGGTTGATATTGGTGTAGCACATTGTCCTGCCAACCTGAAGCATTTCAATGTGAATGTTGAGGTGTGTGCATGGCCAGCATTGGTGGTATTTGGTGGACATCCGGACCTCCTTCTCCCCCCAGCCCAGTTATCCCACCATGAAGCATGCCACCCTTGCAGTGGGTGCAGGTTAAATCTCAGGATGTCAGTCAGTAGTGTCCTGCTGTTGGTTGGTGCCCAGTTCCCAGCAGGGCCTGGTACTCCCCACAACAGAGCACCATTGTCAGACATCTTAGAAGTGGCTTTTCACTCCATGTGAGGTGTGCATGCTTCAGTGTGAGCTTGTTGGGCCATGTGGGTGGGGGATGTTGAGCTGTGACTACCACTCCCATCATGCTATTGCCTACACCCCCTTCCCAGCATGTCCATACTTCCTTCCTTTTGAGTGGACTTCACTGTGTGTGAGTGTGACAGCAATGGCAAGATGGCTGACAGTGTGGTCCTGTTGTTTGTTGGTGCACAGTTCCCAGCAGGGCCTTGTGCTCCACACAGCAGTACCCAGTGTCAGCCATCTTGTCAGTTCTTTTCCACTCCCTGTGATGTGAGCATGGTTCAGAGTGGTGTTGATGGGCCAATTGTGAGGGTGACCAATATCTGTGACTACCACTCCCATCATGCTATTGCCTACACCCCCTTCCCAGCATGCCCATACTTCCTTCCTTTTGACTCTGCTTCCCTGTGGGGTAGTGTGCCTGTGCTGACAGGATGGCTGACAGTGTTGTCCTGGCGTTTGTTTGGCTACAAGTCCCATAAGTGTTCCTGTGCTTCACACAGCATAACCCAGTGTGGTTGTTCTTTGTGGGATATTTAATTAGAGTGTGAGGCATTGCATTCTCCCAGGTGAGTTGTGTGGAGTTTGTGTTAAGGGGGTGTGTGAGAAAAGCTTCTGGTGACTATGGTCAGAGCTGTCAGTCCTCCTACCCACCCAGCCAGATATCCCACCATGGAACGTGCTTCCATTGCAGGGAGTGCAAGTTGGCTTTCAGGATGTCAGGCAGTGGTGTCCTGCTGTTGGTTGGTGCACAGTTCCCAGCAGGGCCTTGTGCTCCCCACAGCAGTACCCAGTGTCAGCCATCTTGTCAGTTGTTTTCCACTCCCTGTGATGTGAGCATGGTTCAGAGTGGTGTTGATGGGCCAATTGTGAGGGTGACCAATATCTGTGACTACCACTCCCATCATGCTATTGCCTACACCCCCCTTCCCAGCATGTCCATACTTCCTTCCTTTTGAGTGGACTTCACTGTGTGTGAGTGTGACAGCAATGGCAAGATGGCTGACAGTGTTGTCCTGGCGTTTGTTTGGCTACAAGTCCCAAAGGTGTCCCTGTGCTTCACACAGCATAACCCAGTGTGGTTGTTCTTTGTGGGATATTTCATTAGAGTGTGAGGCATTGCTTTGTCCCAGGTGAGTTTTGTGGAGTTTGTGTTAAGGGGTGTGTGAGAAAAGCTGCTGGTGACTATGGTCATAGCTGTCAGTCCTCCTTCCCACCCAGCCAGATATCCCACCATGGAACGTGCTTCCATTGCAGGGAGTGCAAGTTGGCTTTCAGGATGTCAGTCAGTGGTGTCCTGCTGTTGGTTGGTGCACAGTTCCCAGCAAGGCCTTGTGCTCCCCACAGCAGTACCCAGTGTCAGCCATCTTGTCAGTTGTTTTCCACTCCCTGTGATGTGAGCATGGTTCAGAGTGGTGTTGATGGGCCAATTGTGAGGGTGACCAATATCTGTGACTACAACTCCCATCATGCTATTGGCTACACTGACTTCACCAGCATACACAGAATTCCTTCCTTTCAGTGAGCTTCCCTGTGAGGTGGTGTTCTAGTGGTGGCAAAATATCTGACCGTGTTTGTTGGTTAGATTTGTGCCACTGCCTAGCTCTATTTGTTGTTAGGTTTGTACATGTCATGACACAGTTACATATCACTATGAGATGGCATGTATTGTGTTTATCTAACTAACATACACATCTTGGGATGATTATCTTTTGGTTGCTGTGGATTTGCTAAGGGTGCATGGTTTGACTATCCCTTGACAGTGATGTGTGTGTATTGTCACACAATATTGTGTATATTTGTTGTGTACCCACCAGGCTCTGGGATGTTTGATAGTCCATATACGCTTACTGGTGGTAGGATGGCCCGCACCTTCTCCTCCCAGGGCCTGAGGTATACTGGTTTGGCAGGAGGGCCACTGCCGGGGCGCTGACTCAAGACGTAATCCTTCTTTAGTAGGTCCTTGACCCTCCTGCGCACATCATACCACCTGTTCTGGATGTCTTCCTTTGTGCACAAACATGGTGATTGTGCTTTCACCCTGTCGACGATCCTCTCCCACATCTTGGTTTTCTGCGACATGGGGGTCTGTTGGACCAATGTACCAAACAACTGTGGCTCTACCCTGAGGATCTCATCTACCAGGACTTCCAATTCACTGTCTAGGAACTTTGGATTCTTCTTTGGGGGCATGGTGATGGGTGGTGGTGGGGATTGATGTGTGTGTGAGTGTGCAAGTGAGGGTGGGTGAGTGTAGGTTTTGCTGGGTGTATGTGAGGGTACTATTTGTGAGGTGCTAATGGTGTGTGGTTTGTGTGATGGATGAGTTGTGAGTGTGTCTGTGGTTGCTGTCTGATGGTGTTCTGTGCTGGCAGGTCAGTTGAATTTGCAAAGGATCATGGTAGGGATTTGGGGCCTTTATATGGGTGGAGTTGGGGGTGTGTCTTTGTTCCATGTTTTTTCCCCCAGTATTTATTGGCTTTGTCATTGCTTGTTTGGCCCTTTTTTTTGTATTTTTTCCTTTGTATTTTTTGGGCATGTAGGAGACGTTCTTCTGACCGAGTCGGACGCTGCAGTTGTCTCTTGCGAGCTTCTCCGAGTCTTTCACGCTGTCTTTCTGCTGGGTTTCATGTGCGGCGTACGCGTCGGTCGCGGAGTATTGGGTTGCTTCGGCTGGGTTTTGTATGCGTGTCGGTCATACGGCTTGGACTCCGTGCGACTCGGTCTGGTTTTACAAGCATTGCATCGTACTGCGCGGGTCGGAGTTCGTGGGTATGTTTCTGTCGGGTTCATTCCTGGTGTGTGTCGGTCGGTTCGATTCGCGTAGTTTCCCGGCCGGATAGCTTGTTTCCGTGCGGTTCGGTCGTTCGGCTTGTGTTCCGTACGAGTCGGTCGTGATTCACATGCATTTCATTGTACTACGCAGGTCGGGCAGCGCCGGTACGTGTCGGTCGGACTATATTCCCGTACCGAGTCGGTCGGTATGTTTTCCGGCCCGAATCGGAATCGGCCCCTATGTCTTGAAATGCGACATCTGCCAGCAGATGAAAGGTTCCACCGTAACACATCCAGCACAGACACCATTATTAATATCTGACAAACCACTAGTGTGTGTTTACTTGGACCACTGCGGCCTCTTACAAAGAGATGGGGCTTACAGGTATATCATGGTTGCAGTGGATTCCTGCTCAAGATTCCTATGGGTGTGGCCCCAACGCTCGGCTGACGCTCGAACTGTTATCAAAGATTTGCGAGTCTTTATAGGGACATACGCAATTGGCACATTACATTCTGACCAGGGCCCTGTGTTTAGCTCTCGGGCTTACAAGGAGGCCATGCGAGGATTGGGTGTAGCATTGCGGTATTCATCTCCATACCATCCCGAGGGAAATTCAGTTGTGGAAAGAAAAAGCAGGGACTTAAAGCAATCTTTGACAGCTAGAGTATTAGGCACGGGTGAAAGTTGGGTAAAACATCTGTATGGAGTCCAGCAAGCTTTGAACAATATGCAAAGAAGTTTTCTAGGGGGGGTGGTCACTCCATATGAGGTCCTATTTGGGACAAGAATGTGGGTACCTGATCTTGATTGTGAAGGCACAGTGGCGGATGAAAAGCCTTTTGACATCCATGATCGTTTGGCTGTTTTACAGGATCTAAATGAATCCAGGACACAACAAAGTAATGTCCACCTGAAGCAGACCGCCACTGAGGAAGTCAAATCAGTCACGGCAAGACCTGTCTGGATCCCAAAAGTCGGGGATCTGGTCAGAGAGAAAATAGCGGACACGAAAGAATTTGGGCCATCATACAGAAAGCCTGTACCGGTCCTAGCAATCGAAGGAACAAGAACTGTACTTCTACCGCCTCTTGCCGGAAAAAAGGAGAAAAGATTTGTCTCAATCGACCTAATCAAACCACATTAGGTGGCCAATACTGAGTAGTAGGCCACGTGGACTCCAAAGTAGCAGGCGCCCTCCTCTCGCTACAATTCAAGAAGTTCAAACGGAAAGACTCATCACGTTCAAAGAGTCCCCTGCACGGAATGAAGGACTATGTAACAATGCTATGGAACTCGTTCCTCTGGAACCTGAAGTTCAACTTCAAAAATCAAACTCAAAATGACAGACAAATTGCTATTAGACCAAATACAGATGTCTACGTCAACGTGCCTCGACAAGAGCAAAGTACAATTTCGACAAATCCTGATGCAATTCCAACAATTGATCGAACTGCTTCTGGCTACTTCATAAACTTTGATACGTTTTCTTTGGAGCCAAGTGAACCTGAAATGATGCCAGCCCAAAAATCACGCAAGCAGCAAGTTAAAGACGTTCTGAACTTTCTTAAAAGAACTTACCTGGTATCACCGTGGGTAGAACTATGGATAATCACCGGGATACTTTTCTTTCTTTTCTGGTTAGGCTTAGTAATAGTTTTTAGCATGCTTGTTATTGGAAGATACCTTCAACAAAGCTCTGCAGCCCAAAAGGTGAACTTACTTTTAAAACCACACCTATCATCTCATCGAGAACAAAGAGACTTGCCATCCGTGAACATTACAGCAGTTCCTATACCGGATGGTATAGTGTGGGACAAGGTTGATTTCGATATATTTGGCCCGACCAAACTTTTAAAAATTCCACATTTATTTAAAATATCATTAAGTGATATCATTACCTCAAGTACATTTTCCGATGATTGGGATTTTGAAACTATTAATAAAATGTTATCTGATTTGGAAAAATCTGCTGCGTTTTCTAATAGTGAAACATTGGAAGGCACATCAGATTTCGAGACTAAATATTGTTATCAACATTATGGTCATCATTTTATGCATAAATCTGCAAATCCTAGAAATGTGTTCACATACCACCAGTGGGAACATTGTCCAACACCACCGAAAGGTAGTTCAAAAACATTTACACAGAAATTTCCATATTTTCAGGGTTCAATATGTCTGACCCAGCCTCATATTATTATAAGGTTGAACCAACATCAGCACAGAAAAATATGTTAACAAACACCAAACAGATTTACTCTGCTTCCTTTATTGCCCAGTTGTCTGAACAAGGTTTCGACTTATGGAAAGACACCATAGACTTAAAATCAGTCTGGGGTACTAGAGAATGGCAAGTTCAGGGAACAGAAGCTTTGTTTAGAGCATGCCTCATCCCTCAACAAATTATGTTTTTGAACGAGACAGTGCAACAGACGTCTTGCCTTGGACCTTGGACTAGCCAAGAACAAAACCTTGAACACACCTCGGTTGCCGACTGCATCACACACCGAGGGTAACATAACATCACAAGAAGAGATTACAGTAGATGACATCATACAATACAACAGATCAGACCCTGATTGGAAAAAATGGTTGATTTGGCCCACAGACACTAATAGTTGTCAGGCAAGATTCATGGGTAAATCCGAAGGGTTTAGTATCCATAGGCCAGATCCACGTTATGTACAGAGACAACATCCAGGGGTAGTGACATCCTACAGTGTTGGGAATTTGTGCCTCGATTGGCTAAAAACCTCAACACTCACACAGGTGAAACAACACTTATCCTAACTGTCACAGGATGTGGATCTTAGGGATTTTTTAATGGGTCCCAGGAAGCCACGTCAGAAACGTTTCTATTATGCTGCCTATAATGATATATGGAAAATATCCCAACAAGAGGCCGCAGAGAGACTACGAGAGATAGACCGTATAAATCTAGAAAAATCTCTAGCAGTGGTAGACAATGGGTTAACTGCATTGACCTCCAGGATATATTCCTTAGGCAACATTGTATCTTCTGCGATAGACATACTAGAACAAGATTTGGCCATATTACAACACGGGCAATCACAGTTACGTTCTATTATGTTATTAACCTGGACGCTGCAATCTTTGCGTGCAGGCTATGTGCCTTGGCGTTATATCAACAGTACGTCTCTGTTTTCTGAATACAATCTCACAGATAAACAGATAGAAATGGCACAAAGGGGAGCTAAATATACAATGCTGCGTATCAAAATACTGGATAGATTAGCATTTACAGTGGCAGAATCACCGTCCACAGAATGGCTAATCCATGGCCACATAACTCTACCGGTCACTACTTTTCAGTTTCAGTATTGCCTTGAACAAAAGCAAGTAGGCAGATATGACGAAATGGGTAAGGAATACATTAAGGAATCATGGGTATTACCATACAGATTTCGATGCCGGAGTGAGGATCGAGAAGTGTTTCTGAGCGGTACAAACTGTGAGAACGCTTTAAGTGGATCACTCATATGCCAGGATATAATGCTGCACGGGGCTTGTAATGGTTCTGTGACCAACCTGTCCTGCCATCTGAGGGGTGCCCCAGCTGCTGTGATTATTCCAGCATTTAGGCTACTTTCGAATGGGAGTTACTTGATGCTGAACAGTCAAGGCTGCTGTGGAATGCTCCTGGGCATCGCATATCTGGTAACCGTGAGCTCCACGGTTACTTGTTGTATGCAAGTATTGTTTCCACCGACATATACAGACAGGAAGGCGCCGTTATGGCCTTCACTGAATGTTTCTTTAATACAGTTTGATACTCTAAGCAGAATGAAAGCCATGCTTCTACAGAAGTCTGTGCCCTTAACCTCCGCTTGAGAGACTTTTGATCTCCAGATCGCAAGGTCTTCGGCAGAGATACAGGCGCTAATTCATACAAACTGCCCTTTCCATTTCGCAGAAATGGTCAATCGTATCTTTAACATGTCTGATACGACAGGCATAGTCCACCTATTTAAGACCATAGGTTCTGGACTTCTGAGCACCTTTCAGACGGTACTTGGAATTATCCCAAACTTCATACACTCCATGTTTGGAAGTATCTTTGGAGGACTTCCGCTCATCCTGTTCCTAGCAGCAGGTATCCTGATTGTTTTATATTTGCTACGCAATGGACGTCCCAGTCACCAAGGAGATGGAAAAAGCACTCCTGGAGCGTAAATACTGTGACCGCATGGTACAACATCTGGGCACACCTCGCCTAAGAGAACTAAGTGCATCTTGGTTCTTGTCATTTCGACCAGTCTGGATGGACTGCATCTTACCTGTCCTCCGATGCCTGTTTTGCGGAGAAGAATGCGTGTTAGACCTGTGTTTGACACTCCCATCATGTGCGCCACCGGATGTGAATGCGTTACTGGACCCGATAACGGCCCATGTTCTGCAGTGTCCTCAGTGTATTCCAATGTTGATGGCGGCATTCCTTGAGCCACCGCAGGTAGTAACTGCACCTGTTGGTATGAACACCAGCTCCTCCACTGACACCCAGGCTTTGGATGGCGCACAGGCTGCCCCAGCACCGGCTGCGGACAGCATGGAACATCATCTGTGCTCAATTGACATACTCTGCGAGGTGTTACAGGGGCCGTCTACAGCGGAAGCAAGCAACGGAAATGTTGCGTCTACCAGCCAGGACACATAAACATTTGACTCATTTGGCTCGTCGTGTGCTGGTAGAAATTCAGCCCTTTTTAAACAAGCTCAATTTGGGAACTCAAAAACAAAATTGACATTCCTTTCATTTTTGGGCATACATGGCTTTTTAATGCTTATAGTGGTTCGGACTATAATCACAGACACTTTTAGAGCTAGAAAATTTTTCTTTTTACAATTTTTAAAAAATTTAGACATTTTTTAGAAAGTTTAAAACATTTTTTAGCTAAAGTGATGTTTTTATAAACTTTGTGCGTACCGCTATCTAGTTATGCTAGTAGTACAGTAATAGGTTACATATGTCGTCCAGTCGGAAGAGGAGTGGGTGTTATATATAGGTACCCTATTTAGGGGCAGGTAACATTGCAACCTTTCACCTATATTCTTCCCTACATTACATACATAACGGTTCTTAGGCACTGACCTTTTACCTAGATATGACACTGCATTCAGAACGTGGGTTTTTCCCTGGTTCGATTCTCATGCATTATGCATGAGGCTTCTTGGAAGCACAGCAGGACTAACAGTAGTATTACCATCTCCTGTATAATATCTCTGTATAAAGTTCAGGCCCAACGTCATCCTTTAGGCCGACACAGTAACACAGCAAGGTAGGACCCCTGGGGAGACCTATGGGTATATATACAGCACATCTTGCTTAGGAAGATAGAGGAGACTGTGACTTCCCGGCTGACACACTGACCAGAGATGCTGAGGTTCCTGCATGCAGACGCTCCAGCTCGCAGTGGTCTAACATCCCTCGTGGGGTGTCCAACTCGAGATCAGGGCGGGGTCCCACATTCTCTAAACTCTCAGGTAATGGGGTGGACTAGATCCTAGAGGGATTCTTGGCATAACACCTACATAGATGCTAGGTACATTTAGGTACATCTAGTTAGGGAGGCATCATAGGAGTACGCACTTTTTATCATGTGTTTTATGTACTTGTATATATTCATGATTTATGCAAGATGGTAGAACTATACCATCCCTTTGCCTTTGTAATATTGCTAATCATATATCTCTGCTACTGTCTAATGGTTGTTGCAGCTCATCTATGCTACACTAGAATAACAACTGTTCAATAAATCCTTATTGACAAACGCCCAGTATGGTTATTCTGTGTATCTCTGAAACAAACTAAGTAAGCACAAGTGACTGAGCGAAAGGTAGTATATTGTTTCCACGATCCTGGGGGATCAGGGTTGTCATGTTCTGAGGTTGCCAGAATCTATTCTCTCCGTGATAAGAGGAGATTATAGTGGCACTGTGAGCTAGCTAATACAGACAGGCTAACGTATCCAGTGGGGGTGCACGGAATCAGTCTGCCACCAGTCCCACAGTTTATGTTATCCAAATGCGCAGATCCTGTATAGGTTATATAGGAACTACACGACAGGGGTAGATTGAAGTGGACTAGAGTGGCATGGGGAGATTGAATGGAGTCGGATAGATTGGAGTGGAGTGGGTTGGATTGGAGTACATTGGAATGGGGTGGATTGGGATAGACAGGAGTGGGGTAGACTGGCTAGATTGGAGCAGAATGGGGTAGATTTGAGTGTATTGTAGTAGACTGGAGTGGAGTGGGGTAGATTAGAGTGGGGTGGTGTTGATTGGGTTAGATTCAGCAGCGGTTCCTTCATAGGAGCGGAGGAGCTTCACCCCCCGCACACTGCCACAGAAAGAGTGAAAAATAAAATGGTAATAACTGATTTTATTATCATTTTATTTTTTGCTCTCTGCCGAACTGAGCATGGGGGCGGGGCCAGTGTGTCATTGCTACTGATTAGCAGCAATGAGGAGTGGCCACTTCAGTCTGAAGTACGCATTTAGGTATGGCTGGCTATCTTACTACAGCCAGACCGACATGCGTAATTCAAACCTCTCCAACCCAGCTGTTTTAGACAACTGGGTTGGAGAGCAGGCACTGGCCTCCAGTGCCATTTGGAGAGCTGAGGCCCCCTGCTCCAGCCAATCCAGATGCTTCACTTATCCTGCTTAACATTGTTAACAGCATGGGAGCAGCGTCTGGATTGCATAAGGTAGTTGGCTGTGTGACATCACCTTGTGCTTTGAGGGGTCTGGAGACAGGGACTGGAGAGCATCAAGGACGTGCTGCAGGATAAGGTAAGTGAAACTTTTGTTTTTTTCTAAGATGTTTATTTTGATGTATTTTTTAATGTAATTTTTTAATGTACGTGTGTTTTTTGATGTATGTAGTGCCAAACTGTTTTTTTTATGTCACCAACCACCACTACGGCCAACCGGAAGACTTTGGACCAACTGAACAAAAGTGGCAGAGAGTTAAGAAAGAACTAAGCAGCCCCAATACTCCAGCAGCCAAGATGACAGGGGCGGCTCCTCCACGTGGGCGGAGGAGTGTCACCCCACTGCTTTCTCGCAGTGCTTTCTCTATGTAGGCTGAATGCAGCCTACATAGAGAAAATGGCCTCCCCATAGATGCCTGTGGGGTCTGCGTCCCAGCCAATCACAACGCTGCCATTGCAGCGTTGTGATTGGCTTAGGGGAGGGGAGGGAGGCTGCCTGCTTCCTGTATAGAGAGGAGAGAGAAGACGTGACGCAACGCGGGACCGGAGGGGATGGTAAGTTTAATTTTTTTTATTTTTTAGTAAATTATCCCTTGCTCCCCGCACTAGCCCCTCCCCGCGCGCCCCCTGCCCCCCCACTCGCAAGTCATGCCGGCCGCGACTGCAAGATGAAGCTGGTAAGATTCACACAACCATGTTCAGTCCTGTCTTCATGATGGATCCTCTGGTGAAGCAGAGATAGAATCCTGATGTTCAGACTGAGTGTGGATTTTGACACTGTTGACAACCCAAGCCACCAGAGTGAACAAAAGAATGGAAGGGCAGAATCTTACACAGGAGATGCTCACATTCTAAGGAGCTCATACTACTTCTGCCCACACAGCAACACAGATAAGTTAGGGAGCACCGTAGTGCCTGCAAAAACAGGGCAGAGGTGGCACATCATAGTATTCTACCCTGGACAAAATGTGTGAAGAGACGGCATGTGAAGTGCCTATCAATGAAAGCTGATATGTACCCAAAAGAGGAAGGTCCAAATACACTGGTGAGGCCACCTTCTGGAGAGATGGAGACAAATGCCATGGGTGGGAGCTTCTCATGGCAGCTAAAATTAAATAAAGGAGCTAGCAAGCGATGTGCCACGTTCATGGTTTGCAGAGCTCTGGTTTCTGGATGGATGAAAGAAAAAGTAGAGGTGCTGCAGTGGCATGACTGGGAGCTTTGGAGAAGCGACAACGTGGAAACATGAAGTTCTCGCCACAGTCTCCTGCCATACCAGGATGATGCATTTCTGGGTCTCCAAGTGCTCCAGAAACAGCATTGCAGAGCTAGTAGTATTGGCAGCGAGCAGGGTAGCCTAGGTCCACAAATGGGAGTACTCTCTCGTGTCACATTATATATTCACATGCGCAGACAATGAAGTACGTGACGCTGTGTTTATGGCACAGGAGTGCCCAGATGATCAGCTTTGTGGTGGGACAATCTAGGCAGAGAGGACTTTGGCTCAGAGGTGCTGCTCTTGGGCTCTCAACATTTCAGGTAGGTGCAACGCATCCTCAACATTCTGGTGTGAGGGCATCAGGGCCTTATGACATTGAGGCACCGGAGTAATTCCTAGCATGATTACATAGTTTGCTACGACGTGGATGTTTATCCTCCCGAAAAGAGAATCTTATGTTAGAATGGATATTGATCATGCCCTGTGAACATCTGTGCAATTAAGACATTTATACCAAAGCAGAGGTGGGCCGGACATTGTTGCCTGATGTATAAGGTTATCTGATACTAAAACAAAGCCCCAGAAAAATAAAGAAGAGGTGGCAAGCTTTCTCCATCACGCACATTGTAGGAGCCCACCACCCCAGGTATGGTTAGGCCTCTCCTTGCTGGCGCCAATGCTCGTTTATTTTAGTTCGATAGGAATCTACACCCTACGTTGTGATGGGCTTCATCACTTGGGCACCAGGGCATACATGTCAGCTACATCCATATTGTGATGGAGTAATAACACACCTTACTTAAGGCTAGAATTAATCAAAACATTCAGAAAAGTAGTTTAATAGCGATTCTCAAATCACATTTTTAAACTCATTTGTCAAGGTAAAGACCTGTTTAGGAGGTTTCTCTAATAGTCTTTTTAACCAGCGGATCATGGGTTCTGTATTGGTTAAATAGACGCCAGTTCAAGAGGCCAACTAAAAAGCTGAGTTCACGATTCTGGAATATTCCATTAGCGGGGCGGCGGTGGGTTGACCTTTAAAGGCCTGCGATATGCCTTATGTATCAATGGGCTGCGAGCCTGTAAAGCTGACACGTGCAATCATCTGTGGCCTAGGGGACATTTTTCAGACACCTATCTCTCTGTGCGTAAACGAATGACATCAAGTTAGCGTGCACATACACTTAGAGTCAATTTTTGGCACGTCACCGACGGTACTCGTAGCCGCTGCAGGCACAAGACCGTCCGTGCCTGTAGGAAAGATCAGAGACGACCCTATACTTCGGGATGTCGCCATATTTTCTTAAATCTGTTGATTGTGCAGAAAGGGACGTGGGCAGCACCTAGTCTTTATAATGAGTAACTACATAAGCATGTCACACAGTTAAGCAAACAATTGTTCCAGCAAGCATTTGTTTGTCTTACGTTTCTACGCAGCAGAAGCGTAACAGATAAGATGTCAAGGAACCTGTGGAACACATCGCTCATTTAGTGACACACCAGAGTGCACCCATTATCTGGGTATCTGTTTGCCGTGTCGTCTACAAAAATGACGTATAATCAGGGCCACTGGACTTATGTGATAGTTGAAGACCACATTATGTGGCAGAGTGGCCAAATTATGCATTTAGAAAATGTAAATTATGCGGCATCATGCACACATTTTGTGGCAGTATTATTTCACTATTTTGTACTACGTGAACGCACATTAACGCTCCTTGTGCAAGAGTTTCACCTCATTACCCAGTGCCAGTTTAACACCGGAATGCAAAAATCAACAAGTGAAAGGTGACCATTCACCCTTGGAAGCGTCTGCCACTGGACACCATGTGTGGTGCTTTTCTTGTTAGTAACATTTGATCCACTTGAGCTAGAAACATTTATTTTTGATGAAATCTGCAACTTATGCAAAAGATGGTTATTTATGTGACAAGTGTGAAAAACTGTGAATTAATCATTAATTATTGGGAAAACACAGTGGCTGTATCATTGCCCAGCTTTTAGGGGAGCACACACACGACCAAAGATAAAACAGGTGGGGCCATCAAAACTGTTAAATAGAAAAGCAAAACATCAATACAAATATTAACATGTTTGATAAAAAGCTCAGGAATGTCTCTTTTCCACGTGTATTTTTCCAAAAAATGTAAAAACTTTGGCTAGAAAATGAAAACATGTAAATGCAACAGCAGCTTTAAAAGTTCAAGGTGCCATTTGAAAGCATCAGTGGTTCAACTAAAATATTAATAGATAAATTGAGACAAATTTGACTAAATGATTGCTATTTCTAAGTGCATTAATAATAGACTGTCAACTGGTGGGTTCTACATTATAAGGTACACAAACATGCACAGAACCGAAGCTTGGGAAAAATTGAGAACTCAAGTTACCTCTTGTTCATGTACAAATAGATCATAAAGTCGTATTCATTCATTTGCATTCTAGATCTTGCGGTTTCGACTTTCTTTTGGGAACAACACAAGCATCAGAATGCAAGGAAACAAAACAACATTGGGAGAGCTACTCATACCTGTAATACTCGTACCTATTATAGAAGTGTCAAATATATCGGGAAGTATTTTTGCTTTAAACCCACATTTTTTCAGCGTTTCATAGAGTTTGGTATATAAGTCCCCACAAATAAATTTGACGAGGGCCTGGTATGCGATAGATTCAGGGATGTCAACTTGTTTTGCCCAGTTGTCTCATGTCCGCCATAAGGATTTCAGCCAATCCTTTTGCTTAGTTTGCATTCTGGTACCAGTGCTTTTTGATGTTTTTATAACACAAAACGACGTCTGTCAATGGAAACAAAACTGAGGGCTGGTGATCCGAGCACTGCTCAGCATAAATGCTTGTGATACAGTGTCACTCAAAGTGTCACACATAAGGCGTGCGAACAGCTCACGTAGCTAGGCACACTGCCAATATAGAAATGTCACACAAACGCAAACAGAAGACTTGGCAGTTAAGTAATGGGCAATGACAAAGGGTGTGTGCATGTACGTATATGTTTGTAAACATTAACAGCCACCCAGGGATACAATTCAGTGACGTGCATGGCTGAAAATAGATTCCCACCTCATAAGATTAAGGTTTTAGAAGCACCAATCCCCGCCCCTTCTCAGAGAGACGTCAAAGCAATCACAGTGTAAAAGGCACCTTGAGAATCAAGTTTGATAAGCCTGCACAGTAGCAAAAAGAGTGTGAATTCCTGATAGCCATGGCCATAGGGTGCAGTGGTTGTGGGGCAGGAGGAATGCAACGGGGGGCACGGTCCCCAGTGCTTGAATGTAAAAAAAAGTGTATGGGCTCAAAGTTTGCCTTAAAAGACCAATGCTGGGACTACTGAATACCAATTCTTGATTCCACTTCAAGCTCCTTCCTCCCTCTTGTTCTGAGACAAAGTCTGATGAGAAATTAAGTCCTGGTCCCAAAAATGAATGCCAGTCCCTACCACCTACCTCTATGAGACCCTGCTCAAAGCAAAACACCAGAGGCTATTTGAATGGGGGGAAAAAAAACGTTCTCAACCCTTCCCTCTTCTATCCCTCCACTATTCCTTTTCAATCTAAATAACAGACTAACATGTCCACCAGTAGCAGCTGGCAAGGAATGAGTGTGGAGGGGAGGAGAGGAGGGATGGCGGGGGGGGGGGGGGAGACAAAATAATAAAAAACAAATACCACTTACCTCATCTGCCGGCCGCGTCTCTCCTCCACTTCTCCGAACCAGGAAGCACCCAGGCTCCCCTAAGCCAATTACAACGCTGTCATGCCCACTTGGAAAGTGCAAACCACTCCTCCCCCTGTGCCCCCAGCCCCGCCCGCACTAACCCATCCCCGGACCTGCGAAAAATAAAATGATAATAACTTCATTATTATCATTTTATTTTTCCTGCTCAAAGAGCAGTGGGGCAACGTATTACCGCCTTAGTGGAGAAGCCATCCCTGATGTCCACCTCTCAAATTAATTTGATATTTCCCTATACAAATTTCCCACTAATCCTGTTTGGGTTCCGGAGTAGCGTGCTACCCGCCGAAAAGCACTTCAACACCTCATCAGTGGTAGCAAGTGCTATATAAATACAAACCCTTCCCTCTTCTATTCCTCCACTATCCTTTTCAATCGAAATAACGGACTAACATATCCACCGCTCAAATAAATTTCATATTTCACTACACTAATTCACCATTAATCCTTTTTGGGTTCAGGAGTAGCCTGCTACTTGCCGAAAAAGCACTTCAACGCCTTGTCAGGGGTAGTAAGCACTATATAAATGCAATTACAATTGCCCAGTTTCAGGGTGTTTTGGACCACTCTGTCAATTGCAGGAAGAAATCAGGTAACTTTTGGGATCAGAGTTCATAGCTGGCAATTTGGAATGTCTGTCCACAGAGTCTTGTTTTGTTCTCAGGGGGCGTCGTAGGCTGAGGACAGGCGCATGCGTATGTTTTTTCAGTCAGTCTCTCCATGCTGAGGTCCACCTGGAATTCCAGCTGGAACCAGAGTGGCCGAACGTCATTACAAGAACAATGCTGTGCCCTGTACTCTGTGCAGAGCACACATTTCATTCTGGGTAACAGACTGGGGAGTGTCAATCCCCTTAATTATAGCTCTCTGATTCGAAATGCCTCATCTGCTCAACTGCACCCAGTGTTTAAGTTATTGTATGGATAGTCTAGTCTCATATTCTGTTTAGAAAACACCAGCATAGTGTATTGCTATAATTTGCCTGGGCTGGACAGTGCAACATGACCACAGCTCACTCCATTTGAGAGGAAAAGGCTTCTTTAATAGGACAGGTCCCTAAGAAATTCAAAATCTGAACAACAAATACATAACATATAAACCCAGCCTTACACACACAATTTCAGCACCTTTTAATTTTCCTCCCTCAGACCTGCCTGGATCCCCGTCAAACACTAAACCAATCAGCACCTCACAACAACAGTATTAAGTCTGGAAACTTCTACCTGCATCTTCTAACATCAGCTCACTCTTGACCCCTTTCGTATCTGTCTTGCCCATGACCATTTCTCTTCCTGAAAGCAGAGACCCTAACCATTGCATTGTCCCCCTTCTTGCTCCATCCCCACCCCCCAAGCTGGACTCGCTGGCCCAGTAACAATCCAACCATCGCCCCCTCCCCAAGCTGGACTCGCTGGCCCAGTAACAATCCAACCATCGCCCCCTCCCCAAGCTGGACTCGCTGGCCCAGTAACAATCCAACCATCGCCCTCCCCTCCCCAAGCTGGACTCGCTGGCCCAGTAACAATCCAACCATCGCCCCCTCCCCAAGCTGGACTCGCTGGCCCAGTAACAATCCAACCATCACCCCCACCCCTCCAAGCAGGACTCGCTCACCCAGTAACAATCCAACCATCGCCCCCCTCCCCAAGCTGGACTCGCTCACCCAGTAACAATCCAACCATCGCCCCCCTCCCCAAGCTGGACTCGCTGGCCCAGTAACAATCCAACCATCGCCCCCCTCCCCAAGCTGGACTCGCTGCCCCAGTAACAATCCAACCATCGCCCCTCCCCAAGCTGGACTCGCTGGCCCAGTAACAATCCAACCATCGCCCCCTCCCCAAGCTGGACTCGCTTGCCCAGTAACAATCCAACCATCACCCCCAAGCTGGATTCGCTCACCCAGTAACAATCCAACCATCACCCTCCCCCAAGCTGGACTCGCTCGCCCAGTAACAATCCAACCATCGCCCCCCCCATCCCCCCTAAGCTGGACTCGCTCGCTCAGTAAGAATCCAACCATCGGCCATCTTCCTTCAGCTGCTTCCCTTCTTCCCACAGACCTACCAAAAATTATACAATCTCTCATGATGTGAAATCTCTCATACCCTATTAAGAGAGTGAGCTTTCCATAGTGTGGAGACACAGCAAAAGAGGCTAGCCCCACCCTAACACTTTACCCTCAGCTGACCCTAAACTCCTCCCACCACCCCCTGTCGACCTATCACTAGCTAGAGCCCCTGTGGACAGTGCCACGTGCCGACAATCTTTGGGGGAGACATTGGGTCGACTTTTCTCCACCTGACAACCATTTTACCCTACATTTTTTCTGATGTTAGTTTGTGTTATCAAACTATATTAATGCCGAGTAAAAACAGAATTATAGCTATCTCTTGTGACGCGCAATAGTGAAGAGCCTTTTAATGACAGGCAGCATATAATAAACTGTGCAACGAAATATAATTATTAATGTTTTCCGGGAAAATAAATCAACGGCAATGAAAAAGAAGTAAAGACAAACTGTTGACCAAAAACAGAGAAATTTCCAAAATAAAACAGGATCAATGTGTTAAGATTGACGATCCAAGCAAAGTATACCTATGGCAGAGAGGATGATCGCATTTCATAATTGGAGAACATGTTTGCAGTGGAACTGCATGTGAGGAAAATCGCCCTTATTTTCTGTGCTGTTCAAGCATTTGTCTTCTTTTTAAAGACCTAATGTGTGGGCTCTGACCGGAATCTAGTACAACCCGTGATGGGTCAGGCAATTTCGAACATGTGATTCCAGGACACTTGAGTTACGGGAAGGCTGTTAGCGTCTTTAGGTGAAGTAATTATCGTGGACAACTCGGACGCCACGTGCGCGGAGAGCTCGGGTTTCCAGAATTGTTGGTTAGTGTGGGTGTAGTTGACTTCATTTTGAAATGAGTGACTGGAGTCTTAAGAATCTATAAAGGTCAATTCTTGGGAGCTCACAGTTTGTTTTCAATAGAGCAAAAGGCAAAGGTAGATACTGAGCTTCGAAATCACAGATCCCGGATAA
The DNA here is from genome assembly GCA_963921515.1 of Calotriton arnoldi. Taxonomy (NCBI): domain Eukaryota; kingdom Metazoa; phylum Chordata; class Amphibia; order Caudata; family Salamandridae; genus Calotriton; species Calotriton arnoldi. Next base: position 718,049 of record CAWUFW010008100.1, on the reverse strand, counting down.
GCCTTTTATGCCCCAATGAGCCTACAAATGATGTTGCCCCTAGTTTTAATAATTTTATTATGCCAGTGATCTAAAGTTTGATTTTGACATTTTAAGAATCAAGATTCCTGTCTCCCACAATTAGCATATAACGCGGAATCCTGCGGAACTGTCCTAGCGTGTGCAACTGTGATTGAGCTTATTGGTGGATATGGTGGGGAAAGATTATATTTTTTCAATGGTTAACCAAACTGGCAGTGTGAGGTTACAATCAGAGAGCCACTGGGCACTCTGATGGATGAGAAAGGTCATTTGTGGAAGAGCTGTTATTAAGGTAACATTTGTGTATCCTAATAACTAAACGGGCCCCTCCCTACAGAGTGACCGAGTAGGTACTTGTGGTAACTAGGTGATTGATGTGGGTGTCTTTATCAGAATGATTACTTTGAACTTGCTATCAACTTCTATTGAGCAACATAGACAGCAGTGCTGTGCATTGGCAGGGCCTGGCTGCCAATGTCTCTGTTATGAGAGATATGCCAGGTCAATGGGCGCGTTTGGCAGAACTCTGCCTAAGCTAGAACCTCCACAATAGGCACAATACGTGCTGCAGTCCGCCATTGACAGTTAACTTAGAGGCCCTAGGTACACTTTGCACTATATACTAGGGGACTTACAAGTACGTTAAATTAAGAGTAGAACCAATTTCACCATGCTTTAGGGGTCACAGCACATGTGCTGGGTCCTGGTTAGCAAAGTCCCAGTGCACAGAGTAAAAAAAAACAGCAGCATCAGTCCAGAATAAAATAGGGTTGATAAGGCAAAAGAGCTACTTTCATACACACTTCTTATAAATACTCAGCTAGAGTAATGTTGGCAAAAATATGTAGTGTCTTTAGTGCTTTCAGAAGTGATGTGGCTGAGTAGACTGTGGCGGGGGTGGTTGTGGTATAGAGAAATTAGTACACAACGTATGTAGTTTCCTCAAATAGGTTTCTGTTTTTTACTTTCTCCTTTTTTCCACCTCAATATTCATCAAATAAAGGTGCAGGCTCAGCCCCCTTTGTGAATCTTCTAGATTCTTTCTTTCCTCTCTTGTGTAGGTCCGTGTCTTCCCAGCTTGTCGTCCTTAGGATCTGCAACATTGAAGCCACTCCACTGCGGGTTGCCCTTGAAGAATAAAATGCCTATAGCATGCACAAATGAATAAAAAAACATAATTGATATATTCATTCAACCGTTCAATGCCCTTCTGGCCGAACTTACATCTGTAATTAGTGTGTATGCTTTATAGTGCCTTAATCTGGGTAATTTTGTCTTTCTCTTTTCTTGCCCTTTTTGTTTTACAAACGAAATCCTTCTTTTTCTAACATGAGATCCCAGTCTCTTCACTCTCTTCCCATGGTGTTTCAGGTGCTCAGGTTGTGAGATAATTTCTATGCAGGAAAAACAAATAAAATGAGGGGGGAAAACACCTCCTGAGCTGTGGCAGGTCAGCAGGTGCCAAGAATGGAGGGTGTGAGTCTGCAGGTCCCTGCAGGCCACCTCCTCATCTTCAGATGACTGAGGAAATACGACCTAAAACCTGTGTGCCTGGTTCCCCACCTTGACCCATTCTCCAGCAGCCGCCTGGGATGGGAACCTTCTGAGCTGTGGCAGGCCAGCAGTTATCCAGGGTGGGGGGCATGAGTCCGCTGGCCTATTTGGGTTGCCTTCTAATCCTCGGCTGACTGTGGATATATGGATACATCCTCTCCTCCTTTGTCCTCTGGGACAGTGAGGTTACAAATCTGTGCCAAGATGTTGTCTGGTTTCTGCATCTGGGGTTAGACTCAACCTTCTGGAGACATCCTCTGCTGGCATCTTCATGTCTCTGTCTCCATCTATCCGGTTCTCCTGTAGAACAGCTCGCAGAGTCTGTCTTTTCTCTTTCTGACCTCTTTCCTGCTCAACCTCATCTAGTCTTTCTTCTATCTCCACCATCTGTTCATTAGTCATTATTTGTGTTCTTTTCTTTTCAATGGAAGTCCCACTTTCCTTACTATGTTTTCCTTTCTTTCCCTAAGGTTTGTTTCCTGTGTGTTGGGACAGGGTGCTCATTGTGGGACATTTTCCCCAGGTAGGTTTGACACTCCCACCTCACACAACTCTCCCCTTAGTGTCTTCTGATCGACAATCTGCATTTAGATATTCCTTTCCCTTTCTATGTTTGATCAGGAATCTGTAGGGTTGTAATGATATAAATCGCCTGAGAACTCCTGCATTTTTCCCCTGTTTTGTGCTAGCCAAGTGAGAGGGGCATGATCCATAAATAGAATAATTAACTTCCTTCCAGATATTAATTTAATTTCTCTTTCACCCATTTAATGGTAACAAGCATTCCTTCTCTATGGTAAACAGGATTGCATTTTCTTGCTGTTCTTTATTTAACTGTGATAACACAGCCCCTATTCCAATATCAGACGCATTGGTCTTTAGTATAAAGGCTTTTGAAAAATCTGGGGATTAGAGAATAGGATGTGATGCAATCAAATACCTTAATTTTTCAAAACCCTGAAAGATTTTGATGCTTTATTAGGACTATCTTTTTTCAGCAAGTCGGTCAGTGGGACAGCAACTCTTGAATATTGAGGCCTGAAGCTTCTGTAGTAACCAAGGAGGTATAGGATGGCCTCAAGGTCCCTCTTTGTAGTACAAAAAGATGTTGCATCTCTTTGTTCTTCTTGCGGTTTTATTGTCCCATGTCCCAATAAATACCCCAGACATTTGACTTGACTGGTGGCTATTTTTGTCTTTGGTCAATTTATATGGAGATTTTCAGCATTCAGAGATAACAGCTAAGTGTTAAAGATGTTTTGACTAATTCTATGTCAGGTCCGTATGCTCAAATTATGCATATAACTATCTCATTTATTGCTCTTCAGCTAAAAAAAAAGATAACAATACTTTGTAACAACATCAGGACTACATATCCCATGCATCCTAGAAGCAAAACAAAAATCCACCAATCACATTCCTCAGCTTTTCTGTAAAACAGTCCACAGGGAAAAGTACTTCCTCTTTCTTTGCTGCTCAGCAGCCATTTAAGTGCTTTTCCTTGGTAGACTGTTTTTAATGAGAGGAAAGTAAATATTTGTTAGGTGAATGAGGTTATTGCACTGTGGTTCTGTGTCTACTACTTACTGAATAAACACTTTTACTTCCTGTAGGGAGCAGAGCAGCACACCACCTTGTCAGGGTTGGTATGGGCAGATTTGGGCAGTATCCCAAACCAGGAGACAGGCCTGTAGGGAGGAGGAACCGCAATGAACAGCCAGCTCTACAACTGGATTACATGGTAGCATATTGGCACCAACAGAAGGCGCTATCCAACTGCACAGAGTACAGCGGGCATCCTACTGGTCTCTTTTTCCGATTCGGGGCTAGAGATACAAAGATGGCAAGAAACGCGCGCACTAAATTCAGATGTTTCTAGATCCAAACATAAGATCCTGCCCTACAGCTCATGCACCCTTTTTGGCTCAAGGGCGGCTCATTGGGGTACTGCAGAGTTGGCAGGGATATTGTTCTTGGTGAGAACAAGTTGGAAACCAGGAACCAGGTCGAACCTTGCAGTGCCCATGTCAAACCCAATATATCCAAGGGTGATTAAACAGGAAGAACTCCCATTCATATTCTGCGACTTAAGCAGTCACTGGGAAGATGATAGGTGTGCCCCACCTTACCTCTAGCAGTATAAACAACCTAACAATACCTGATCTCCATGGCAGGTGCTCCAAGGGACATAGGATCCTTCCCAGACGGGATTCCATCCCATGCATGGAACCGAAACTGCCCTTCTAACAGTAACCGAGGAGTCCAGGAAGATCCTTGATCAAGGAGGCTCCGCAGCAATTATCCTCCTTGACTTAAGTGCCGCATTCGACACTGTAAATCATGACATACTAATACACCGACTTATCAACTTAGGAGTATCAGGAAAAGCCATCACTTGGTTCAAATCCTTTTTAGCAGATCGTTCCTTTCAGGTTTTTGAGGACAATACTACCTCCGCCAGCATGCCACTCAGCTGTGGTGTACCTCAGGGCTCTTCCCGGAGCCCCACACTTTTTAATGTATATATGAGCCCCCTAGCTGAGATTGTCCGCCCTTTCGGCATAAAAATCATCACTTATGCCGATGATACACAGCTAGTGGTGGCCCTTAACCAACTACATACATCCCCCAACAATCTGAGTGGGTGTCTGGAGGAGGTAGCCAAATGGATGACACTATCTTGTTTAAAACTGAACGGAGAAAAAACTGAGCTCATGCTCCTAGGGAACACCGCCAAGCTCAACATGAATGCATTGTGGCCCAACTGCCTCGGCCCGGCTCCAGAACCTAAAAACACAATCAAAAGTTTGGGCATTTGGCTGGATAATTCCCTCAACTTCAACCACCAAGCAGCTAAACTTTCAGCCACCTGTTATGGTCTACTAAGAATGCTACAAAAAATCCTTCCCTTACTTCGCAGTCAGGCAAAACAAATCATGGTCCAAGGTCTTATTATCTCACGCCTGGACTTTGGGAACGCCCTTTATTTAGGAGCCCCTCAATCCACCTTGCGCAAACTTCAAGTCATCCAAAACTGCGCTGCTCGAACACTCCTTCAGATCCCCCGTCGACTCTCTATCAACCCTGGGCTAAAAAGCCTTCACTGGCTTCCGATCAGGGAAAGAATTGAATTCAAGGCCCTTTGCATCGCACATAGGACCTTCTGGAAGACGGGCCCAGCCATTAACCACTCTCTTATCTCCCCTTACCAGCCAAACAGACAGCTCCGCTCAGCATCCTCCTTTCTCGCCTCAGTGCCCAGGATCAAGAGAAGTAGATGCGGCGGCCGCTCGTTCGCCTATAACTCAGCGAAACTCTGGAACTCCCTCCCCCTTCAGCTGCGGGCAGAACCCAACCTGCTATCCTTCCGCAAACTGTTAAAAACTTTACTCTTTAAAAAAACTGTCTAGCCCCATCTATCCTCCTGCACGCGTTTTGTCTATAGCGCTAGGACGCCCCAGGGTAGCTACCGCGCTTTACAAATCGTCTTTTCATTTCATTTCATAGTAGAGGAGGTGCAGGTGGTGGAGTTCTTTCTCCCAATTGATGAGAACCTGGTTGATGCCAGCTAAGTATTCTTACAAAAAAACATCGTCTACGGCAATGGAAATCCTAAGCAGGCAAATATTTTTTTGAAGTTTATTCTTATACAAATAGAGGGAGTTAACGGGAGATGGTTAGATGCTGCAGCCTCTAGCAGGTTTTCAATAAGAGTTTCATTAAAACTTCAAGGTAAAGGAAATGACCCAACCCCCTTTCCTTTTCAGAAGCTTGCCTGTTGCTTATAGACCAATAAGTGAATGCCCTTCTAGACAAAGCGGCAGTGGTGCTGACTAGTTTGAAACTTGCATGGGCTCCGAACCAACCTCTTCTTAGTAGAAAAGAAGTACAAGTGACACCCTCTGGCAAATGTGAAGTAATTAAAAAATAGCCAATATATTGCTGTTTCTAAATGGAAGGAATGTGTCTTCTTAGAGACATCTTACTAGCAAATGATTGGCTGGTGACACTGGTTCTGAAGGACGCATACATCAGGATTCCTATGTTTTTTTTTGTTGTTTTTTTTTTCCAGTTTGCTTGGAGGCAGCATGTGTACAATTTTGTGTCTCTCCAATTCGGACTCTCCTCCACTCCAGGGTGTTTCACCAAGTTGCTGAAACCAGCCATAGAACTCCTAAGGTTCAGAGGTGTTAAACCTATAGTATATCTGGGCAGCACATTGCTGATGAATCAGGACTCTGCTCGCCTGAGGAACAATCTGAACATGACAACATCCCTGCTTCAATGTCTGGGGTTCATTGCCAACACACAGAAATTGGAATTCGAACCATCACAGAGAATCACCTTGCTATGTTTTGTGATGGATGTGGTGTAACAAACGCTGAAGCTTCCCCAAAAGAGGATGGAACTCATCAGGCAAGAACTGAGGAAGACATTTATGAAGGAACGAGTCTCTCTGAGATACTTAGCCAAATTAATGGGCATCCTGGCATCATCCATTCAGGTGCTATTTCTGGGACCCCTGCATTACAGACAGTTGCAAAGACTCAAAGCGTCACACCGTAGGAAGGGAATGACCTGTGCAAATGAAATAGCCATGATTCAAGAAACCAGGGAAGAAATCCAATGGTTGCTGGATCACATAGAGGCCTGGAACATCAAACTGATGGCTTGGAGGATTACAGGAGACAATGGGACGAAAAAGGAGTATCAGAACAGGCTTCACTTTTCATCAGGAAGGCATGGGCAGATTTTACTGTCAGGCAATATAGCTCAGTTTAGCGCAGATGGTCACGTTGGTGTCTGGAACAGAACCTGAAACTGGTGTGGGCAGATGTAGTATGTTTAGATTTTTTTCTGTCAGAACTAGCGTGCAAGGGACTGGCCTATCGCACTATTAATGCTTCCAGGTCGACCATTCTGGCAGGCCATTTCCCTCCTAATGGGGTACCGGTGGATAAACATACACTGGTGTGTAGATTACTGAGGTGGGTTCAGTTCTTGTTTCCTCCAGAACCTAAATACTGGAATCCTGGCAAGACAATTTGTTTCTATCAAAGAAGGAAGGAATTATCAGGTAAATTGGCCATTTTATCATGCCTCATTTCTTGCAAATGAGTGTCTGATGTGAGAGCACTGAGTGTGTCTTCTAGGATGTTTCGTCCTGAAGGAGTATCTTTTGCATTTCTAGAAACATCGAGGGGCATATTCTCAAGGAGCCATCGCCGATTTATCGGCACTTTAGCGCCGCAAAAGTGGCAATAGACTTATCGCCCTATTCACAAGCTGGTGCAAACTGCCGACATCGCCAGTTTTCCTGCGATAGCTGCCGCAAAACACATCGCCACGGATGAGAGCGACAACTAACGCTAATGATATGCAGAGTAGGCGTTCCCGTGCAAAAACACACGAAAACACCACTTCGCAATATTCTCAACGACCAGCCAGATCAGCGATGTGATCCGAAAACAGGCGATAAGGCGTGTTAGCAGCAGGGATTCAACACCTGCCTTTTACTGGTGTTAAGCAGGACGACAACCTGCAGTATGAAAGGGAGCCCAGCCCAGAGCCACATCTGAAGACCAACAGATGCCATGGAGACAATGATCATGCAGCCTGGAGACCCAAGAGGGCCACAACACCCACCGCAACCACCCCCCGAACCCTCCCCCCCAGGTCATGAAGTCCAGTAGTCAACGGTAGTGGAAAAACAGAACTTTATTACAAATACATAAACAACAAGACGAACAGCTCAGCCAACGCGTTCCATTCCCAACGGGGAACTTCACCAGGGCAACGTGTGGATCCAATAAACTGCAAATGCTGCGGGAACTCCTCAATATCATTCCATATCCCGAAATCAGTAGACAGAAACCTGTTGGAGAAATGGTGACAATGGTCAAGCGTCCTCATAGTCACAAACGTAATCTGGTACAGTGTATTGCACTTGGACAAACCGGAATGCATACAGGTATGATGAATCCAGTCCAAATATACTGTAACAGAAGTCCGTGTGCTCGTACCCTCCGCAGGAAAGAAAAGGAAGGTTACGACCACAAAAACATCTGTTACGGTCTCATTATGCAGGATTCATCATACCTGTAAACATCACGGTTTGTATCATCTTGATACCCCTGCACCTTCACTTCTCCCACGCTGTGCATGAACAGCTGGAGACCATGCAAGGGAATTATGCCATAGCTGCCTTACCGCACGTGTCGGGGGCAATTGACTGTACACATGTACCACTTGTGCCCCCTGCCGACCCTGCACACAATTACCGCTACAGAAAGCACACGCATTCCATCAATGTGCAGGCAATAGTGGACCACCGGGGACAGTCCACCACTGTCGTCGCCAACTTCACAGGCAGTGTGCATGATACATACATCTTCCGACAGTCCATCATCAACCAGCGCTTCCAGGATGGCACCTATGGCAATGCACTGCTCATTGGTAAGTACTAACTGAACACACCACACACCTCAACTCCACAATCACACAACTCACAACTGTGTGAGAGCACACGTAACAAAATCACATACAACATGCCAACCAACATGCCCAACTACCGGACACGACAACACAAGTAACCATGGTAACAGGGGCCAGACATGTAGACAAACCATTCACAAAGGCAGAACCCCTCTGCCACACAATTGCAGAATGTGGGGAGAGGTGGGAACCAAGAATGTGCGAAGGAGGCAAGAGACCCAGCAATAAGAAAGGACACAATGCCAAGTGTGGCGGAGATGTGCTGGACAGACTGCAGTATGCAGAGCACAGACATGTCCATGTGGACATCTACTGCTGGTGTTTGCAGTGTAGTGGACAGTGGACGCAAACAGGTTACCCCAGGCAGTGTGGAAGACCTTGGACATGTAGCCATGTGGTCCACCCCTGTAAGCCTGAGCGGAGCGGCCTTGGCCGGCGTATGTCGCGAATGAATAGCCCGAGGCCCTGGGCGTGGTCCAGTTCCAGGACGGCCACCACAGTAACTACTGCGTGAGTCTCTGTGTCCGCCATATCGTGACCATAGGCCTACACACACGTGCCCGACCACATTCAACGGCCGTATTCACACTGGAGGCGAGGTGACTATGTCCCAAGCCAACCCGCGCACATCTCGTCAGCGCATGCAGGGTCGTGTCTGCCAGGGCGGCGCCCCACACCCAGCCACGAGGCCGCCGCCGTGACAGGTGGTGACTGCACGATCCTGTGCGCCTGCTGCACCCCAGCCCTGGTCCCCCGACCGGTCCGCCACCCAGCGATGACTACCCGCCCCTGCACACCTAGCCTCAATGCTCACCTGCCGCCACCGGCGTGTCTCCAAGAGGGCCCTCCACGTGCCGGTGCAACCTCCTCAGCCGATCGCTGGATTCCGTGCCACAGGCCCCCAGCGCACCCTGCGGCACTGCACCGCGGAGTCATGTGTGTGCTGACTGCTGCCTGTGCGCACACTGCGGTCCAGCAGGGATCACAATTCAAATCGAGTCTTGATTTGCTGGACGCCGTATTGAGGCCAACGCATCATCGTAGGCTGCACACCCGCTCAGCTCTTCAGGTGGGCCTAACTCTGTGCACCACAAGTCATCGCCACGTGGCGATAGGCCCGGGCCGGACGCAGGCCATCGGGTGCCACTAACTCAGTGCAATGCAAGTCATCGCCATGTGGCGGTAGGCCCGTGTCACCTCCGGCAGTGGGGGATGTGCTGTGGTGGGCCCCTTTTATTGGCAGGGTCACATGTCCCGTGACGCCTGTGCTGGATGGGTGTGGTGTGGGTGTAAACCAGCCCTCAGGGAGTGGCTGTGGCATGCTGAAAACTAGACCAGTGACCAGCAGATCACTACAGGGAAGACCTGGGACATGTAGCTGTGTCGTCACCCCCTGTGAGCGTAAGCGGAGTGGGCTGGCGTATGCCAGTCCAGCGTAGGGGTGTGAACAATGAGCCCGGGGCTCTGGGCGTGGTTCAGTTCTGGCCTGGACAAGGAAGTAACCAATGCGTGTGTCTCCGTTGTAGTGCCTGCGCCACCCGGACCGCAATCGGCAATGTTGCACCCTGTGACCCAAGCCCCACAACATGTGCAAAATGGACGTGAGGGGGAATCAGTGACCCTACATTCATCCATACTGTCATACTTGAAGGATCATAGACATGACACATCTGTGTGAATTTGAATGTTTTATTCACATTCAGTGGAGTGTTGCAGCTGGAGCAGTACAGGGCCATGCACACCCCACTTGACATTGTTGCCCCGTGGATGGCCAGCCAGAGTCCATTAGGGAAGGACAAATTAATCGGAAGAGGTAGAGTTCAGTCCGCAGTCTGATTGCTGTGTCATTGGTAACCAAACAGAATATGGCAGTCCATGTCGAGGTCCAAGGTGAGTGCCGCAGAGTGTATCGGGGGACAGTGGAAGGTGATGATGCAAAGGGCCGAACCAAGCTGAAACAGGCCATATGGCGGAGATGAATGCTACCGCTTCCTCATTACCACAACGGCAGTCTCATCCACATCATTGTCCACTGTTGTGTGATGTGCCTCACCTGTGGGTGGTGGTGTTTCGGCTGCAGCACTGTGTGGCACTGACACATCAGGGGCCGGAGGTGGATTGTCGTCCGCACTGTGTGGCAGTGACACATCAGGTGCCGGAGGTGGAATGTCTGCCGCACTGTGGGGCACTGACACATCAGGGGACGGAGATGTGGATGGTGTAGGAGCAGCAGCATTCATCTACGCGAAGCCTTGTGGCAGCAATGCCATGACGAGGATCTGCAGGGAATGGAAGATCCCAGCTACATCTCGCTGATGTGCAGCCGTGGCAGCCATCCTTTCCGCTTCCATCCGCACCATGTCCTCCATGAGCCTCCGCATGTGTCCCAACTCCCGGCTGAGATCGCTGGAGCCACTCTGACTAGACAGGTGTTCTTGTCTCCGAGTCATGACTCCAGCGATGTCAGCCATGGCTCGTTGGAGACCATGGAGCGGACTGTGGGTGTCCGTTAGGGACTGTAAGTGGTCCCTGATGGGACATAGACACCCATGGATGGCATCTAGTTTGGCTGCCATGAGTTCGAACCCCACCCGCACCTGCTCAGCCATCTCCTTCTAACCCTCCAACACACGGCGTTGAAATGCCATGTGTTGGTCGTGGGGATCCTGGGAGACAGCCGGGGTGGTGGGTGCTTCCTGCTGTGTGGTCTGTGCAGGGGGTGGGGTCTCCTCGATTCAGCTGGGCTGCCCTGCTCCTGGGGGTGGGGTGCGGTAGCTGTCCATGAGCTCTTGGAGGGCGTCGGTGTCGAAGGTGGGGAGGTCCTCCTCATCATCAGTGAGGAGGTGTTCGGTCTGCTCTGCAGGAGGTGATGATTCTCCCTCTGCAATGTAAAGGGGAGATGCAGTTTAACAGTGTGTTCCATGTATGTTCACGCATTGGCCAAGTTTCCAAACAGACTGCATGACAATGTACATTGTGACTGTTTAGGAGGAGCTGCCTATTTGAAGCGGGACAGTGGACATTTGTGCACCATCAGGGATGTGGGGTTGTACTTGTCCATTATCATGTCACAGTTTCCTGCTATGCCAAATGTGATTGGCCAGTTTCTACACACAAGCGGCAGCAGTTGTGTCCTCTGTTCTGTTGTGAATGTGTTGCAGTTTGTACCACATTGTTGTCAATGTTGATGTGCTCTGATTCTTGTGTGTGTGCTGCATTGTGGGAGAGTCGCTCCTGCAGCTCAGACTTTGCTTGGCCTTCTCCCTTTCAGGTGGTGTGCCTTTGACTTCTGTGCTTATGCAGTGCTGAGATGTTGCATACCTGGGTAAATTGGGCTCTTGGTGGGAGTTGGGACTCTTGGGCATGGTTTGTCCGCAGCTGTCTTGTTGCCGTCAGGGGTTGTTTGTGCACGTGGATGTGTCAGTGTGTGACCTTCTCCTTTCCGGATGTGGACCACACTCCGCCACCTCGGTGTCGTGGCGTGCAACATGTCATGATGAGTGGCCTGCAGACATGCTCCTCGTCATGCAGTGTCACTTGCATTGTCAGTGGCGCTCACGGATCCGCAGCTTTGCTGGGTTCAGCACATGTGCATGGGTTTGTTGTGAGATTGGTGATGTGTGGGGAGGGCCTCCTCTGGGGACATTGTGGACGGGGGACTACTTGCTGTTTCTATGTGTGCTGCAGTATGGCAAGGAGATCAGGGACATGATCCAGAGTCATTGTGGTTGTGCAGTGTGTTATACTTCATTGTGCATGTGTGCCATTGTGCCCATCTCCCCCGTCCCCCCAGTCCCTGGTGGTTACTCACCCTGTTGCTGTTGTGTCAGGTCATATTGAGCAGTGTCCGGTCCCCCGACTCCTGCCACTGTCTCCACACTGATGACTGTGGACACCATTTCCTCCATCTCATCCAGGTCCTCCTGTGGCGCAGGACTCCCACCCCCAGTCTGCATTGCTGCTTTGCGGTTGTTTGCGAGTTTCAGCTTGGTTTTGCGCTTCACATCATTCCAGCGCCTCTCGACCTCGTCCATTGTCCTCCTCAGCACTCCGACTGCATTCATCTTGTCCACGATGGACTGCCATGTTCCATTTTTTGTTGCCAATTACACAGTGGAGGTGACGAACAGTTGTTGATGGTGTTCTATCACCTCCGTAATCAGGATCCTGTTTTCCTGCGGACTGAACCGCGTCTTCCTCTTCTTCTTCTCCTTGCCCTTCCCTGACCCCGAGGTCCCCAGCTGGTCCTCCATGGGGCTTGTGGGGTTCGGGATGTCCTCTATACTTGCTCCGGCTACCTCCATTGTGCTTCGCAGTTTTTATGTGTTTTTTTTTCTGCAGCTTTTATGGTGATTTTTCCCGCCTGACATGGGAATTGCAAGCCTGGCGCTGCTTGTCGCCGATTTTTCTATCGCGGTTGGGCCCATCGCAACTTTTTTCACGTTCGGGTTTCCTTTTTTATCGCCGTCGCGGTAGTTGTATTGCGGATATTTGAGGCGTTATCGGGAAACTATCGCATGTTACCGCCGTGTTGGGAATACGATGTTCACACAGAGTTATTTTCCCGCGATAGACGGCGATATGAAAAATTGCGTTAGCCTATTTTTGCGATGTTCATCGCACGTTCTTGAGAAAATCCCCCCCAATCTCATACCAGAGTGGTTCAATATCTGGCTTTGCCTGATAAACCAAAATTGTGTGTGGTAAGGTGTAGTGAGGTCTATGAAGCCATGACGGAGGAGATAAGACTCCAGGTCCGAAGCAACCCTTGAACGTGATAAAAAACCTCACAAATCGGTTTTATCTTCCACTGTAGCTAGATGGGTCCGCTTGGCCATGGAGGAAGCCAGAGTAGATACTTCCCGTTTTGGTACACATTCTGTCAGAGAAGCCACATCTTCTAAAGGTTTTTCCATACAGGGCTGCCTGGAGGACATCCTGAAGGTGGCGATTGGTTTTATAGTCAATGTTAACATTGTTTTTACTTTAAACCAGTAATGAGGGTGACTTTAAACTTACATAAGCTCAGCCTCTGGCGTTAACAGAGAACGTGACATTTCCTAACTATTGTGAACAAAAGTTTCAATTCTATTAAGGACAAGGAGAAGAGGATTATCCCACCTGGGAAGAACAGAGGCTTTTTTTCACCTATCTGGTAGGTCTGTATTGACAGCGATATGTGGTATAAATATGTGTATGTTGTTTTGTTTAATATAGAACTGTTGATGACTTTGTATTACAGTGTTTGAACTAAAGTGCATTTGATTTGTGGATATGAATACTTAAACCATTGTTCTCTCCAACAGGCGCAGAGCAGAAACAGGAATTCTGGTAGCAAGAGACTCAACAGAGTTTTTCCTTGTGGACTGTTTTGCAGAAAGGTTGAGGACTGTAATTACTGATGGTTTTTTATAGTTCTAGGATTCATGGGATGTGTAGTCCTAATGTTATTACAAAGCATTGTTGTCTTTTACCACAGGGAAAACAAAAATGGACTCTGTAATGTTGGGTCCACTGTTTAATGGAGATCATGAATGTAATGTAAATTGTAATGCTATCACACACACGGATTGGCATTCTGATTAAATATTTTGCTGATTTCGAAGTAGTGTATACTGTTGTACTACTGTGAGTCATATGTATTTGATAAAATGATGAATAAAGTGTTAAAAAAAGAACACTAATAAAAAAATAACATCAGAAATCCCCCCCCAAAAAAAGTATTGTCTTTTCTTTGACTGCTTAGCTATACATTTTAACATAACTTTTCTTCACAAAAGCCATGAAATTTTATATTCCTCCTATAATTGACAATGTGATCTAACTTACCTGAGGCATAAATATTGTACTTCAATTGTAATTGATCTTTTAACGTTGAAAGGTTGCGGGGGCTCCGTTTAGGTCAAACGGTAGAACATTGATTTGATATAGGCCCTGGAGAGTGAAGAATGCAGACTTTTCCTTGTCCTGTTGGTTTAGCAGAATCTACCAGAACCCTTTTTGTCGGATGGATGGTAGTAATATATTTGCCCTAGAAAATTGTTCAATAAGCTCAACTATATGGGGGTAAAGGATAACTGTCAAATTTCGATTTTGGTTTAGCTTCTGGAAATTGATAAAAAAAAATCTGATAGGTCCTCCATTTTGGGCACAAGAACCATGGGAAAATTCCAGTTGCTGGTAGAGTGCTCAATTACTCTCAACTTTAGCATCTTCTGTACTTCTTCTTGGATTGCTAGACGCCAGGCCTCAGATATTACATAGGGTTTCTGATTAATTACTTTCCCTGGTTCTGTTTGTATATTGTGAAATATCAGATTAGTCCTGCAGGTCAACTCTGAGAAGAGGTTGGAAAAAGAGAGTAACCTTTGTTTAAGTTCTTATGTTTCTTTCGGGCCCAAACTAGCTCCCAATTCTACTTGATCTAGCATTGTTTCAGGTTTTCCTAACATTTGGACCACCTCTGCGGCCTGTGCAGGTAAGAGCGTTGGGGCGGTGGGGCCAGATGGGGGGGATTTTGACAGACAATGACGAGTGAAAATTAAATAAATAATTAATTTCCCCTCGTCATCGTCTGTCGAAATCTCCCCCCACCCAGCCCCACCGCCTCACCGCTCTTACCTGTACAGGCCGCGGCTGTGTACCAGCTTATCTCCAGGAACACGTCCCTCCCATTTTTTTTACGGGATTCACATGAAAAATTTGCTCTCCCTTTTTTCTTACCGATAGTAGTATTTTTTAAGTGATCTTATTGACTCTCTCCATGATTTGATACAGACGCTGCCATTTAGCTAGCATTTTATGCTCACTTGAGGATAAGAGAAGTTCCAATCTCCAGCCTAGAACTCTCGGGACGTAGCTTTCTGATCATTCTGTGTTTGCTGCTTATCTTGGGCCTTTTGTACGCTTTATTTTATGTGTCTCGAAGTTTCCCGAGCCTTGTTCTCAACTGGGTCACATACTCCAGTAGAGGTTTTCCATCATTAGAGCATCTTCCCAGACTTCATTGGTCATTTCTATCAGAGTTCAACTTTTCCTCCCAAACAACAACTCGAACTGGGAAAATCCTAGACTAGTCTGTACCTGACATTGAATGGCATAGAATGCTAATGGGAGCATATTATCCCATTTTTGTCCTTCATAGTCTATCATTTTTTTTTTGTGAGCTTAAGGTTAGCATTATATCTTTCCACCACCCATCCATTAAGGGGAGTGGTAGGCCGAAGTCCAGAGCTGTTTTACCCCTAGTTGTTTGCAAACGTCCCATCAGCTCGGAGCTAGAAGGAGTGCCGTGGTCGGTTAGGATTTCGTACAGAAATCCTATACCAAAGAACACATCAAGCATTACAGAAGTTATGTGCATTGTCCCTATGTGATGTCATGGCACCGCTACAGTTAAAGGTAAGACTGACAACTGAGTGCAAGGGTGAAGAACCTTTAAAAGGGAGACGAGACCAAGCAAGAGGACAGCATGAACTCAACACATGCAAGTAGGAAAGGAAAAGCTTGGGTCCTCATTTATGAAAACTGTCACATCGCTGCGATAAAACAGCGATAAAACAGTTTTCACTGTGCCCTCCTTGCGATACGATGGATGTGCCGTATTTAATGTACGGCACTGCATGTCGCAAGGAATGACAGATATGTCAGGAATCCTGACATATCTGTCAGCGCAAAAGTCAAGCATTGCTGGAGTTGTGTCGCAAGCATGACGCAACTCCAGTAATGCATGGGGTAGGCCTGTGGCTATGAGGCAGGCGTAAGGGGTTGACGCAGTGGCGTCCTAGAAGTGTCGCAGTGAAGTCTCATAGATTTCACTGCAACACTTTTACGACCCTTATTTACGTGGGAACGCCCACCCTGTATACATTATACCTGAAACAGGTTATAATGTAGCGCAGGCATTTACAAAGTGATGCATCTGCTTAGATGAGTCACTTCCTAAATATGGCGCAACGTGGCGCATTGTTTACGCTGCGTCACGAAAAGTGACGCAACAGCGGTGCAAAAGTGTCGCAGGGCCTTCATAAATAAGGCCCTCAGTGTCCTGTACCTTTCACCATATTTTTACTCACAACTCCATTGCAGAACCAACGCTTTTTAGGTCTCGCCTAGGCAGCGCGCATGCGTTGCTCTAGGAGGGCCTTTAGCCATCGGTCTTCACTTTACAAGCACTGCACTCGTGCTTGTGGCGGCATCCGCCTTGCGGGAGCGAGCAGCGGAGCACCACAAGCACGAGTGCAGTGCTTGAAAAGTGAAGATTGCGCGCGCACGCACACATGCACCACTCCCGGTCTTGTATTATGGAGTTCTCGGTAGCTCGGCTTCACTTAATGACGCATAAAACACTGCCAAACTCCCGCCACTCGAATATAATTGTCATGTTCTTTCTCATGCGCATACCGGGCCGATTTTGAATCCCAATCCAACCCTGTGAGAGATCTCAGAAGTGTGGGAGCATGCATTTCAGGGCAGAAGCGGGCGGATTCTGCACACACCCCCTGGCCCTTAATTTGTCTCTGGGGAGAGCTGCTGGGCTTTTTGTAAATAAATAAGAAGCTGACACCAACCACTGAGCCCAGAAGCTGATCTGCTGCAAACAAGAGCGGCCCAACAATGGCACATGCCGGGACTGAAACAAGCACTGTGCTCCCATCCCGTACTTTGTTTTAATTTAGGGTCTAGGCGTGAAGGTCTCTCTTTAGGTTTTTGCTTTGAAGTTTGCGTGTGATTCATTTGTGAATTTACTCTAGAATGATTCCGTTTTTTTGTTCTGTGTATTCTCAATGTGCTTCGTCTGCACATTTACTTCACACTGTAGCAAGGGTTGATTACAGACCATTAAATAATGTTTACACCCCGATAGACCGTGCATGTTTATGTTTAATGACATGCTGCTGGTAAGGAGTTAAATGCTTTGTATATCAGAATCTTTTTAATCAGTTTATCTGCAAGAGTGATGCTGTATTTTAAAACGTGTGCTGTTTTATGTGAAAATTCCCTCTGCTGCACCTTGAAAGATACTTCGTTATAAAGACAGTGTGGTTTAGACCGAGGAGTTGTAGCTCACCGAGTGGTTCCTTCCAACCACTTATTGACTGCGCCTAGAAGTGGCAAAAAGCACTTCGAAACCGAAAGAAGAACCCGAAAGGTGTGCTTGGCTTATACTTATAGCGCCGTTTCATGCAGTGCGTTAAATATAAGCAAACAGAAATTGTAAATATTGTTAACAGTGCATTTAGTAGAGCTGGTAAAATGTGAAATGTGTTATCCCTGAGACCCAAATAAAACCTCTGTTTGGGCGAGAGAAGCGGTAATCACATCTAGAGAGAGAATGTATCGCCGCAGGCCCTTGAAATGTGATCAGGAAGACAAATCGTCCTGCAGCCAAAGGAATTTTACTTGAAGGATACACTCGTTCACGGAGAATGAAGTCTAAACATATGTTCTAATACATAATCTAAAGCTGGCGCAGAGATAATCAAATGTTCCTTTTAGAATGAATTGCAGAGTTCATGGACAGAAGCTCTCCGGATGCAGCTCTTAATAAATGGAAGCCTTGTGTGGCGCTATTTCCTGGGAAGACACAGGATGCTGTTGAGATCGGAAAGGCGCATGCCTTGAATTCAATGATTGGCATCATGTAGGAAAGCTGATATCGGCATCCCGGAAGGACCACAGGCGCCATGTACTGAGTCCACTATGTCACCTAGACTCTCTGACACTCTCACATCTTTTACTGCCCTTCTTCATCACAGTTGTCCTTGAGAAACTGCTGTCACCTGCCCATGGCTCTTACGTGTAGTGCATACATCCCCTCAGAACCTGAGGATTCCACCTTCTGCTCTGCATCAAAGCACAGGGCAAAAGAGAGCGAGGCCTTTCCCCCTTACTGGCCCAGACTGCGCCCAAGTGCCTCTCTTTTGAAGCTTACCTATAGCCATGCCCCAAGTGAGTGCCAGCCTCCTGGTGGCAGCGAGGTTAAAGGGAATTCATATGCCCCCTTTGCTTTAGCAACAGACTGGCGATGTAAGTTGCTGCCCAGCACGGAGTCCCTCCAATCTCCTTACTCACCTTGCAATGGAGGTGACTAGGAATGGGGGTGGCATGGGTGGTGGGCATCCCGCCCACCCCCCCCCCCCCGATCTCCATTCCACGCTGCCCTGCCAGTGTCGCTTCTGGACATCTGGACATAGGGTGGTATTTATTGAAGGCAGATCATGCTGTGTTTAGTTAGCTTTGATCAGTGGTGGGGGCTCTTTAGCTCCTGCTTCTCCTGGGTGGATACCTACTCAGCATGACGTAAAAGGCATGGGGGAACTGTATACTTTTTCTCTTTCAACATAAGCCCTTGTGCTGCATAATTAAATACTTATAAGGTCCCAAAGGCGAGACCTATTGGCTCTATGCTCAGTGGTGGGGGCTCTTTAGCTCCTGCTGCTCCTGGGTGGATACCTACTCAGCATGACGTAAAAGGCATGGGGGAACTGTATACTTTTTCTCTTTCAACATAAGCCCTTGTGCTGCATAATTAAATACTTATAAGGTCCCAAAGGCGAGACCTATTGGCTATGCCAATGCTTGTTCTGTTTAACCACGGTGGGATCTAAGCCCTGGGTGGAAGCTCCCCAACTAACACGGAGAGACAGTCCTTTACTGCTATTAGATAGAGTACACAAGTGAGGAAATGACCTAGAACGCAGAAACCATTCGGCATCTTCCTTTATTGCGCCACTCAGCATCTAGGGCAGCGATGCTCTCCTCGTTCCTCTTTCCACCCCCAAGACCACCGCCCACGAGCGAGGCACCGTTTATCAGATCTCTGATCTAAGATCATTCACTTCAGTGTTACTGCTGAAGACGTTATCACTCCGCAGCAGTCGAGCCATCGCCACAATAAGATGTCCCTATACGAGGATAAACGTGCTCTTATGGAACGTGAGCTCACACTATCAGATCGATAATTGCTCAATGAATTCACATGACACATAGCTGAACCGAAACTTACACAAAGGATGTTTCACATGCCGAAGTGTTAACATCAAAATGAGTGTGCTCCATTGTCTCTTAACAGTGATTACAGCACTGAGTGATGTTAAATTGACTTCTTTAATTAACTTAATGCAGGATTCCTACTAGATACTAGGTACTTGCAATGAAAATTACCGATCTGTTTTATAACGCGCACTACTTATCTGTTATATAATGCGCACAATTACATGACATTTGCTCTCACAAATGTTCAATATTCTGTGTTTCACTTATTACAATTAAAATATTTCAAGGAAAACAGAAGACTTACACCAAAATTGTATGTGAAGAATTAGCATCCAAAATGGCATTAAGAAATTCACAATGCGCTAACTCAAAATTATGCAGGGAGAGAACTCTCTCTTTGCCATGTCAAACACGTATTGGTAGGAGTAGGACTTCTCTGAATATTTGAAACTAACAGCCTGCAAAATAGTGTCATTGTTCCTTTTTAGAATTGTGCACAATTTCACATTGTTATTATACAATACTGTTTAAAAATAGTTTATGAAGAATATTAAGAAAAATGAAGGAAGAAATTCTATCAAGCAATATTTGTATAGCGCGTCTAATAATCACCATGGGGCGGGGGGGGGGTTATCCAGGTGCTATGATGCAGGTATCAGATGAAGAGCCAGGTCTTGAGTCCATTCCTGAAGTAGTTCAGCAAAGGAGCTGTACGTAGGTGGCGGGTGTTCCAGGCTTTGGCGGTGGGGTGGGAGAAGGAGCGTCCTCCAGAGTGACTGCGGTGGATACGTGGTGTCTGAGCGTGGGCGAGGCATGCGGAGCGAAGGTTTCTGGAGGGTTGGTGTAAGATCAGCCGGTGGTTCATGTAGTCTGGTCCTTGGTTGTGGAGGGCTTTGCATGCGTGGGTCAGGAGCTTGAACTGGCTTCTCTTCTGGACGGGGAGCCAGTGGAGGTCTTTAAGGTGTTGGGTGATGTGTGTCCTCCTGGGCAGGTTGAGGATCAGTCTGGCTGCTGCATTCTCGATTCTCTGGAGTCTTTGCTAAAGCTCTGTGGAGGTGCCGGCATAGAGTGCATTGCCGTAGTCGAGCTGGATGGTGATGAGGGCCTGCATCACCGATTTCCTTGTGCTGATAGGGAGCCATCTAAAGATTTTGCAGAGCATGCAGATTGTGTGGAAGTAACCTCAGGCAACGGCGTTGACCTATCGTTTCGTGGAGAGTTTGCTGTCCAATATGATACAGAGATTGCGGGTGTGGTCTTTTGGCATGGGTTCGAGTTCCTCTGGCCACCAGGAGTTGTTCCAAAGGCGCTGTGTCTGCCAAACATCAGAACTTCTGTTTTGTCCATGTTGAGTTTCAGGCAGTTGTCTTTCATCCATGATGCGACGTTCTTCATGCAGTTGTGGAAGTTAGTCTTCGTCAAGGTGGGGTTCTTTGAGAGGAAGAGGATGAGCTGAGTGTCGTCAATGTAGGAGATGATATTGATGTCGTGCGATCGGATGATGTCTGCGAGAGGAGGCATATAGATGTTGAAGAGGGTAGGGTTGAGGGATGAGCCTTGGGGTACTCCACAGATCGTGTGCTTGGGTTGCGAGGTGAAGGGAGGGAGGCGGACTCTCTGGGTGCATCCTATGAAGAAGGAATCCATCCATCTGAGAGCATTGTCTGCAATTCCAATATGGCATAGTCAATGGATCAGTGTGTGGTGGGAGACGGTGTCGAAGGCTGCAGAGAGATCCAGGAGGATGAGGGCGGCTGATTCTCCTCTGTCGAGTACGGCTCGAATGTTGTCTGTTGCTGTGATCAGGGCTGTTTTGGTCCTATGGTTGGCCATGAAACCTGATTGGGATGGGTCCAGCATTTTGTTTCTTTCCAGATGGTTGGTGAGTTGGAGGTTGATGGCCTTCTCCGGGACTTTGGTGAGGAATGGAAGGAGGGAGATGGGACGGTAGTTCTGGAGCTCTCTGGGTTCTGCCAAAGGTTTCTTGAGGAGGGGCTAACCTCCGCATGCTTCCATGCACCAGGAAAGGTGGCTGTAGTTATGGAGGCATTGAGGATGGTGGTGAGCTGGTTGTGAATCTCACTGCTCCCGAGGTTTAAGAGTCGGTGGGGGCAAGGATCAGTGGGTGCTCCTGAGTGGATAGCGTTTATCAGGGAGGTAGTTGTTGGTGAGCTGAGTTGTTCCCATCCGGTGAGCGGGTGGTTGGTGGTTGATGGGTTGCAGAACAGGTCGGAGGGTTGGGGATTGAAGTTTCTGTAGATGGTTGTTATCTTGCTGTGGAAGTGGTCGGTGAGGAAGTCGCAGAGTTCCTGTGAGGGAGGGATAGCGTTTTCTGTGGCTGACAGGCAAGTGAACTCTCTGACGATGGTGAAGAATTTCTTGGTTTGGTTGGCGCTGGTTTCAATCCGGCGTGTCAGGGTCTCTGTTTTTGCGGCTTTGAGCTTGCAGCGATAATCATTGAGGACTGATATGTTGGCGGCTCAGTCAGTGTCATTCTGGCTGATTCACCATCTTCTTTCCAATTGTTTACACCTGGATTTTGTTGCATTGAGTTCGGGCGTTTACCAGCTGGCTTGTTTGGTGGGTCTGATCGATGTGGCTGACTTGGTGGGGACGACTTGGTCAGCAGCGCTGTTGATCCAGGCGTTGAAATTCTCTACTGTCTGGTCCAGGTCGGTAGTGATGTTGAGCTGAGCGGTGTGGAGGGCATCAGTCCATTGCTGCTGAGTTACCTTGATTCAACTGCAGTAGGGAGCGCTGTGTCGGTTGGAGGTGGTGAACGGCGGACCGGTGAGGGTGAAGTGCACGATGGAGTGCTCCGTCCAGGTCAGTTCCGAAGTGTGGCTGCATCTGATTCTGTTGCTGGACATCAAGATGGGGTCTAGTCTGTGTCCTGCTCTGTGTGTGGGGTTGGTGACAATCTGCTTGAGGCCGATGTTGTCTAGTCTTTCCAGTAGGTCGTTGGTGATGGTGTCAGTGGGTTCATCCAGGTGGAAGTTGAGGTCTCCCAGGAACATGTAGTGTTCGGATTTGATGGCAAGCAGGGTGATGAATTTGGCGGTGGCATCGCTGAGGCTGGTTCGTGGTCCTGGCGGTCTGTATGCAAGGGTGTCTTTGATGGTGGTTTTGGCGTCAGAGTGGGACTGGGAATTTATGGGTTCCATCGTCGGCGTGGTGTCGTCATTGGCGATGGTACAGGTGATTGATTCCTTGTGTACGATGGCGATGCCCCCTGTGTCTGTTGGTGTGGTCTCGGTTTTTCATTTTGTACCCGCTGGGAGTTGTAGTGGTGATGTCCAGGGGAGATGTGGGGGTAAGCCAGGTCTCCATGATGGAGATTACGTCGGGGTGATGGTATCCCAGATTTTGGGGGCATGCTTGCAGTGAGATCTGACATTGATCAGGAATAAGAAATTAACAAACATGGTAAAATAATAAAGAAATAAGTGGAAAATAAAGCAAAGGATGAAACGAAAATGAAATAAGGAAAGACATGGAAAGCATTGAAACGTGAAAGAGTAAAAAAGAAGAAATATCTAGAGCCCTTCTTACGTGCATACACAGATTTACACATGCACATAAACATACCGACCGACACACAGACCAGGTACCTAGGAGTACTTATACATGCAAAGATGCTGTTGGTCCTTATCTCAGTTTTCCTTTAAGTTGTATGGTCCATTCCGCCAGTGCTTTAATTGGTTAAAAAAAAGTGCTGGTACTTTCTAAATCGATGGATGGTGTGGACCTTAAGGGGCAGTTCGGGACATGTCGGGGCGTGGCTGACATTTAATGATCAGTCAACAACGAAGTTGCCAATACTGATTATTCATTTTAACAACAAATGCCCATGGGTGCGCAGACTTAAATCAAAGCCACCCGAGTGGATTCTTATCCAAAATACTTTTATTTTATTTGCATAAGAACAAACACATCTATTTTCTCATTTAAATGTGAATCTCACTTTCAAAGACACACGCAAAAAACATTAATTGAACATTACAAACAAAAAATGATTAAACAGACCTATTAACAATACATTTACATGACAAATTTCTTTGACGACATTCAGACAAAGACTAGGACAACATAAAACAAATACCATAAAGCAACTCAACGTTCATAAAATAGACGGTGATTTACAAAGAGTCAATATTAAATCAACAAACAGTGTGAATGTTTTTAAACACCATGTTTCTGCACAGAGCAGATCTACTCAATTTTACTAATTTTGTATAGGCAGAAACCAGAACAGAAATGTATAACCACACTTGTTTGGAAGAAAACTGGTTGACGCGTTTCGAACCTCACATTAATCAAATGGGGGTTCTCTTCAGGACCACACACTAAAATGAAAAGGAATAAAAAAAGAGGAAGATTTAATCTCAAACTAGACAAATTTCTGCAAGAATCAGTTTCACCAAAAGCACCAAAAAGGCTTACCTAATTCTAAAGATCAGCCGATCTCAAGTATCACTCAAATGAAGTGTTCTATTCTTAAAAGACCCAAGTGAACAGAGGGAAAGAAAAGGAGAAACAAATGTCAGAATGAATCAAAAATGAGTCAACGAACTGATGTCAGGAATTGGATGAGAGTGTACGTCTACATTCAAATGGACTTACTTCGTGTCCAGCAGTCAACGTCTCGTAGAGTTTGTTATAAAGAAGCTCTTTGAATTGAAGAAATCTGTCGGGGAACAACGAGAGGGTTACTATTGTCTGGATAATAAGCAGTTTCTAGAGCTTTTGCATTAAATAGGCACATACCTTTTCATGTGCGTGTGTAAACGTTAAGGAGACGCTCACAACAGTTTCCATGAATTGTGGAATCTGTGGATAAACAATGGCGGTGTTAAAATTCTATTCAGTGAGGTGACGAGTGTTCTGTCTCTTTAGAAAAAGCTGATGTACATCATTTCTGACAGCAAAGGCAATGACGGCTAAAGTGGTGTGCGGACACCATTACTTAATGAACTTGCGCGCTTATCTGATGTGCTCAAAAGTCATCAAAGGGAGGTACGGACTCCCTTGGGTGAAATTACCTTGATTTTCGAATTTGCGTGCCTCTGGCGTCTCTTTCCGACTCGCTTGTGAACCGCAGCGGTATTTAGTCATTCTGTCATTTCCGTTTTTAAAAAAAGGGGGGAAAAAACTTCTGGGTTATTCATGATGGAAATGCGTTGAGCGCCGTCACGCTCGCAGAGTTATGGGAGATGTAGTATTTTCATCCCGATAGTTTCAGTTAAGCTTGCCGTTGTGTAAACTCGCACTTGCAGTATGCTGTATATGAAATTCACTGTAATTGTGTATGAAGCTGGAGCTTGAAGGCAACATTAAAACCAAATGATGAATACTGTCCGGTAGCTGTGGTTAATTAACCTCATCGCGTGTAAAACGGTGTGTCAGTAGCTGTCAGTGTAACAAGACCACGCTTACCTTTGCTTCACAGAAGCCGTGGAAGCGTGGTTAGCAATGTCAAAAATGCTTTTTCAAACAATACTTTCTTTAGAAAAGCGGACTGAGGCCACCTGATAACTAAACATCTATCCATCTCTC
Source organism: Calotriton arnoldi (assembly GCA_963921515.1). Lineage (NCBI taxonomy): Eukaryota > Metazoa > Chordata > Amphibia > Caudata > Salamandridae > Calotriton > Calotriton arnoldi. Next base: position 693,425 of record CAWUFW010008100.1, on the reverse strand, counting down.
ATGACTCACTTATATTTCAAAGCCTATAAATTTCAGACAGTTCATTCAAACCATCTACTGCTGTATTGAACTTAATTATGAGTAGCGCTTCGCGTTGGATCAATTTTTGATCTAAGTCACCTCCACGAGGGTCTTGTTCTATTTTTGAAATGACTGTCCACTTCAAGTCTTTTTCATCATGGTTGTTGGTTTTCCAATGGTTCACCAAGGGGGCTGTTTGTACATTTCTTCTTATTCTTGACTTATGTTGGGTAATCCTTTGTCTCACTTCTTGGTTCGTTTTTCCAACGTAGAGTTTAGAACAAGGGCATAAAATGCCGTAGACTACGTTTCTAGTTTTGCAATTGGAGTGAGACTCATGTTTCCAATTTATGTTCTTATGCGAGAACAAAGAACCTTCTAAGGTTGAATCACAACATATACAGGTGCCACACTTGTGATGTCCTTTGATCGCAGGCAATCCCAAGTGGTCTCTCATGGTCGTTTTTACTGTCATTTTTGGTAATGCTGCCCGAACTATCTGATTAGAAATACTTTGTTCTTTCTTCAATGCAAAGAGGGGATTTGTTGCAAAAGATGGATCTAGATTCTCAATGAGGTGCCAATTTTGATTGATGATCTTCTTTAGTAGGTTGGAATTGGGACAAAAAGTTGAAACGCAGACCATTCTGTTTAGTGGCTGTTTTTCTCTTTTCATGGATGGCTTAATTCCAGGTCAGCAGACATCAAATTCAGTTTAAATTATGCATTGCAAAGAATGACGTTTCTGGACGTGGAAGTGTATGCCTCAGAAAACAAACTGGTCACAACACTTTTCAGAAAATCAACAGATAGAAACAAAGCATTACACTTTTCCAGCAATCATCCACGCAGTTTGCGTGAGAATTTACCATTCGGTCAATTCTTAAGGATCAAGCGTAATTGTACATTCAAAGATGAATACATGTACCATGCAGAGAACCTCAAGGAAAGACTACTTGAGCATGGCTATCCAAAGAAACTGCTCAAGAATGCTTTAAAGAAAGCGTGGTGGACACCTCGCGAGTCACTTTTACAAAAAAGAGAAAAACAGCCCCTAAACAGAATGGTCTGCGTTTCAACTTTTTGTCCCAATTCCAGATAGTTCGGGCAGCATTACCAAAAATGACAGTAAAAACGACCATGAGAGACCACTTGGGATTGCCTGCGATCAAAGGACATCACAAGTGTGGCACCTGTATATGTTGTGATTCAACCTTAGAAGGTTCTTTGTTCTCGTATAAGAACATAAATTGGAAACATGAGTCTCACTCCAATTGCAAAACTAGAAACGTAGTCTACGGCATTTTATGCCCTTGTTCTAAACTCTACATTGGAAAAACGAACCAAGAAGTGAGACAAAGGATTACCCAACATAAGTCAAGAATAAGAAGAAATGTACAAACAGCCCCCTGGTGAACCATTGGAAAACCAACAACCATGATGAAAAAGACTTGAAGTGGACAGTCATTTCAAAAATAGAACAAGACCCTTGTGGAGGTGACTTAGATCAAAAATTGACCCAACGCGAAGCGCTACTCATAATTAAGTTCAATACAGCAGTAGATGGTTTGAACGAACTGTCTGAAATTTATAGGCTTTAAAATATAAGTGAGTCATGAGAGATGGATAGATGTTTAGTTATCAGGTGGCCTCAGTCCGCTTTTCTAAAGAAAGTATTGTTTGAAAAAGCATTTTTGACATTGCTAACCACGCTTCCACGGCTTCTGTGAAGCAAAGGTAAGCGTGGTCTTGTTACACTGAAAGCTACTGACACACCGTTTTACACGCGATGAGGTTAATTAACCACAGCTACCGGACAGTATTCATCATTTGGTTTTAATGTTGCCTTCAAGCTCCAGCTTCATACACAATTACAGTGAATTTCATATACAGCATACTGCAAGTGCGAGTTTACACAACGGCAAGCTTAACTGAAACTATCGGGATGAAAATACTACATCTCCCATAACTCTGCGAGCGTGACGGCGCTCAACGCATTTCCATCATGAATAACCCAGAAGTTTTTTCCCCCCTTTTTTTAAAAACGGAAATGACAGAATGACTAAATACCGCTGCGGTTCACAAGCGAGTCGGAAAGAGATGCCAAAGGCACGCAAATTCGAAAATCAAGGTAATTTCACCCAAGGGAGTCCGTACCTCCCTTTGCTGATTTTTGAGCACATCAGATAAGCGCACAAGTTCATTAAGTAATGGTGTCCGCACACCACTTTAGCCGTCATTGCCTTCGCTGTCAGAAATGATGTATATCGGCTTTTTCTAAAGAGACAGAACACTCGTCACCTCACTGAATAGAATTTTAACACCGCCATTGTTTATCCACAGATTCCACAATTCATGGAAACTGTCGTGAGCGTCTCCTTAACGTTTACACACGCACTTGAAAAGGTATGTGCCTATTTAATGCAAAAGCTCTAGAAACTGCTTATTTTCCAGACAATAGTAATCCTCGCGTTGTTCCCCGACAGATTTCTTCAATTCAAAGAGCTTCTTTATAACAAACTCTACGAGACGTTGACTGCTGGACACGAAGTAAGTCCATTTGAATGTAGACGTACACTCTCATCCAATTCCTGACATCAGTTCGTTGACTCATTTTTGATTCATTCTGACATTTGTTTCTCCTTTTCTTTCCCTCTGTTCACTTGGGTTTTTTAAGAATAGAACACTTCATTTGATGATACTTGAGATCGGCTGATCTTTAGAATTAGGTAAGCCTTTTTGGTGCGTTTGGTGAAACTGATTCTTGCAGAAATTTGTCTAGTTTGAGATTAAATCTTCCTCTTTTTATATTCCTTTTCATTTTAGTGTGTGGTCCTGAAGAGAACCCCCATTTGATTAATGTGAGGTTCGAAACACGTCGACCAATTTTTTTCCAAACAAGTGTGGTTACACATTTATGTTCTGGTTTCTGCCTATACAAAATTAGTAAAATTGAGTAGATCTGCTCTGTGCAGAAACATGGTGTTTAAAAACATTCACACTGTGTGTTGATTTAATATTGACTCTTTGTAAATCACCTTCTATTTTATGAACGTTGAGTTGCTTTATGGTATTTGTTTTATGTTGTCCTAGTCTTTGTCTGAATGTCGTCAAAGAAATTTGTCATGTAAATGTATTGTTAATAGGTCTGTTTAATCATTTTTTGTTTGTAATGTTCAATTAATGTTTTTTGCGTGTGTCTTTGAAAGTGAGATTCACATTTAAATGAGAAAATAGATGTGTTTGTTCTTATGCAAATAAAATAAAAGTATTTTGGATAAGAATCCACTCGGGTGGCTTTGATTTAAGTATGCGCACCCATGGGCATTTGTTGTTAAAATGAATAATCAGTATTGGCAACTTCGTTGTTGACTGTTTAGATTGGCTCAGCCTTACTGATTAGAGCCTTACCCTTCTTTGTTACATAATGACATTTAATGATAGCAGCATTTTCATGAATGCAGTTGTGCTGCATCCCCAAAATCCATGAACACACCACCAACTAGGACCTGGAAATAAGGGGGTTGCATAGGGGTTCTGTTTTGTGATCGATGGGGGAGGAGGCGGGTTTTAGTTCTAACGTTTTGAACAGGAACAATCCAACTGTGTCCTTGGGAAGCAGGAGAATTGCTGTACAGTGGTCCTTTTGGCCTTGAAAGGTGCTAAAAAAATCTAAAATGTAGAGGAACTTCAAATGAGCAATGAAAAAGGTGGCATGAGACAGTAGAATAGAGAGACTGCAGGCCATTGTCCCTATTGATCCACACAGAAACAAACTGTTAGAAGCTCCAGTGATTCTGTGAGTCAATGGTTCGCTGACCATAAAACCAGCGGCAACCAGTGCCAGAAGACTATGTAACTGATTGAGTGGGGTCAGTGAGATGCATTGGAAATGGGAGACGGGTACAGTGTGGAGTGAATGCACCGTCCACAGCGTAGTCCATAAAGACCAGCTTATGTAATGGTAGTGGGGAACGGGGCCACACTCAAACACCTCAGGCAGTGAGCAACATTTTTTGTTTGAGGTTTTGTCATGCATTCAGGGTTATGAGGAGGGCACAACTGGAAAGTAATACATCTGACTATGTGCTACAGATTGCGGCCTGGTGCTAGCGATGAAAAGCATGATGATGGCAATAGCCAAACACATAAGATATTCAATGTGGGATTTGCCCTTTGTGGACCTCTCTTCTACAATAATTCAACAATGATATTTACGTGTTTATTCCACCCAATGTTCCCTCCTAAATTGAGTGTAAATACCTAGGTTATTGGTTGACTCCATATTAAGGCAGTGAAGCATTTTTCCACTGGAAAGAACTAGTGATTGAATGTTGGATCAATTGCCTTTGTTTTACTGAAAACAAGTGCCTAGGAACTCCACCTATCCTGCTACAGATGACCCCCAATTGCCATCTCATTTTTATAGTAAGTGTAAGGACATAGGTTAGTGTCTAATTCTATATTGAGTCTAGAGGGCATGTATTATGCACTTCATAATACAGTAGGTGTAAATCCATAGGTTACTGGCAAATTCCATTTATTTATGGCACAATCTTGCTGACCATTATGAGACATCTACAACTTTATCTTTCACGCCAGGACCTCATGCTCTGTAAATTTGTCCACCCACTTAGGACATCACCACCCACTTCAGAAGATCAAGTGAATATTAACACATTTGTGCTTGTGGTTTAAAGTGTAGTTGATGGGTCGGCTGAGTTCATTGGGTCCAACTGAGTACTTAACTGTTGCAGGTGGTGGGTATGCACTCATTTTCAGACTCAGAAAAAGTGAGAGACAGAAAAGAGATAACGAAAAAGGAAGAGAATGATAGGAAAAGAGTGACATAGGGAGAAAAGAGGGATGCTACACAACCTTTAGGAATTAAATAATGAGATAGGAAGGGGAGGATGGTAGAAGAAAAAGATGCTTGAAGTATCAATATCCTCTTTCGCTCTGTACACAGTTATTAAGGGGCTGATTTACAGTTTGGCAGACGGGTTAGTCCATCATAAACATGACAGACTTCCCTTCCGCCTTATAACAAGCGTGTTATATCCTATGGAACTTCTCACAATGCATCCGGGATGCCTGTCCACCAAACTCTAAATCAATGAGGTTAAATAAAAAAATGTATCAACTTACCTGCTTGCCGCGCCCTCCTTGACGCTCCTCCTGGTCGCGTCTCTTCTCCTCCCGCCGGCAGGAACATGAAGTAGCCTGGAAGTACGGAGGCTCCCCTGAGCCAATCACAACGCTGCAATGGTCTGAGTTATTATCATTTTATTTTTTCTTATACTGCTGAAAATAACAGTGGGGCGACGCCCCTCCGCCTTAGCGGGGGAGCCGCCACTGGTCTATGGTCAGGATTGCTAATTTACCTCTTGCAGCTGCCGTGCCAGGCCACGATTCAGCCATCTTGCCCTGAGGAGGTTCTGAAACCCAAGGTGAGGCACACTCATCTCCCACATACCCAACACCAGGGGTGAATACCAGGAGGTTCACATTGTCGTTGTCTCAATTTTGTTTTTCCCTGCGATCAGATCACCTATATTTCATCAGGTCAGTCACTCATAGTGAGGGCTGTGAGCGTGACATAAATGTACTTGTCTGCTTTTCCCTTAACCGGCGCAAACTTGCTATCCAGAGTAGTGTCTTTCGAATCCATAAACACAAATTCTCCTTCTGAGACTAACTAAAATATAGAGCTATTTATAGCCACAAAATACTTTTTGGTGCAGAGCACAAAACAATTAATTGCAATAGTCAAGTTTTCCATTAACTGTTGACTCGATGTAAGTGCTCTGCCTTCTTTTGGGATTACATTGTTTCCTTTAAGGTCTGGATTTTGACAGTGCAGCTGTTAAACAGACTTTTTTTGCCAACAATAAAGATAAAGTGGGGTTTAGGTTCACCCCTTTTAACTACTGGCTTTATTTGACCAGTCTCTTTCAATTACTCACTGGAAACTTTAACAGTCATGTCTTGGCTCAGCTCAGTCTAGTATCCAGTTCAGTTCAAAAATACTTTATTTCAGCAAAGCCATAAAAGTTTCACATCAACACCATAAATAACAATCATAAAACCTGTAGATACTACAGCTTAAAACCAATTCTAAATTAATTATATACATTACTACACATTAGAATTTTTTTTAAACATAATACGTGTAATTCATAATCAATATTTACAATTGCAATTTAAAAAACTTCAACATTTCATAGCTTTGAACGGAACAGTTGAGTATTCATCTCTCATCTAATGCTATTGCCTGCATCTTTCCTTCTCCAATCCAGTGCTTGCATTGAACTGCATGAACAGCTACTTTGCAACTTTAGCTCTCCATTTCCACTCCTGCTGGCTTCCTCTCGAGTGTCTCACTTCACTGTGCTAAAGTTGTCTGCATTGTACATTAAACTCGTACCTATTGGTTTCACCAATGCTTATTTTCAGCTTAAGCTTAGATCTCTGTCCAGATACATAACACCTTTACTTCTATCTTTTATATAACCTTGGAAATTAGCAGCGAGGATTTGGAAAGAAGATCACCAATTCTGTAAAACTTAATTAAACATTAGGCTAAAGGTATAACCCCTTTTTTATTCCAAGGGTAACATGTTTAACTTGTAAAAGTAAACTGCATGTACAAAATATTCAATTCAAGTCATCCTCTCACATCAATGGACCTATTCTAGGCTAATATGTACACAAACCATGCAATCATTAATTCATTGCCATTGCACACAGCAAAACTATATACACAGGGAATAACATTCATGATCTCAGATATCATCTATACAAGTATGAACAGCTTTTGAATATCATAGAGGCAACAAAAGGATTTTTAATATCATCACAATACAAAAGGCTGATGATTCGACTCCTGTAGCATTCGTGTAAGCCTCTCTGAGGGCAACCGAGAATTACAACTACTTCTTTTTTGTTGGAACCAATACTTGATTCAAGGTCAATATGTTAAAATGTCTTGATTTTGACAATCAAAATGTTACGAACGCCATTTGAAAGGGTGATAAACTAAAAGAAGGGCAACCCAATTTTAAATAGCCTGTCTAACTGCAGTCTTAATATGTTTTATAGGGCACCAAATTAACAATTGTATGATCTTAATAATAGAGGCACAGTGTAAGTTCCATTGGTCGTTTACACAATTTCATGGCATCACTCATACAGCGACAAAGATAGTGTGTGACAAAAATGGAAGCAGGCACAGGCTCAACTATTCATATGTTACTGGCAAAATTCCATGGAAGTCCACATTTTGTTGAAGGAGTCAAAGTTTGCCTACCTAAATGTAATGCACAGATAATTTTCATTTACTCGTCATATAATTCCTGGGATGGAGATGTTCAGATCTTATTTGGTAGACACTACGGAGATTAAAAAAAAAAAATGAACCCCTAATGGAGTATTACTATATTCACAACTTAAGCACCTGCTTATGCTCAGGTGGCCCAAAGCATGCCCACACTTTTACCCTCAGAAGGGTGGCAAAACTGCTGCACAATTAGCACCCAGATGTACACCCCCTTCCCCCACCCCTTTGTGGGCCGCAAAGTTATGTTTCTAGTTTAAGAGTTCTCTTTTCCAGGGCTCAGAAAATAAAATGAAGAACTTGCTTCTCTGCGGTCCTGCTCTAAATAATACACATGAGTACTTATATGAGCAAAAGTGCTCCAAAGCGTCCGAGCAGTAGTAATACACACTTCATACAGAACTCACTGTTAAAGGGAGGTTTTCATGGTTCATCCATTAAACGGAAATAAGGCAAATGCGCTTTAGTCTGTACTTTCTTCTCTTTTCAACGTTTCACCCTGCCTTTTCAAGGCACGTTTTTAGAAGCAACACAAAGCCGTTGCAGAAAGAAGGTCGTCTCACGCAACTAATTATTATGGCCCTTTGAAGGGACAGCCCCAGGGGCTTGAATTGAAGGTAAACTTTGTGATAGGATCTGTATTTGTAGTGACTGTGACTAGGTACGTACCAGGAAGGTGAGGATGTGTGTTCTTGGAAACGATGTACCTAGGAACTGACCCTGGAGTTCCATGGTGCTGGCCGCTAAGGACCGAAAACTATGCTTACCAATCATGACCTTACCGCCACAGGCCAGAATAGTTGCCCGACTATCTGGCCTCCCCCTCTGCTACCCAGAAGGTCATGTCCTGTGCCTTGCGCCCTCTAACCATGCTAGAATGTCCTCCATGAAGGCCTGATTCCCTTTAGTTGAGAGGTGAACCCCATCCTGCAAATAGAAATGCTCGCCCCAGATGTATCCATGTCCTATTGACTTCAGTTTGGGGGTCCTGAACAACTTCTCAAACTTAGTGTTGATCCGCTTTTACCGCGTGATTCAACGCTCGTACTGACTCACCCCCTCTCCACTGGAACCTTGGAATCATGTGAGACCAGACTATCATGGCATCGGGGCACCTTCTTGCCAACCATCCCACCTCAGTGAGTAGGTCCTCAATGACCACCCTCCGCCCCAGGTGTACCAAGTCATTACCACCTAAATGTAAGATCCAGATTGCAGGTGGCCCCTTACTTCCTTTTAAAGCGCGGTTCACCAGCTCCCTGAATTGCCTAATGCGCAGTCCACCCTGACCATGAAACACTATTTTTGTTCCCAACTGACGTGCCCTGGCCTCATGGGCCCCTGCAAAGAGGAGATTAACATACCTTCTGGGAGCCACTAAATGGCCTCAATTGATAGAAGCATGATGCGCCCGATAGACACGTTGCACCAGACAATGAGACTCATTGCTAGTGTAACTGCACCCATCTCAACAGGGTTGGTGCCCTATTGGAATAGTCGACTGATCCCGGAAATTGTAAAATTTAGAAGACTACACAGGGAGTGCCCCACAAGCCCCAAGATCTCCCATAAACATAGCCAAGGAATGTGCGAACAACAGACGCCTGGCCACTAGGTTCTGGGATAGGCTCCGTTTTAGCGCGTGCGGGGGTGGCCGCCCAGCCTACTGGAAAGAGTGACTCCCTGGCCCCCGCACCCAATGAACCTCTCCCCCTACTAATCATCTGGTTGCTTCCTTGTTTCCAGGACCCTTCAGCGGGAAAAAATCCCCCTACTACGGAGCATCCCAACGCCGCGCAGTATCCGCTAAGATGGCACCTGCGTGTACAAGCGCCGTAAGATGTTGCCTAATGGCAGAATGCTATTTCAAGACAGGGGTGTTGAGGTGTTGCATCCGTCCGTTACCCCTGGGTTTGGTCAAGCTGGCAAGACATATACACTTGTAACGCAGCGGACTGCTAAAATACCCCAGCTGGCGGCAAATTGTGGTTGTCTATACCTATACCCAACCAATACAGTGCATGGGCCGCAGCATCTCACCCATGCATGCTGGCACCTCTGAGCCCTACTCTTGATAGCTCATCACACTTGATGCCGCCGCTTGCCACACCCGTTCCAGATCTTCCGGTCCCATTTCTTGTCCACATCTTGCCGCCATTGCGGTGTGGATCACCTCCCAGGTATCTTGCCTTCATTGCGGTGTGGATCACCTCCCATGTACCACAGTCATGAATACAGCCATACATAAAGGAAAATAAAACACAGATGATTAGTGTTCTTAGCCTTTGGATAAGAGACACAGTTTACATGCCAGCCCTATTGACTACATCATGAGACTGTACCCCCCGTTACCACCCACACCCACAGCCCAGGGTGCATAGGTACTGTGTGACACAACACGGACATCTAATGCGCAAGCAAACGGATGCATCGGTACTGTGTGACCCCAGACACGTATCCAGTGCAAAGTTGTACAAGCACAAGGGTGCACAGGTACTGTATGACACAACATAGGCATCTACTGCCTAAATGTGCACAAGCCCACGGGGAATAGGTACAGTGTGACACAACACAGGAATAGAATGCTTAATTGTCCAGGCCCAAGGGTGCATAGGTACTGTGTGACACAACACGGACATCTAATGCATAAGTGTTCAGGCACAAGGGTGCCGAGGTACTGTGTGACAAACCACAAGCATATAATGCTTGATTGTACAAGCACAAGGGTGCCTGGGTACTGTATGACACAACACGGACATCCAATGCCCAAGTGTTCAGGCACAAGGGTGCAGAAAACTGCGTGACACAATACATTAATATTGTGCATAAGTGTACGAGCACAAGGGTGCATAGGCACTGTGTGACAAAACACAGACATATAATGCATACGTGCACAAGCGCACAGGTGCTGAGGTACTGTGTGACCTAACAAGCTTCTAATGCATACGTGTACCTGCGATGGGTACATAGATGCTATGTGACACAGACCCCTAATTCATATGTGTAACAGCACAGGCGTGCGTAGGTACTCTCGAAGGTGTGACAACAAGGCCTGGGATGCATTGATGTGACATCATAAGTGTGGATAATGTACTTAAGTGACATCACAGAGGCAAGCGCCTCGCAAGACTGACATCAAAGACTTGGAATATATTGATGTGACATCATAACGGCTTGGAATGTCCCGATGTGACGCCAACAGTAGGGCAGTCATGTTTCAACCTGAAAAACGCCAATGGTTTGTCCATTCCGGTGGCAACAAATTGTCACGGCCAAACATTTCGTACTAAAGGCCTGGGGCTGGCAGACTTAAAAATGCGAACGTTAAAAAACCACCATGTATGCGTAACATTGAGTTCTTCGCACTCTGATTCACCAGACACGTTCTCACGCTACACGTAACTCCACGAGTCAGTAATAATACCACAAAATGTGGAATGAGAATTCGAGCGAGCTAACCAGGCTGTCATAAATCTTTAGCAAGCAAGGATATGTTCGCTTCAGCAAGGATTTGTTCGTGGAAAACAATAAGAGTCGCAGGTAATATACCAAATATATACCTTGCGTTTCTTGTGAACCGGCCCTAGCTTACTTTAAGCAAGACTGGTCCTCAGCCTGCGATGGCTGGCTTACCCGAAACTGGGCTTTTAAAACTTACATTGAAATCAGACTTTCAATTGCGAGAGCCTAGCATAGCACCCGTTGCATTACATGAGGAACATTGAAATCGGACTTTCAAAATGAGAGCGCCTAGCATAGCGCCAGGAACATTGGAGTCAGACTTACAAAATGAGAGCGCCTAGCATAGCACCAGTTGCATTCCATGGGGAACATTGAAAATCCGACTGTCAAATGAGCGCGCTTAGCATAGCACCAGTTGCATTACCTGCAGAACATTGAAATCAGACTTCCCAATTGAGAGCCAGTTGCCTTAACTAGAAATCAGACTTTCAAATGAGAGCGCTTAGCATAGCACCAGTTGCATTACCTGAGGAACATTGAAATCCGACTTTCAAATGAGAGCGCTTAGCAAAGCACCAGTTGCATTACCTGAGGAACATTGAAATCAGACTTTCAAATGAGAGCGCTTAGCAAAGCACCAGTTGCATTACCTGAGGAACATTGAAATCAGACTTTCAAACGAGAGAGCTTAGCATGGCACCAGGTGCATTACATGAGGCCCCCTTCATATTTGCGCGGGAGATTAAATGATTTGCCCAGCATCACATGTGTTCAACGTCATTGCTGAGACACTCAGTTCACCAGCTTCCTGGCCACCCCCAAACACTAAACCTTGGGGCCCTTTAATACCGATGCAAAAGCTTACCACGGTTCTCCCAGCATAGCGCTGTTTCACATTTTTATGCCCATGAGAAAATGGTGCGCGGGATATGTCCCGCTAAATGAAACCTTTAATGGGAAGGACAAGTGCCATCTCCCATCTTGGATCCCTATGAGAAGAACTGCCAACAAAGGGGAATGCCCATGGCTATACTCACCGTGTCTGACGAGAGGGGAATGCAACCCACTAACTCCGTTATAGAACGGGCTTATGTTTAAACTAGCATACCATGTACCCAGCCACTCCGAAGGTGCACATCACATGTGCGTGCCCAACTGATTGAAGAATGGACCTTAAGGTTACTTAAGGTTACTTAAGGAATTCATGGTTACTTAAGGAATGCCTAAACCCAATTAATGGCACGAAAGGCACATTTCTTGTTAAGCCAGAGCTATTGGCATTGCCAATTCCTGTTTTAAACGTAAATGCGTCCAGACACATACAATATTTACTAAAACACTTGCTCAAAAGCAAGGCAGAAACGGCACATGACGGGTTACTTTGCGCGTGCCTTTTAGGTGCACCCATTAAATACCAACCCACTATCGCGTGCATGAGGGAGAGAGGGCTTCCCCGTGTAACTGTTTTTATTATCTCAAAATGTAAAAGAGGCCAGATTGGAAACGACTGCTCATGCAAAGGTTATGAATGGCATGCTCAGTGCCCCTTTAACTAGCAATTACCCTTGACCCTTTGCCTCTGTTTAAACAAAGCTGTCGTAAATCAAAATGACTGCTCAGGTGTTAGAGAAAAGACAAACGGGAAGACGTGGCAACTGTGTTAATAAGGCCTGTGTGTTAGGACCCTTAGAGAAAACACTTGTGGCAAACAAGATGAAATCTTTCCATTGACTAGTCTCGTATAGGTACAGGTAGGGAAACCAGGCAAGGAAGAAAGAGTCACTAATATTAAAGATAAGGAACGTTACCGTCAACAATGTTGACATTGCAATCAAGTTTTTTACGGGCAGGAAACAAAGGTGTCTGCACGACTAAACAGCTCTCTGTGGCGTAAAACAGTTAAAAATATCAAACGCTGCTTGCGTCAATGACCCCAGTCTGAAAATAGCGAAAGCGCCGGTACGTGGAATTTTAATTAAGACTGTTTACATGTGAGAAGCAAAGCAAAACGGTAGGCAATATCGTTCATAATGAGCCCTTGATCTTATCACGTGGCACCTCCCTTTATTACTTTGCAATCACTGCAACTCAACCTCGCCACATTGACAATTTATGGCGAAAATCAGAGACGAGCGTGCAGCGACTTTTGACCCCAGAGCTGTTTCAAAGATGCACCTTCTACCTGGAAGGCTCAGACAGGGCCGCAGCCCCAGCCTAGAGGCCCGCTTCAAGTAGGGTGACCAACTGGCATGGGTGTGAATTCAGGACGGGGAGTGTAAAAATTCAGGACAAAGGGTCAAAATTCAGGACAAAAATTCAGGACGGAGGGTCAAAATTCAGGACAAAAATTCGGGACAAAGGGCAAGTTTTACCGACACTACAAATTAGGTTGTGCAATAGTATGTAAGTAAATAGACAACAAACATAAGTACAAGTCAAAATAAGTTATTAGGTTAAATAGTAGTACAGCACACCAAGCGAAATTTGACCAAGGAAATAGCAGAGTTTTGACACCGGTAATATTAGTTTTGGTGCTAGTGTTTGAAATTATATTTTTCTCTGAACTAGCACACTTCAGAAGTTCTTTGTTCTTAAGAGCTAATTGGTAGAAGTCAGCACACGAATGTTTCATGTTCGCCTGGATCTGCAATTCTGCCTTAACAAGATCCACATCACACCTATTTCGTGTGTCAGTCCAGGCGAACTTCAACTGAGAAAAAATCCTTTCAGTAGGTGCATTACTGCCTGGCAAGCTAAGTATAAATGATATTAGAAAAACTCTTTCAACTCCGCTGTCCGCTTTGCGAAGAAGAGAAATGACTGTAGACTTTTAGAACAAAGGATTCTACATCCATTGAAAGTCCATTAATAGCATGTTTAGCACAGTTATGCAGGATATGGGCAGAACAGTTTGCAGGCAGAATGTCTCCATTTGCTCCGTTCAAGAGCTGGAACACAGAATGATGTCGTCCATAGTTGACACTTGCGTTGTCCCCACAGTATGCTGCGACGTGCTCCATTTTCAAACCATGGTTATTTAATTTTGTGGTGATCTGCTGTGCAATAGCTGTAGCAGTCTCTGCTGCATCCTCGTAGAAATCCAGCAGAGTGTAGGCCACACCGGAGGTGAAATTAAAGTGCCGCAACAAAAGTGGGTAGAGTTTAATGTTACCTTTGTTTGAGGCATCACTGCAAGCGGAAAATTAACCATCTTTTAAGTCTTCTTGTACTTGCTGCAACGATAGAGGTGCAAGCACATTCACAGTGATGCTCGATGCCTTTGTGCGGCCACAGGATGCTTTCATCGCAATGGATGAGTCGGGATACATTACTTTGCTTAGCTTGATACCACAATCCAGGGAGCGGTAGGAGATGTGATGCTTCACAGCATGGTACACCTGAGTCACCTCAGCAGCTGTGACCTAAAATGTAAAAAAAGAATACACAAAGGTATAAGTACACAAAGAAAATCTCCTTTGATGAAATTAAAGTGCCGCAACAAAAGTGGGTAGAGTTTAATGTTACCTTTGTTTGAGGCATCACTGCAAGCGGAAAAATAACCATCTTTTAAGTCTTCTTGTACTTGCTGCAACGATAGAGGTGCAAGCACATTCACAGTGATGCTCGCTGCCTTTGTGCGGCCACAGGATGCTTTCATCGCAATGGATGAGTCGTGATACATTACTTTGCTTAGCTTGATACCACAATCCAGGGAGCGGTAGGAGATGTGATGCTTCACAGCATGGTACACCTGAGTCACCTCAGCAGCTGTGACCTAAAATGTAAAAAAAGAACACACAAAGGTATAAGTACACAAAGAAAATCTCCTTTGATGAAGAAAACAGTGGCCACAATGGCGCTTAGAACTGCAAATTTAAACTAAAGTGTCAGCTGGTAACCCAAAAGCAATTATGATGTGCTCTTAATATAAACCTATGTCACATTATGATGAAGCAAGCAATGACTTACTTTGGATACTTCTGGCTGGAAGCTTGGTTGCAGGTAAGCTGAAATTGAGGCCATCTTCACCCTGCCTGAGGCATTTTTCCTATGCTGTGCTCCTGCCTCATGGGTTTTGATATCACGCTCTCCTCCATGGGCAATGGAAAAGTCTTTATTGCAGAGGTTGCACCTGGCCTTGTACACATCTTCTGACACCTTGCGGATGTTGCGGTGTGAAGGTTCCCATTCTGGTCTGTACTTCACAAAGCGCTTTTTGCTCGTTTCTTGGGTGGCTCTTGCATGGAGTTTGCCTGCGATGTAGATGTTGCATCCGAATATTGCTCGCTATCCGATGTGAAGAATTCCTCTGCAGCCCCTTCGACTGACTCATAATCAGACATTGCGTTTTTTCCCTTAAAGTACTCTGTAAAATACCCAACACATTTGCTTGTATATTCATACTGTATTCAATGAAGAAAATAAAACTTATCAGGCGCTTACTTTCCTCTCACTCACTGGACTGCCCCCTCACCAATCCTGGCCATAGTGGAATAGAAGGACTTCTATGAAGCCCAATAAGTCTTAAAGGCTCAATCTAACCAGGCCCAGTGTTAAGTTGAAAGCTCAAGTGAAAACACACATGCATTAGGGTAAACTATATAAAAGGGTGCACTTACATTTGGCATGACCTACCCCATAAATCCCTAGTAGATTATAGGGTAGGGGTGTTAAACCTACCTATAAGTCCCTAGTATGTAATAGGGCCTGCATTAGGGTAAACTATATAAAAGGGTGCACTTACATTTGGCATGACCTACCCCATAAATCCCTATGAGATTATAGGGTAGGGGTATTAAACCGACCTATAAGTCCTTAGTATAAAATAGGGCCTGGCTGTTTTGAGGCCAGCAGCCCTTTCTGCACTTGCTTGTGTGCACTGCTGAGTGCCTGAGGCCAACGTACTACTGCACTTTTCATAACTCGCCACCCCCCCCAAAAAAACACCCCACAAACGTCCACCTTGCAGGCTCCGTTAATCAGATGGGTCTCCTGCTCACTGCATCACCTTTTGTGGACCAGATTTAGTCAATGGCATGAAATAAATTGAGCGAATGGAAAAACTGACTGCAGCCCCATGTTTACATCAAGTCCACAATAAAAAATATTGTGTGATGCTATGCACTGAAGTTTGAAGGGAATCACGGT
Organism: Calotriton arnoldi; assembly: GCA_963921515.1. Classification (NCBI taxonomy): domain Eukaryota; kingdom Metazoa; phylum Chordata; class Amphibia; order Caudata; family Salamandridae; genus Calotriton; species Calotriton arnoldi. The sequence goes on along the minus strand of CAWUFW010008100.1, from coordinate 677,458 downwards.
GGTTAAGGTGAGGTCGACAAGCAGCAGAAAGAAAAAACATCCTTAGATATAAGTAAGAAGAGTTCAGGGCAAGACTCAGTACTACGCAAAGGAAGAGCATGCTCTCCCACAATACACCTTTGAGATCCAAAAATGCAACTTTCTGAAAGCTTAGCAATCCAAAAATAACATCCACTTGTAGTGCACCTCACCATAGGAGTATGTATGTTGGGTTTACAGCAAATAAATTAAGGCATTCAGGACACAGTGTAACACTGGGTTGCAAGTGGCATGTTCATATGTAACATTAGTGACCCGCTGCTGAATTATAATATTGAAAACGCACTATCCTGGCCTGAACAGTAGCTGTAAACTCATTTACAATTTGTACCAGCCTGCCTGTTTCAGTGACCTCGCCAAATAGGGCATCAAAGAGCTGAAATTGATAATAAATTCAAAGGTGTTGTGAAGAGTGGCCCCCAAAATCCTTAAGATGTGACTTGGAATTGCAAAAGGGAGAATATAGTATGACAGCATATGAAAATAAAAATAATCTCAACCAAACGTATTGTAACTCAACCTAAGTAAATAAAAAATAGAATTAAACATCACCAACAACGTTCAACGTGTCACCTCAACCAAAAATAACTCCACATACTGAGTGCCTAAAGTAATGCAACTTAGCACTCTAGTGAGAACAATGTAATGAGTTTGATACAGCCATGCTATGCTATATTAAACTCATTACATTGCGCTGACTAGAGTGCTGAGTTGCCTTACTTTAGGCACTCAGTATGTGGAGTTATTTTTGGTTGAGGTGACAACTTGTGCATGCTACTATCACGCAACATGATTAGGCCTAAACATAATACTGTGACCGGAGACTCAGCCATTTTTAGGCTGATCTGGTCACCGGAGACTGAGGCATAGGGGAATCACAGCATTTGTAAAACTGAAATGTTTAAACAAACTTAAACAAACGTGGGATAAGAAGTCAGAGGCGGACTTGCCTACAGGGATTTTTTTGTTTTCACCTTAATTGTGCCAGTATCTTAAAATATTCTTAATTGAACACTGCCTCCGCTATTTATAAAACCTGCCCGAGTTCTGCATACATTGTCTGATCCTGATCCTGGGCATGTGCAATTTCTTTTTGTTTTTGTGACTTAGTGCAGGTACAGGCAGTGCTTTTTCCCATACTCAGTGGTAACACAGATTGGATAAAACCTCTGTGTTATCAGCCTCCTAGCATTTAAATAATAAGACAAATATGAATAGGAGGAATTTACTAAAAATGTTGAGGGGGCTGGTTCTCGTTCTTTAGTGAGTAGACCTTTTAAGGACACAGCCTATAAAATGGTGTTGTCCTAATCACACATATTACTGCTTTGCAAGTTACGTAATTGAGAGCAACCCATTAACATTGTGGCAATGCATGAGTCCATTTCACCTGCAGGATGGACCTGTGTCTTTTATTCATTTTGTTCCAAACATATCTTCTCTTAAATATTTATACCACGAGGGGCACTTTAATCTCTGTAGAAGGGTTGTGTATTTATAAAGTGATCTGCACCTGGGACTTCTCATTTACAACATGCAGCTAGGCAGTGGAGCAGTAAAAATGAGTGGTAATCGGGTTTCCTCTCTTTGTAACCTCTGTGCCGTTTACTGAAGGTAAATTCTGTTTAGCTGCAATGTCATTTTCAGGGACCAGGACTTATTATTCATCATCAGACTTTGTGCCAGAGCAAGAGAGAGAAGCAGAAAAGGGGGGAAGAAGAAGGAAGAGAAAAACAGGAAAGCAGTGACAAAGGGAGAAAGCAGGGATTAAAAAGAATATTCAAGTGTGAGTAGACAGACAGGAAGTGTAGGGGGTGGAAGAAAGAGGCAGGAGGTGGAATCAAGACTAGCAGCTTGGTATTCTGCAACCACAGCATTGGGCAGTGCTAGCAGTGCAGAACCTTGCACTTCTGCACTTTAATTTTTTTATGAAACACTATGTCCACTTCAGTTGCACTCTGCAAAGACGTGCCTGACTTGGTATTCTTTATTTGATTTCCGTGTAAACTTCTGTATGATTACAGTACAGCCAATTCTAGCAATTGCTTTTTCTTATTTATGCATCAAATAACGTTGAGTATTTTAGACATCTGTGTCATGATTCTTCTTTGCTCATATCGCTTCCATTCCTCATACCTCGCTTCCATCTCTGTATGGATAATATTCAGTATTTCCCACTTTCAACACAAATACAATTCTCATTCCTACCATTATTTTCTCTCATATAAGTTAAAGCTCTTCTTTTCGACCTAAAGCCCATGGAATTGAGAGATGCTGTGCACACTCGGATTTACCAGGTGGAAATCTGCATGGAAATTTAATTACATAGGGCTACAGCGGCAGCCTCGTTCCCCTGCACGCCTGACTCTCTAAAAAGGCCCAGGGAACATGTCAAGCTCCATGTGGCAGCATCCTCCCTTTCACTCAATCATTCCTCTCAACCCCATTCATCCCAGCCCCCTCCACAGAGTTACCACCTTCAGGGCAGGGCAGGTTGTAAAGGTGTGCATTAAGCTCCAAGGCATTAGAAGTTTACCAACTGGATTCCATCCCCTTGGAAAACAAGTGTGGGAAAACTAGCCCACTTTTATTTGAGGAGAGCAGATTTCCACTGGATGCTACATTCCTATTGTAATCCGGGCCTTTGGCTTCCTTCAAACTCTCGTTTCCCTTCAGTCTTTTTTTTAAATCTTATACTCCAGTTCTTTTCCACCTAGCTCTCACGTCTTAGATCACCGCCTCCTTGGTTTCTCACTGCGGATTTCCCTTTACTCTTTCCATCATCTTTCCTTTCTAGTGTATTCTCTTTACAAGATTGCATGTACCCGTCGCCTAGTTTCCCTGCCCACTCTCATTATTGTTTCAGATATTCAGTGCTGTGATCTCCACACAGCCTCACATATCCTACTCGATTCCCCCTCTTTCTTCTTGTTCAAAATCTGTGTTACACATCCCTTTTCGATTCGTTTCAAACTAAAATTCAGATGCATGTTATTTCTGTGCAGTTTTTGTTTCATCTGTTCATGGATAAAGCAATAGAACTAAATTGAAAAATGAAAATAAATATCAAGACAGGAACTTCCGGTATGTTGTCTGTATACCTGGGACTCGAAAAATAATTTCCTGACGTTTTATAGAACATGTATTAACTCAAACAAGTGTTTGAACTTACCGATCACCAAATCAGAATGCGGTGGTGTTTGCTGGGTAACGGCAGGTCCGCGGTAGACTGGTGATTCCGGTCCGGGTCTTCCTCCTCTGGCAGACTGGCAGTAGCAGCACACAGGAGCCTACAGGTCAGGGGTCGAATCCGGGTCCCGAAAAATTTTAAAAGGGAAAGGCTCGAAAGGTGTTCTGCACGTCCAGAAGTACCGTGGCTGGGTACCTTAAAGCTGTTCTCATTGGCCCTGTCTCATTGGCCCTGAATCAGGGCCAATGAGAACACTCCTGCAGTGTATCAGCGAGCTCTAGGATTGGCTGATGGCTTTCAAGCCAATCCTAGATCGCTTTGTTTGTTCTCCACAGAAAACATTGGAGCACCAGTTGGCGAAGAAAGGCACATGATTGGCTGTCACCCAACAGCAGGTAAAATTACGGACAAATGGCGTCCGTTAAAGAAACCTTCACGGACAACGGACAGACGGCCGAAATTACGGACTGTCCGTGAAATTTACGGACGGTTGGTCACCCTAGCTTCAAGGCTCATGCTGAGAAAATGTAGAGGTGTTATGCAGAGCTATTCGCATGCCAAGAAAAGCGGGCATTTATAGCCAGGCTGAATAATGCTCCTAGGAACTTTACAACACTCACCCTTCAGGTGCAGAGCAGGGCGATCACCCTGCGAGCACGAAATCTTCAAAAATTCGACGCTGGCCAAAACTCCGATGCCCCCACCCGGCAAGCATGGAGACCGTAGCACAACCCTGCAGCTCAGGTCACACGTGGCGTGCGCCGGATCCAAAATGCTCGATGCGCCGCTCTTGTTGCACACGATGTGGCTCCGCCCGAGCCCATCCCCCGAGGTCTGTTCACCGCCAGTAAGCGGCAATGCCGGAATTCCTCGCACGACCTCTTCAGTCCGCCGGACCGCTGGCCACGCTAATCCCTTTTTGTGTCCTCAGCCGCCGCTCACAATCGGGTCCCCGCTGCCAACGCTCCTCCGTTGACCCGGAAAACCGCTTCCCCCACTTGCGAGTCGAACGCTGCCAACATCTCCCGCTCTGCCGTCCACTCGAAACCGCTTCTCTACTCCGCGATCTCGCGACCTGTAAAACGAGAAAAAGAAAAGCTCGTTACGGGCCGCTGGCGGCCCGGACCCGTGGGAGATGCTGGTGGCTGGGGGGCGAGAAAACAAGAGACTGTTCTCGCTCTCCCCAGCCCCTTTTAAGGGGGTGTACTGGGCAGACCAGTCTAAACCAGACTGCCCCTGCGTTTCAGCTTCGCGCTGAACCGGAAGCACTCTAGTGCTTCCGGTTCGCGCCCCTACCGACCACTGCTATTGGCTGCCATGGGGAGATGGGGCGCCGCGTCACTAGTGCGCGCGGCGACCCCCACCACCTCTTCTGAGCCGGGGGACCTGTGCAACCGCCATAATGGCGGCGCGCTCGAGTCCGAGCTTCGCCTCGCCCAGGAACGAGTTGATCGCCGGTACACGAAACATTTTATCCCTTCTGCTACTATCAATAGCTTGTTTTTGCACAATGCAAATTCTTAGTCAGCCCAGAACATTTCATAAGAGAATATTTTCTACTCTTGCCAGTGTTAGGATTACGCTCGCGCAGCCTGGTTAGAAGCGGGTTTGCCTGACACATCTATTGTTTACGTGAGACACCAAACTCCGAACGTGCTGCGAGGGGCTGGAGACGGGGCCTATCAGCCGCCCCTTCTACGAGCAATCGAAACTGGTAGGTTAGGCACACTCGGGTTGCAGGCAGAGGGCATGCCTCCAAACAGCTGATGTTACTGTTCTTTGATACGGGACATTTTCATGACGAGGCATAACAAATGCAAGTTTAAAATTATATTTAACCTTTCATGACTTTTGTTCTTTATTGGATTCTAGTTAGTGGTCTGAACCGGTGGTAAAAACAAAGAGCCGTGACTCCTCTGACCCAGATTCACTTCCTGTTTTCCTCGACAACCAACTGGACCCCAACACCACATCCCTCCTGGACAACCTCCAGAACATTGGACCCTGCCAGATCGTGACCGAGCCCATGCACTCAGCAGGACACACCCTCGACCCCCTCTTCACTACCGGAAACTCCATCATCTTCAGCCACACCACCGAACTCCCATGGGCCGACCATCGTTGCGTCCACTTCACCTTCAGAAACCCACCATCCACAGACACCAGCACCTGCTCCCACGAAGAAACTGTACCAAAATCACCGACGACCAGCTCACCTCCCCACTCAACAACTCCACCCCAACCATCGCGGAAAACGACGACCCCAACACCGCAGGCCGAACCCTGCATAGATGGATCTCGGACAGCACCTACATCATAGCCCCCCTCAAGAAAAACAACAATACCCGCGCCAAGAAAGCCAGATGGTTTACCACCGAACTTCGAGAGTCCAGACGCACATGCCGCCGCCTCGAAAAGGCCTGGAGGAACACCAAATCCACAGAAGCCCACAACAGCTTCAGAGCCGCCACCAACGCCCACCATCAACTCATCAGAGAAACGAGGAAAAAAGCGATTGAAGACAGAATCTCCACCCACGCGCACAACAGCAAGGAACTCTTCAGCATCATCAAGGAGTTCGCCCAACCCACCAGCGAGTCTACCGACATCCCTCCCTCACAAGACCTCTGCGACAAACTCAGCACCTTTTTCCACCACAAAATCAAGAGCATCGACGACAACTTCGACGAAGACAACCAACACACTGAACCCTCACCAACCACCCCCGACACCCGGAAACCAGCGATTGACGACTGGACAGCCCTCACCACCGAAGACACACTGAAGACAATGAAGTCAATCCACTCAGGGGCCCCCACGGACCCCTGCCCCCACCACATCTTCAACAGAGCCGCCGACACCATCGCACCCATGCTTCGCCACACCATCAACCGCTCCCTGAAGACTGCTTCGTTTCCCGACGACTGGAAACACGCTGAGGTCAACCCCCTCCTAAAGAAACCCTCAGCGGACCCCACCGACCTCAAAAACTACAGACCCATCTCCCTGCTCCCGTTCCCAGCGAAAGTCATCGAGAAAGCCATCAACAGCCAACTCGCCACATTCATTAAAGAACACAACATCTTCGACTCCTCCCAATCCGGCTTCAGAAAAAACCACAGTACAGAAACCGCCCTCCTCGCCGCAACAGACGACATCTGCACCCTACTGGACAAAGGAGAAACAGTAGCCCTCATCCTCCTTGACCTATCAGCGGCATTCGACACAGTCTCCCACCGCACCCTAATACGCAGACTCTACGACGCAGGAATCCAGGACAAGGCCCTCGACTGGATCCGCTCCTTCCTCTCTGGCAGGACGCAGCGGGTCAGACTCCCCCCTTTCCTCTCGGACCCCACACCTACCACCTGCGGAGTCCCCCAGTGCTCCTCCCTCAGCCCGACGCTCTTCAATGTCTACATGGCTCCACTCGCCCCCATCGTCAGAACCTACGGACTCAACATCGTGTCATACGCAGACGACACCCAACTCATCCTCTCCCTATCCAACGAGCCCAACACCGCCAGACGCAACTTTCGAGAAGGCATGGAAGCCGTCGCCAAATGGATGAAAAACAGCTGCCTACAACTAAACACCAACAAAACAGAAGTACTCATCATGGGCCCAAATCCAGATGCCTGGAGTGACACCTGGTGGCCCCCCGCCCTCGGAAACCCGCCAACCCCCACGGACCACGCACGCAACCTGGGAATCATCCTGGACTTCGAGCTCAAAATGGACCGCCAGACCAACTCCGTCTCATGTTCCTGCTTCCACATCCTCCGCCTCCTTCGTAAGACCTTCAAATGGATCCCCCTCGAACACCGAAAGACCGTCACTCACGTCCTGGTCACCAGCAGACTCGACTACGGCAACGCACTCTACGCCGGAATAAACAAAAACCTCACCCACAAGCTACAGAACATCCAGAATGCCGCCGCAAGACTGGTCCTCAACCTGCCAAAACACTGCCACATCTCCCTGCACCTGCGCACACTCCACTGGCTCCCCGTCGAGGCGAGAATCACCTTCAAGATGCTCACCCACGCACACAAGGCCCTCCACGGCACCGGACCAGCATACCTGAACAGCCGACTCAAATTCCACGCACCCCAAAGGACCCTACGATCAGCCCAGCTCTCCTACGCCGTGGTCCCCCGCACCAGAAAGACCAGATCGGGAGGCCGCTCCTTTCTCCTTCCTCGTGGCCAAAGCATGGAACGTCCTTCCGCTCCACCTCAGACAGACAACATCGCTCCCCATCTTCGCAAGAAACCTCAAAACCTGGCTCTTCGACAGACCCCCCTCCTTGATGGAATGGAATCTGCACCCCCCACCCCTAGTGCCTTGAGACCCTTACGGGTGAGTAGTCGTGCTTTAACAAACCCCTGATTGATTGATTGATATGTGCTGGTGAGTGCTCCTGAATACAGTACTAGTGTTCGCAAAAATATGTTCTTCTTAATCCTCTGCAAAGACGTTTATCAACCATATTGCAGTGCTGTCAGGGCCGGACAGGCGTTTTATTACATTGAGCATTTCCCCGGTGGTATGCAGCCCTTGAAGGCTGGATCTGAAAGCCCAGGGCCTCTCCTGGTGTCTCTTTAATAACCACCCCCCCTAGCAGTGCGAGCATATCTCAAGCCCTCCCGCCGGTCCTTCGTCACATTAATTATGGACACCAAAATCTTTTCTGTGGTGTTAGAATGGCCGCAGTTTATTCACATCATAAGTTGGTACATACTCGTCTGTCAAGCTGGCGTCTGCCATTTCCATGCTCATTTTTTGCTTATTTTGGACTACAATGAAATGCATTTTCATAACAGGCCGACAATGCTGGCCCTGCATGGGGAGTGCTTGTCCCCGTCACCTTTTGACTGTTCTTGTGCCCACGCCCTTCTCTCCTGATTGGGCCCTCTGAACCCAAACTTGTTTGGTCACACGCTGCCTTGCCTTTGTGCGCTCTCACACCCTGTTGCTGCCAAGCCCTTTGTCTGCTGCCCTCGTGGTGGTGGTGGTGGGGGGGGGCGTTAGGTGCCGTCCCTCTAGGGTCGGCTGCGCCTCCCAGTCGGCGGTACATTTCCCAGCTCCCCAAGGTTAACTGTGGCAGGCACTGTAGGAAAGTACTCCTTTTGGCATGGTTACCCCCCACTTTTTGCCTGACTCTGATGCATCTTTGAGTGTGCACTGGGTTCCTACTAACCAGGCTCTCAGTGCCTGTGTTCTTTCCCAAAACTGTACCTTTATTTCTACAATTCGCATACCTCTGGCACACATGTAAGTCCCTTTTAAAATGTACCAGTGGTACCAAGGACCTTATGACCAGAGGGGGCCTCTAAGGGCTTTAGCATGTATTGTGCACCCCTAAGAGACCCCTCACCAAACACATGCACATTGCCTTTGCAGCCTGCGTGTTTTGGTGCAGATAAAAGAAGATTCAACCTTGCACACATCCCTGTGTGCCAGGACTTCCAGCACTTCAAAAGGCATAGATACATCACCCCTAAGAGCAGGCCTTGCAGCCCTATGACGGGATGCACTGTACCTCTTGTGAGAGCATTACTGCATGAGCAGATATGCCCCTATAGTGTCTAAGTAAATTCTTAGACATTATAAGTGCACAGTGAAGCCATACTGAGTACATGGCCTGGGGGTTTTGTTAATACGAGTTCCACAGCTCCATGGTGGCATAACCGAATTCCCAGATGTTTGATGTCAAACTGTCAGATTAATGAGCCCACACTAATGCCAGTGTTTGATTTGTTAATAAATCACTTAGAGGGCACCTCAGAGGTGCCCCCTGCAAACCTACCTAACCACTAGTGTGTGCCTGACCAGTCTGCACAAGCCGGCCACTTCTAGACATGTTTCTGACCCCCTTAGGTGGGAGCCTTTTGCTCTTGTGGGTCAGAAACAAAGCCTGCTCTGGGTAGAGGTGCTTCACACCTACCACGTAGGAACAGTATTGAAGGGTGGTAAGCATCAAAGACTTCCCATCCTTTGTTGCGCTGACCAGGGCCTCTCCAGCTAGTGGCGATTCCCGCCCCCCTGACCCAGCCCCACTTTTGGCAGCAAGGTCAGCGGAAAAATTAGTAAGCATGAGAGGTGTGTCCCCTCTTAGCCAGGACCACCCCTAAGGTGTGCTGAGCTGAAGTGACCCCTCCTTTGAAAATCCTCCATATTGTTTTGGAGGATTTTAGCCAATAGGGTTAGAGATATGCCCCCACCCTAGAGGGAGTGGACATACAAAGGGTGTAGCCACCCTAAAGGTAAGTAGCCCCTTGGCTACTCCCTTTTGACCTCTGTAACGCCACTAAAGCGAGTATTTAGGGGCAACCCTGAACCTTAAAACTCAGATTGCCGACGACCTACGAAGAAGAGGACAAAGAAGAGCCGATCCCTGCATGACAAGGAGCTCCAGCGACTGCCGTGGTCGGAGCCTCGCCAGCCTGTCTGCAAACTTCGAACTTTGTAGAACTCATCCTGCAGACCCGCGGCCTCCAAAACCCTGGGAAGGCTGCCTGCCTTCAACAAAGACCCCTGATCTACTGTGGACAGTGGACCTGTCCAGAAACCAACTTTCAAGACCAAGCTCTGCCTGTGGAACCGCAAAGTTGACCACCTCTGCACCCGACGCCCACAGCCCGAGTCCAAGAGGCCCACCGGTTCAGAAAGGTTCCCTAGCGATCCTGAGCTGCCGGACCCCACGTTGATGCCATTGGTAAGCTGACTTTTGATGCCAAAGGACACCCCTGTATCCGGAGCCCCTGGGCCTTGGGGAGATCTACCGACTGTGTCCCAACACCCCAACACATCCCAGCTTACCTGTGCAGCTGTAGGTTTTCATCAATCGGCCTCCTGACCTGAGCTTGCAGCCTTTATCCAAGCTTGAGATTCCCCATTAGTTTGCATTGGGTGCCCGACGCTATTTTGGCACACTGCACCTGGCCGCCCGTGTGCCACTGAGGGTGTAAGTTTGGTGCTGCCTTGTGCCCCCATGCTTACCTTAACCCCCAGAGAATGGGTTCCAAAACTGTGCTACTTACCTGCAAGTAGTACCACATTGATTGCGATTAGTTTGACCTCTGCACCCAGCCGCCCCAGTGCCGCTGGTGTTGCAGTTTTGTTACATACCTGAACCTTGCCTGGTACTGATTCTTGATCCAAAAGCTTAATCTGTAAATCGCTTACTTAACTGCAAATTGCTGATTGTGTTTCCTCCCATAGGATAACATTGTACTGATGAAAAATGCACCGAGCGTCCATTTGTTATATTAAAAAACAGTGACATTGTAAAAAGTATTTTACTCTATGTTAGAAATGGGGGTCTCTAGTTGGCAGAAGTATGCACCTTGTTCAAGTAGGGACCCTTACTTCTAGTCAGAATAAGGGAGTTACACACTTTAGATAACCCCTGCTCACCCCCTTGATAGCTTGTCACAAGCAAGACAGGCTTATCCCAAAGGCAATGTGTAAAGTATTTGCACCCAGACACACAGTAACACAGTGGAAACACTACCAATGGACACCACACCAGTTTAGAAAAATAAAGTATCTTTATCTAAACCAAACAAGACCAAAACGACAAAAATCCAACATACATATATCAAGATATCACTTTTAGAAGGATTACTGCAAAATGAAGCTCCTAAAAACATATAGCTCCAACTGGGGCTATTAAATTCTGAGTTCAGAGAGCCTAAACTCCATTTCTCTATCTTGTCCCAATGGAAAATTACACTTGTAAGATGTTACAGTGCAGCTCCATTGATAGCCTATGGGAGAAACAGCCTTTTAACCAGGAGCGGCCGGTGCAGGCAAGCGTGGTGGGGAGTTGACAGACGATGACGAGGGAAAATAACGTTAAAAAAAGAAAGCCACTTATCTTGCGATCTCCGCATCGCCGACTTGGCGATGCGGCAAGCGCAAGGTTAGTTGTTTTCTTTTTTAAAATGTTTTTTTCACTCGTTGTCGTCTGTCGACTTCCGTCCACCCCACCTCCCCGCCCCACCGCGCTTACCTGCACCACCTCCTGCTTTCAATAGTGAAAAATTAAATACACAGTATTTCACTATCAGGACATGTGAAACACACCAGTACATATCCTACCTTTCACATACACTGCACCCTGCCCATGGGGGTACCTTGGGCCTACCTTTGGGGTACCTTACATATAAAAAAGGGAAGGTTAGGGCCTGGCAAGTATGTGCACTTGCCAGGTCGACATGGCATTTAAAAACTGCATGCGCAGACACTGCAGTGGCAGGTCTGAGACACATTTATAGGGTTACTCGTGGGTGGCACAACCAGTGCAGCAAGCCCACTAGTAGCATTTGATTTACAGGCCCTTGCACACTCAGTGCACTTTACTAGGGACTTACCAGTAAATCAAATATGCCAATCAGGGATAACCAATCACAATTTACACAGGGAGCACTTGCACTTTGACACTGATCAGCAGTGATAAAGTGCCCAAAGCATGTAAGCCAGCAAAAACGAAATCCAGTTCACAGTCAAAAAGGAAAGAGGCAGAGTCAAAAAGTCTGGGGAAACCACACCAAGGATGCCAAGTCTTACACTGTAACAAAGTATCTTTGGTTCTAGTAAATAAATATACAAAAAGTAATATTTTTACAAACAAAAGGTCTTAGATTTAGTCATTAAGTGTGTGTAATCATTTCTTGCCTGTGTGTGTGAAGCAAATGCTTAACACAGCTGTGAGAGGCTGGCCTGGTATATGATGTCCACCAATGTAAGTGGGCACCTTGCACCAGTCCAGACAACCCTTATGGTGATTTAAGAGGTCTCAGACTATCTTAGAAAGCTATCCAAGTGGTAGCTGTGGAGAACAGCCTTCAGGCTTAGTCTTGAAGGAGTGTAAAGCAGCTTGTTTCACCAGAATGCAATCTTATAGTGTAGATTAAATGAAAGGGAACCACACAAGGTATTTATAAAAATCTGTATTTATTATATAATACTCTCTAGTACGTTCCAGTATCTCCCACGCAGAAATATACACAAAGCACATAATACTATAGCAAAGAAATCACAGTAAATAGCACTAATACACAGCGGGTCCCGGGGGGGACCGAAAAATATACTAAAAAAGTGGTATAAGAACCATGACTCGAGTCAGGACAATGTTGAGAGGACATAGAATTGCTGGGACCCCAAGGAACCACCCAAGGTGAGTAGATGGGGACCCCATGTAGAGCGTGTGCCGTGTGAGTACACGACCGCGTGCTCCGTACAAGTCTATGTGCAAGTTGCGGTTGGGTTTTTAAATATTAAGGACCCTTCCCAGTGGACCCTGAAGAAACCCAGTGGAAGACAGAAGGTTGGAGAGCCACCCCACCCGTGGATACCGTGGTACCCAAGTTACCTATCCCAGGGAAGCAGGGTGCATAGGTGTGAAGTGGTGTCGGAAACCGCAGTCAAACCCAATGGAGGACTTCAGGAAAGTGCAGCTGCTGGAAGAGGAGAAAATGTCCATGGGAATCCAAACGTGGATTCTTGATGAAGAGTACTTGAAAGCAGAGGGGACAGAGTCTGGGTCACTTGAGAGTGACCAGGGGCTCGGTGGATGAATGCCCACCGATGATGGGTGCTTCAGGATAGATGTCGATGACCTTGACTCTACAGTTGTGGGGACCAGGCGACACTGAGGATGACCAGGAGCTGTATATGAACTGTTCCACAAAGGATGTCGAGTGCTGAGGGGTCACTGTCCGGCGGGAGCACCAACAAGCCTTCGCAAAAGCAACCCACACAGGAAGTCAAGAAGTTGCAGGAAGAGGACCAGCAAGGTCCAGGAGACTCACCACAAGCAAGAGAGTCAGTGCAAGCCCAGAGCAATCAGGGGAGCCCAAAGAAGACATAGTTGACCCTCCACAGGACCCACAGGACGAAGCCACTGGAGTCACAGGAGGACCTCGGGCAGCTTTACAAAACAACAGGCCACGAAGTACACGTTGCAATGTGGTTGAAGATCTTTGCAGGAGAAGTTGCCAGAGGTTGGGGCTACTTGGAGCCCAATGCACTTGCTGCAGAATTGCCAACAAGAATTTGCACTTGCAAAAGTATGCAGTGCACAGGGGTTCGGGTATTGCAGCCCCCACAAGGGATTCTGACCTCAAACTGGGTGAGAGGGCAGCTCGGACCTCGAGGGACGTAGAAACCCACCTCCTGTGTTGTTGAACCCTTCGGAGTCCATAGGAGCTTGGGATCAGCAGACCGGTCAGCAGTGTTGCGGTGCCTGCAAATGCAGGGGAGTGACTCCTTCAGTCCAAGGGAGATTATCTTCAAGTGTCTTGGATGCTCCACAGGCCCTACACGGATCCTGTATGGTGCACAGGCACAGACGAGGCAGCAGACTCAGAGGCAGACGAAGTCAGGCCCAAACGAAGTCCAGCGAAATCCAGAGTGCCCAGACGGTCGAAGTGCAGTGGTTTCAGTTCTGAATCTTGTCCACAACGAATCTAGGGACCTCCACCCAGGTCAGCCCTTAAGTACCCTAAGGAAAGGGTTGGGAAGATTCAGGGGACCCTCCCAGGGGAGGGTCTGGACAGGAGGGAGGTTACTCCCATGTCCTTTGTCCAGTTTTGTGCCAGAGCGGGAGCCAACGGCTCCCAGGACTGGTTTGAACTGCACTATGCACAGGGACACCAAATGTGCCCCTCATGCAGACTTTCAGGTGCTGGCAAGCGCACCCACCCAGCCCTAATACACTAAATCCTGTCTGGGAAGTGGTCACACCTCCCTGTGACAGGATGCCTATTGTCCTGCCCTCCCCTGCTCGAGCTTGGCTCAGCAGCAGGAGGGCAGAAATGTGTCTCTGGTAGGCAGCAACCATTTTGTGCTGTCCAGGACTAGAAGGCTGGTACCGGGAACACTGAAAGCCTAATGGAGCGCTCTCCCGGTGGGTGGAATCATACCTCCCACACCAGTAACGGTGTTGGGGTATGATTCCAACATGTTTGACAACAAACATGATAGGGTTTGTTGCAGCCGTTTTCGAGATGGTCATCGCGCAGTCACGTATTGCCCCTCTATATTAGTATATGGCTGCTTCACTGACAACCCGGGAGAATGGACTCCGTAGGCTGCAGGGGTGTCCTGCTCATGCAGGGGCACCCTCTCACTTAGAAACTAGCACCCTGTCCTCAGGATTGTAAAGGCCTGCTATAGGGGTGACTTATAGGTTTTAAGTGCAGTGACCCTTATATACAGTAAACCTATATCTTTCGTAAGTGGTGCATGCACTAACTTACACAGGCTGCAATAGCAGGCCTGTCGTTCCATTTTGAATGGTCTCTCATGGGTGGCATAATACATGCTGCAGCCCATGGGAGACCTCTGGGGTACCTATGCCCTGGGTACATGGGTACCATATACTAGGGACTGACAAGGGTACCTCGGTATCCAATCTGGGGTGTACCTAAGTACATACACAACAGTTTTAGGAGAAAGCAGATAGACTGGGGTCCTGATTAGCAGGATCCCAGTCAGACTAGTCAAAACCAGCATCACATCAAGCAAAACATGGGGTAACCATAAGAAGCAGATCCTACTTTCCTACAACAGCCCTCTGATAAGCCTAACTGCTCGCCCACCCTACCACAAACGATAGCATTACTATTATCAAATTGAACCTCTGTAAAGCCTCTGGGGATCCACTGGACTCTCTGCACACTATACCCTGCTTTGGTATAGTATATACTGAGCCAGCTTCCTACAGGCACGGGAAACTTCAAGAGAGAGAAGAAGGGAAGGAGAGGTACAGATAAAGCTATCAAACAGGGAGGAGAGAGAGGAGAGAAGGCGAGAGAGAGAATGGATCGATGGAAAGAGAGCAATAGCGCAAGAAGAGGAAAGGAGCATTTTTGTGATAACTAGGATCCTCCCATACCAAGAATTACGGGCCATCACCAGACTCCCCATGATAAATAAGGGATTGGAGCTGATAGTTACCACAAACTTCAGGAACACCTCAATTGCTCTATGCAATGCAATCGTCTTTGTGCCTCGACCATGGTTCCGAGTGAGCTCTTATGGATATGGTTGATAGCTTACTGGATACCATTGCCAACACCGATCTGGGCCTCTTGTTGAAAGGGCTTCTATTTGCATAATTTTCCTCCTTTGAGATGGAAAAAAGAGCAAAATTGTCCCTAATAGGGCTTTTCTTTTTAGCAATGCTTGATTTCAAGCCTAGCAATGTTATTCATAGTTTTTCTTTCTGGTGCGTTGGTTGTTACTGCATTGCAGGTGATCCAACATATCTTGAAGAAGATGCAGACCTGGACGGGAAGCCAATACGTGGCTGTCAGGTTGGGAGCCAAGTGGCCGTACTTCATTGTGAGGAGGTAATGTAATGTAATGTAATTAGACACTTGTAGAGTGCTACTGTCACTCCGAGGAGCATCTTGGCGCTGAACGGAACCCAGAGTTGGAAGCATACTGGGTGACTGCCAAAGGTGAGGGTACAAGTATTAGATAAGAGTTTTGCACAGGGCGTCCGATGCTGAAAAATCCAGGTCTTTAGGGTTTTCCTAAAGAGAGTCTCGGATTGGATCTGACGAAGCTGGATTGGGAGTTTATTCCATGCCTTAGACCCAAGCACTGCAAGCGATTTTCCTCCTTTCGAGACCAATCTAAAAGCTGGTATTTTTAACAGATTAGTGTTAGACGATCTAAGACTCCGGGAGGGCGTATAGCGCATAAATCTGGTTCGAAGATAATAAGGACCTGAGGAGTGAACAGTCCTAAAAGTAATTATCATGACCTTGAATAGTACTCGTTTATGAATTGGCAGCCAGTGAAGAGTTTCTAAAGCTGCTGATGCAGAGGACCTCCTGGGCCATTTCAGCACTAAACGTGCTGCTGCATGTTGAACCATCTGAAGCTTGTGCAAAACTGACTTGTTGGCACCTGCATAAAGGCTGTTGCAGTAGTCCAGTCTGGATGTGATTAGGGCCACTGCAATTGTCTGTCTGGCAGAGATGGGAAGCAGATCAAAAAACTTTTTGAGAGCTTTTATTATATGGAAACAAGTGCCAGCCACTGCCAGTGATTGCTGTTTGAAGGAAAGAGTGGCATCAAAGGTGAGATGTAGTTTACAGGACACTCTTTAGTGGAGACAGGAAAGCTTGGGCAGTAACATTTAGCACATTGCAGTTATCCATCTAGGAAAGGACCAGGACCTAGACACTGAAATATGATTTAGGGAGGTATGCTTTTCTCCTGCACAGAAGTGGTAGCGGGCACTAAGCTGTTGTCAGTTTTCTTGCTAATGTGGGCTCTATGGGTGCGGCCGCTGTTGTTGATGATCCCTAATGTTTTTGCCTTTACAAAGAGTTGAATATGAAACTGTGTTTGTTCTGATATAGAGTAGGTGGAACCATAAATAATGTTCAGAAATGTGTTTTATTCATATTGGCAGTGTGAGGCATGGTGTTGGTTCCTGCCAGCCGGGAGGATGGTGAGTAATCCCACTTAGGTAGCCTTTTTGCCTTTCCTTATAAGGGTAATACGAAGGGTGCATCAAACTGCAGAATTCCACACCTGATCCTGACACATTCTCTCTCCATTTTATAAACTGCACTCTCCCGATCTGTCTGTTTCCAAAGGCCCCTCCACCCCTCCCTTCCTTCTCTGTTGTGCAATCCTTTTCTGAGAACCTCCTCAGAATGGACCGGACCTTCTCCTTTTTACGCAGCCTAGAGCCTGGGATTTGTTTTTTGCCTGTAGAGTTTCTGGGCCTCCACCATTTTTGGAATCGACTGTCATTCCGGTGCCCTCATTTCCCATCAGGGCTGCACCGCCCCTCAGACTTGCCAGTCCTCCCTGATACAAATTTGAGGGCGCCTCACATGCTCTCCGCTGGGATGATGCTATTAGCTGCTGTGGTCCAGCCTGTGGGCCATCCTTTGTCCTCCTCCTTCTGAGCTGCCGCTCACCCATTCAACATGTTTCGCAATTGAGTACCACATAGTACGTTTCATGCGCCTCTGCACACAAACCACATAGCTTTATGTTGGAGACGGTACAAGGCTTGCTTGTTGCTGTTTGTGATTAGAATGACTTTGGCATTTCTTGAAAGACCACAGGGAAGGGGTCCACATGTGAGAGGATGGACACCTGGGGCCCTCTCAGTTTTACTGGTAGGCACTGAGATCAGGAGGGGCCAATTCTTGATGGGCTTGTGTCGGATGGGCATGTAAGGGGAGAACTAACATAGTACTGTGTAAAATCCCATGTGTGATGACAATGTGTTAACCCAGCCATGATGGTTGACAGTTTCATAAGAGGCTAAGAGCTCCATCAGCAGTAGGAGACTGGTGGCCGAAACACGGCTTTGATGTTGGCTGTCTTCGTGCTGCAGCATGGTCTAGATCCGGACCCATGGGCATGTTGACGGAATGTATTGGATAGCAACTGCTTTCTGCATTATTCTAACAAAAAATGCAGGTGATTGATGGGTTGATAGTTGACCAGGTTGTCAGGACAAGATCTGCATATTTACCCCCAGCAATGGAATGTGGGCAGTTTTGATCTTGTCGTGGAAGATGCCTGTTGTGGGTAAAGTATTTGATCATCCTGGGGTGAATAAAAATGTTTGAGATACTGTGTTTTAAACATTATATTTTATCCTTTTTCGTGTCTCGAACAAAAATTATGAATTTTGGATTAATTTCTAAAAGTATTTGTATTTTAAGTATTCATTCATAGCATCGGAAAGTACATTTGAACATACCAGCAAGTGGGGAACCATCACATGAAAGTGTGAATGGGTAGTGGGAAAGTACCATTTGACTACTATGAAGAGAGTCATTTGGCCACAGCAATTGTACAAATGTATCTCTACCAGGCCAAAGACTTTAGTGCTTGTTTCCGGTCCAGGGAAGACCTGGCTTGGCAGTTCGGGCTGGACTGTTCCATGAGGAACAGGGTCAGGACCGATTTGCATTTGGCTGGGTCTGAACTGGGGTGGCGAAGTGAGCTAAATAACCATGATGGATTCAACCCAGATCTAATAGTGACTTTTTACACTGCGTCCCGACTTGTATTTTGCTGTTTCTGTCATTGCATCCAGATATATGATACAACAAGTAACATCACACCTACATCAAGTCAGAACTATTGGCTTTGTCAATGGTTGTTAGATGCATAAGATAAATAAGCAGCAACTATGGCTTGTATATAATATTGAAAAAGCTTCCACTTAAAACCCTGGTGACAGCACGACAATGTTGCTGCTCACGAGTTTCAAAAAGAGAAGGGAAATCCAGAGAGAAAATGACTCTCTTTTAAGGATTTCCCTTCCCCTACAACGCTCACCTGGCATGACGTCATGCTGTAACTTCTCCACTAGTGAGAAGTGAGCAGTGTGAGCACCCGCACATCGATGTGCCTGCTGTCACTGCAGTCCGGAAAAAAACGGACCGCCTGTGCAAGGGCACAAAACAGAGCCTGATAGGGACCCGTTTCGAGGCCCCCTTTAAAAAACTGCCGGTGCTCAGCATCGGTGAGACCTGGCCCACTTAAAGCCCTGAGTATAATGCTGCCTTACACAGACATAGAATCTCATGTGAGTGGAAGCACTATGGCGACACCCATGCCTTCTTCCTAGCTCTAACAAGAGGATGTGGGGGGCACCAATTCATTTAATGTATGTCATTGTGCCTTGTACAGCACCACTTGTTTTCATGAGTTGGAAAATCTAAAGCTGACATGGGCCTTATTGTGTTAGGCCGCGAGTAAAACTGCATTGGACATAAAAAAAACTAACTGTGATGGAGTCACCCCTCTAACTGTATAGGAAATATAAGTAAGAAAAATAACAAATGGGGGAGGGAGTAAAGAGGTATAAAGATAGAATCAACCTCCTGTTCAGACTTTCGATAAACAATAAGATTCTACCCTACAAAAAGAAATTTATTTTTCGTTTTTTAGTGGTTAGAAAAAGGTGTATTAGTGATCCATGGGATATCATGGGAAAGCACTAAGTGTTTTTAAAATATCCCTCACACACTAAGAATCCCTTAGTGTCATGCTTCATCATAGGGGTCTTCCCGTCCCTCTACGGGGCGGGGCGTGCTTCAACCTACGGAGACGTGGGAGCACTTTTTTTGTGAAATAGGCTATGTGTAGTGTATGAGTGAGAGTGGTAGGGTCTATAAAGAATGTGGGGTGAGTTGTAAAAATTCCCTGGCTAGTGGAAAAAACAAATTTTATTCACTTCCCTAGCTGGACATATTAAAATGTGGGGAGAGACGTAGGGGGTATACTTTAATGAGATGCCCCCTACTGGGTCAACATGTTTCGTAAGCCGTCCCCAGGGCTTACTCGTCAGGACCTAATAAGATCCCTACTGCACTCAAAATATATCTGCTGTTTTATATATATTGTATGTCTACTTCTCAAAAAAGTCATGCAAAATTAGCATGTCAGAAAAAAAGGGGGGAAAAAATGCCCCTTGTAGTATCGAAACCGAATTGGTATCTGTAGGGATAGATGAACATGGAATGAACAACTGTGTTGTTTGTTTTGTTAAACACATCACCATAACGTGGAACCACATATTTTGGCAAAAATTTGCCGTGATATATTTTCCTCAAAGTTCAGGTGCACCTCATTAGTACTTTAAAAGCGGGTGTTGTGCTGCCCGAATGGTGATTAATCAGAGTTATTTGATAAAACACACACGTAAAAACATAAAAACACGGTCACATACACACACGTATCTTTTCTCAACATGCTTTCTGGTTGGTAAATGGTGGAAAAGGCAAAAAAGTCACCTTTGTAAACTTTTTTAATGGTATATCTGAGGAGCATATGAAGGAAAATCAATCATACATCCACTCATTCAAACGTCCGAAAGAAGCATCTATGCTTTTCGTTATTTGTGAACTGACTAAGCGGCATAATTTCATTATCATGCCGCTTAATGTGTTAATGATTATTAATAAAAAACAATTCTAATAGAAATTATATAAACAAAATATACACAAAGGATATTCGTATGGTCTCTGGTGCGGTGTTGCTCTTCAGGGCTTAATAAATTGGAAACGGAGAATTGACAGAAATACAGAAAAACCTGATTCTCATTAGATGTTGATATGTTGGAGAGAGTCCAAGATACTATGTGGTCCTTGTAATGTCGGATTGACAAACCAAGGACAAACCAAGTTTAGTAGTGGTCACTGTGGTCTCTATGATAACCTTGTGGTCATTGGAAGATTCATAGTTGGCCCCATGCGATTTCATCATTCAACCCACTGATGTTTGTCTTCAGACGGAACACCCATCTCTGTTCCTTTTCAAAGAGATACCTCTCCTTAAGAACTTGTTCGATCACTGTCCAAGAGATATCTTCTGGTGTATGTCCTTTTTCCAAGAAGTGGGATGACATTTTAGTAGTGCTTTTTTTGCACTTGATGTAACTTTTATGTTCTCCTATCCTGGTTTTTACTGGGCGTGTGGTCATTCCCACATACTCCATTTGGCACGGACAGGTGATGAGATTTACTACGTTGCTGCTGTTGCAGGTTGTACATTTTCTCTGTTCCCATTTCGTGCCGTTGTGGAAAATGATTTCTTTGCTCTTCCTTGTTAGTTGGCAGACCTTGCATTTACCGCATGGATGATGTCCGTGAATGTTAGCCACTGATGTTGATTGACCAGTTAGTCCAATCTGTCGAGGTCTTGTGTGTACAATCATGTCACGGATGCTTTTTCCACATCTGTGGGAGAATATTGGTTTTGGAAGGTTCATACCACCACTGTTCAAGATCCGCCAATGTTTATTGACGATCTTGGTTATCTGATTGGAGTTGGTGTTGTATGTTGTTATGCAGATGGGCCGTTTGTCATCAGGTTTTGGTTGGGCAGGTTCTAACAGACTTTCCCTGCAGTTGTTTCGTGCCCTTTTGTAAGCTTGGTCTATCACCCTCTTGGGGTATTGTCTTATTTCGAGTTTCTTTTTGAGATCCTCTGATTGATTTTTGAAGTCGGTAATTTCTGTGCAGTTGCGTCTAAGACGTAGAAATTGACCATAGGGGAGATTGTCCCGAAGGTGTTTGGGGTGAAAGCTTTGATTTAGCAATAGACAATTCTTGGATGTCGTTTTGAAATGTGTCGTGGTCACAAGTCTCCCATCTCTTGATGATATATTTAGGTCAAGGAAGACCAGTTCTTTATTTGAAATGGTGCTGGTGAAATTTAAGAATTCATCTTGGTAGTTGAGCCAAGTGATGAAACGTTTGGCTGTCACTTCATCCCCATCCCAGATGATTAGTATATCATCAATATACCGTTTCCAGGTGTTGATGTGGTTGTGGAAGGGATTGTCCGAGTGTAGGATTTTTGTTTTCTCCAGATGTTGAACATAGAGACCAGCTATACTGGGAGCAAATGTGCTCCCCATGCTGGTTCCAAGTTTTCTTTCAATGCCAGGCTGCAGCATTCCATAATGACGTTCCTAGGTGATTGTTAGTCCCAATCTGTATCGAAGAGTACTTCTTCGATGATGGTTAGGGTCTCATTGTGAGGGAGACTAGTGTATAAGCTCTCCACATCACAGCTTATCAGAAGTTGGTGTTGAGGGTCAAAGGAGATGTCTTCCAGAAGTACCAGGACATCTTTTGTATCTCTTAGATATGTTGATGTTTTTTGCACCATAGGTCTTAAGTAGGCATCTGCGAATTTTGAGACTGGTTCCAAAATGGATCCTATTCCGAACACAATTGGACGACCTGGGGGATTGTCCAGGCTCTTGTGTATCTTCGGAATGGTGTACATGTATGGTATTTTGGGTGAATCTTGGATTAGGAAATCGCCCTCTTTTTTTGTCATCCATCCGTGAGCATTTGCTTCTTCTACCATGCTTGCTATCTTTACCTTTATCTTGTCTGTTGGATCTTGACTTAAGATTTCATAATTCCTTTGATCTTGGAGGAGGCGCCTGCATTCACGGTCATATTGATCAGCAGATTGTATGACTATTGCACCCCCTTTATCTGCAGGTTTTATCACCAGGTTGGGGTTGTTACTTAACTCTCTTATAGCTTTTCTTTCTTCAGTGGTTATGTTTCTGAAAGACCCGTTTGGTCGTGGGGTCTAGATCTTCCAAATCCTTCATAACTGCTTTTTCAAAGGTAAGCAATTCTATCGGGAGAGTAGAGTCAGGTGGTGTGAAAGTGGATTTAGGTTTCAAACCTGTGTCCCCTTCTTGTATCTCAACTTTTTGTTTATCCTTGAAGAAGACTTGCAATTTTAGTCATCTCATAAAGTCTTGCATTTCTTTGCATAATAGGAATTTGTCCAAATTTGCTGTAGGCACAAACCCTAGTCCTTTTTCCAATACTGTGATCTGGGCAGCTGTAAGATTTTCATCTGTCAGGTTTACCACCAGGTTCATTTTCTGCTTGTTGATGCTTTACGAGGCAACCTCTCCTTCAGTGCCAGCTCATGGAGTCAGACTATCCTTCCAAATAACGTATGTACATTGTGCCTTTTTTCAAAAAGGCTTATCTATGTGTCATTACTAAATCATGATGATGAAATTATGCCGCTTAGTCAGTTCACAAATAACGAAAAGCATAGATGCTTCTTTCGGACGTTTGCATGAGTGGATGTATGATTGATTTTCCTTCATATGCTCCTCAGATATACCATTAAAAAAGTTTACAAAGGTGACTTTTTTGCCTTTTCCACCATTTACCAACCAGAAAGCATGTTGAGAAAAGATACATGTGTGTGTATGTGACCGTGTTTTTATGTTTTTACGTGTGTGTTTTATCAAATAACTCTGATTAATCACCATTCGGGCAGCACAACACCCGCTTTTAAAGTACAAATGAGGTGAACTTTGAGAAAAATATATCACGGCAAATTTTTGCCAAAATATGTGGTTCCTCGTTATGGTGATGTGTTTAACAAAACAAACAACCCAGTTGTTCATTCCATGTTCATCTATCCCTACAGATACCAATTCGGTTTCGATACTACAAGGGGCATTTTTTCCCCCCTTTTTTTCTGACATGCTAATTTTGCATGACTTTTTTAAGAAATAGACATACAATATATATAAAACAGCAGATATATTTTGAGTGCAGTAGGGATCTTATTAGGTCCTGACGAGTAAGCCCTGGGGACGGCTTACGAAACATGTTGACCCAGTAGGGGCATCTCATTAAAGTATACCCCCTACGTCTCTCCCCACATTTTAATATTTCCAGCTAGGGAAGTGAATAAAATTTGTTTTTTCCACTAGCCAGGGAATTTTTACAACTCACCCCACATTCTTTATAGACCCTACCACTCTCACTCATACACTACACATAGCCTATTTCACAAAAAAAGTGCTCCCATGTCTCCGTAGGTTGAAGCACGCCCCGCCCCGTAGAGGGACGGGAAGACCCCTATGATGAAGCATGACACTAAGGGATTCTTAGTGTGTGAGGGGTATTTTAAAAACACTTAGGGGCCCATTACGATGTTGGGCGGAAGCAGTACCGCCGTGCCGTCGTAGGCAAAAACCGCTAGTTACCGTCCGCCAGCAACGGCCCACACGCCCGCCAAATTAGGATGTGAAAAGTCAGGCAAACACCGCCCGTAAGCCTGCGACGCCGCCCGCCATAAATGTGCGCCCGTCTACGTAGCGGCGCGAGCCAATGGAGACACACCGTCCGACGAAATGACGTACCGCCCGGCGTACAAATTACGATGCCATAACCAAACAGCCTCACCGGCAAAGAGACACCGCACGAGAAACCAAGGCGGAAAACCGACTGTCCAGTACGGAGACCGAAAAGGCGGCCCACCCAGATATGAACCCTGCACTCCAGGCCATCCCCATGCTCTACCTGATGCACCACCTAGGAGTGAACGCGCCACGACGACGCAGGTGGGCAGACACACAAGGGCACGTAAACACTGCACACAATGCAAGGGCGGAAAAACTGTACATGGCCCCCCCAGGCACCCCTGTGTGGACAGGACACATCCACCACTGTATCCACACATGTCCCACCTGTCAAAATACCACAACTCGCAACATCCTGGGCACCCACTACCCGGGCCCAGGAAGTGACGTCCCCGTCACGGCACCGCAGCGTAGCGGCGATGACGCAGGTACACATGCGCACAACACAGGGGCCAACGACAGCACCATGCATGGGCTGCACACAAACACCACAGGGTCACAACTACACACCCCACACACCAGCACCACCCTGAAGGCACATGTCACGTGGCCTTCCTGCATCAGTCATGTCCCCAAACGACAACTCACAGTTGTCAACTTGACGTCACACAAGTGTCCCGAACAGGGGAGTAATGTGATGGCAAAATAGGACACACCCTTGTGTGTAAAACATGGAGAAGCACACGGCGGCTGCTGCATAACAGCGCAGAATATCGACAATGTCCGGAAAAGGCACGCCAGTCTCAACAAGAAATACCTATACCATCCTGCTCGCAATAACAACCCATGCAATGTACAAAATAGAAAAACCCAGCTGCCTGAGAACAGGTGTGCCCAATCACTACACCCACACAGAAGCCGCAATGTACAGCGGCAACGGAGTGTCCCGCCCACACATGGGAGAGCAGATAGCACTGAATGGCCTTCCATTCCTACTCCGAAATAACATTGCAACAAATTATGCAGGAGAATGGAGCCATTGTACCAACAAGAAGCAAAACATAGCCATGCAGAGTAAAACGTCCACTGGCAGATAGCGCACAACATGAAAGAAAGCTAACACCACAAAATACAATAATACCACTCCTCCATGTGGACCAAATGCAAGTAATCTGGAAAGAATCACACACCACTGGCCTTGACTATTCATAGAAGCATGTGGGATGAGGGACTGTGTCCTCCGCCCAAGCTATACCCCAAGTCCTGCTGCCGTACATCCATTCCAGAATTCCCAGCATCGTCGGAGGCTGCACTCTGCTGACTGCTCAGGCAGCCGGAGCACGCCATCACCTCACCCTGTAGCAATATGGCTGTTGCACCAGTGACCCTCAACTACGCCGGACAGATCAAGCTGTACAGTGACAGCTTGCTACACATAGTGGGCTGTTCAAATCTGGCAATGCTCAATGTAAGTTACCGAGTAACTTACCGCATTGCAATGTTCAGCTGCGTCATCCCCGTTTTCTACTGTCGGAGGTGTCCGTTCCACTGGCCCGTGGATTTATGTCTCTCCAACCCGGCATGTCCAAAGTCGGACTTGGTACAGTTATTTGCACCCCTGGACGACCACGACAGGATCTGTTCAGTGTATGGGGGCATGGCGTTTGTGGCTGCAATCGGGGACACACTGCAATGGGACCAGTGTGCCTCCACGCAGCGTCTTCTGGATCACAGTTTCATCGAATGTCATCCAACATGTCCCATCAGGATTCTACAAGGGACAACTTACGACGAACACGTTGCTACCCACCATCCGCTTCATTGGATGACAACCATGTTTACCATCAATGGTATGGATGCCCTGCTGGAAGGTATCGCAAACACGTCAACTTGTCAATTCATGGGTCCCCGACTCAATACCCCCAATTGAACATTGATGTTCAACACCGTACCCATGCTTGGCTTTCGCACGGAGTGGGCAGTTAGCTGTACAAGAACTATACCATATAATCTGCAACTAACACCTTACCATCAACTCCACTGCCATGACATCTGGCATTTTCGGGACATGCACCCTGTTCCTCACCATATCCCGTGTCTCTGCATGAACGGGGGAGGCAGAGGTATGGGACTTGTGTACAGTAACCACATGGCCAATACAGCATGAACAACTATGCCATAATATGTATTCTGCGCACCTGGACACATGCACCTGTCAGTGCACACTTATCTGTCTGCTGTAGTACGTGAGAACTGTCACCTCACCTCTGTCTGTACTTCCGTGCCAGGACTTTTGCATGGACAACAAATGCAACCCCCTACAACATGGCCCTAGTTATAGTGTCATGTTCAGTAGCCACCACATTGCAACAACTGGTGAGACGCTGCTGCATGCAGGTAGGCACATGCCCTGATGTCACCTCTGACGCAGGTGTGTCGGAGTCACTATTGTACTAAACCGGTACCATGGAACTGAGATGAACTGTCCCTATGATGTCAAGCTGTCTGGTAGGCTAAATGAATACTGTCTGTGTCAAAGCCCAGAGACCATCAGTAATTAGCAAATGTACTTTAGCATAGCAAGGGCAAGGCAGTTGTAACCCTGAAGCCTCCATTCCACAGTCAACAACTAATTACATCTACCTGTATCCCCTTTCGTATGTGTAATCATGCTAAGTATATCCTCCACATGCATTTTGCTGCCAGTAGTGTCCACTATACTGCATCACAGAGGAAGTAAGTCCAAATACATGCCTCGAAGCAAATATGTGACTCTGTAGAATTATTTTTAGAAGACAAGTACGAATGAGAGAGGATGAGAGTGTGTGAAGTACACGAGAGTCGTGAGATGACCATGTAGTCCAGTGACATTGGATGTCAATGCATATGAGTTGCCGCCACAGTGGACCTAGTGAAATACTACAGGTCGTGGGCCTTTGATTGTCAGACTCTGACGTGGCCCAACAGATCATCACATTAACACTGACGGGCTGGTCACTTCAAAGCACAGTCCTACATATGTGTATAATTACATTCACAGTCGGACATCACACTCATCAAGCAAAAGTAGGACCCACGCAAGAAGCATGCCACAGCAATGCATGACAAAACACACACAGGATATCAGTGTGGGTGGGCAGGTCCGCACAGTGAGTACGAACTGCTGAAACTCACATACATGCTTAATTAAACCAGGCACAATCTTGACAGTCACCCACCCTGCAGACCCACAATGGCCAAAACATATTAAGTAGGAGCCATCCTGAACTGCAAGGACACACCCACACACTGCACACTGTGCAACATACAATACACACATGCGTTCACATTCACAGACCTGAACACGGATACAAACACCCACCATGCCCCTGGGTAACACATGTGTGTAATCGATATTGCCAGAGTGCACACACACACACCAACACTACCCCAAAGTCACACACTTCACACCACACACACCTACACCTCCCAAATGCACACTTTGAAAGTAACCCATGTGCCCAGGCTCAATGTTCATCACAAGATTAACATACACCTACACTGCTGGCCACCCAGAAAGTAAGCTCATACATACCCGCACACCATGCACATGCTACCTGTCATCCTGTGGCCAGACTCAGACCCCGTGCTTTGCTTGCACGCAAACATGACACGTATACATTTTCCATGAAATACCAGCAAATACATGCAGACAATCCGTGTCACTAAAATACTTCTTCATCACACACACAAGTAGCAGAGTCTGAAGGAAGTGAAGTCCCAGCCACGTGTAAAACACATTGGAATGTGAGACCAGACATTGCAATTGTTGAGGTACCATACAAGGCATGTGCCTCACTTAACTATGCACACACAGTAACAACTGCAATCAGCAACTACACAGACACAACCGACTACAGGAACAACATCATCCAGTCACAGATTACATAGACAGGTGGCAATATTGTTCAACACCAGGGACAGTGTCCAGTCCGATGTGCAGAGTAGTGATACGAAAAGCTGCACATGCATTGTGTGTGAGTGTACCCTGCCATGGCCAGCAACACTGCCATGGCAGTCACAATAGCCATTACAGCCACCACTGTGTCACAGGTAGTTGTGTGAGGGTGCCTACCATTCAAACAGGATGCCAGTCCGACTCGGTGCTGTCTGTGTGCTACGGGACAGTTGGAGGTCCGCCCCTGAGAGAGGAGCACAACTGTGGAAGACACACATGTGGCATGTGAAGCGGGAGGGCTGCTTGGCCCAGGTGGGTGGGTGGCACGGGTAGGTGCACTCATGCAGTGTTGAAACAGACTGTGTGGGGAGGATCCCGGAGGGGTACAATTCCACTGTGTTGGGAATTTGGAAAGCCTACCTGTCTGGGGATGAATGTGAACTCGTGTGGGCACAACAGGCGGGCACACGATCAATGCTGCATCAGGTGTAGGCGTTAGCCCTCCCTCTGGGGACATGCTGGATACTGCTGTGCATCTGCCCGGCCCTTGCCAAGGCACTTACATCCCCTGTCCTCCAGGTGTATCCCCTACATTGTCCACCTGCACAGGCTACCCAGGGCACGGGATGGCAGTGGAGCTTGGTGGGTGGGAGGTCATGTCGCCCTTCTCCTGGTCACATCTCGCAGGCAACACATTCTCAGTGTGCAGCAGGGCACAAGTCCGAAATGAGAAGTGGGGGACGCTGACGTCACGACAGGAAGTGACGTCACGAAATGTGGCTTGCGCCATCAGACTCATTGCCGCCCTCGCTCACCCCTTAGATGCGATTGCATCAGAGATGCCAGCGCGTGAGCAGCAGCTCCAAACTCGCTCCAGAGAGGCCAAAGAGTGAATGTGTGGCTCCACTTGCTCCAGTCAACGAGCTCACGGTAAAACAAGTGTGGGGACGCCGTCCACCCGCGTGGTACCCCGACTCGAGCCCTGGACTGTGCAGGCAAAGTGTCCTATTGGACTTGCGATATGTGTGAGTTGCATGACACTCGTTGGCGGGGGATGGCTCGGAGGCCCGTCACCCTGAGGCCCATATCTCACTCTATGGGTCCCTTGTCAATGGCAGCGGATGTAATGACTATGCGCGCTGGGGTGGGTCTACCTTTCGTCTGGGATGGTGTTTGCGGCCTGTCCCGCTAGGGCCGCTACAGCTTCTGTGTGTTGCATGTGGTGTATCCGGACTCCGGAGACTGTCATGCATTGTCACTGTTGTCCAGGGCCCGAGTCGGGGTACCACGCAAGTGGACGGCGTCCCACCACTCATTCTACCGCGAGCACGATAACTGGAGCAAATCGAGCCACACATTCACTCTTTGGCCTCTCTGGGGCGAGATCGGAGCTGCTGGTGCACGCGCTGGCTTCTCTGATGCAATAGCATATAATGGCTGAGCGAGGGGAGGCAATGAGTCTGACGGTGCAAGCCACCTTTCAATATGTCACTTCCTGTCGTGACGTCAGCGTCCCCCCACTTCTCTTTTTTAGGACTTGTGCCCTGCTGTTGTCAGATGTGCCACTTTCCAGGGGGTTGAGAAAGGGTCAGGAATGTCAGACTGATATTGGCCCAGTTGAAGGACCACCTTGACTGGGGAGGACAACCATTGGACAGTCTGGTGTAGCCCACCCACACGTACATGTAGGCCCTCCATGAACTATGTCACCTGAGGCAAGGTGATGTCCGGAGGGTTGTGAACTAAAGACACATGTAACCCACTGTACAGTCAGTGTTGTTTCCTTCTAGTATTGGGCGGTCAATGTGCAGCCCAGGTCTGCTGAGACTGAGAAGGCCAGCAGGGCCCCAGCCAGCCATTCACACAAGCAATAACTGCACTGAGTCCTGCATTGCCAAGTGGCTGCGTCACTGGATGTCTGACATGTAAATGCCATGTACCACCACTCGGGAGGGACATGCATGGGAAAGCGCCAGAGAGCCTACATACCCCTTCCACCTGTAGCAAGCATGGTAAGCAGTGCATTTTGGAACCCCACAGGCTCTGACTCATAGTGCTGCGGATCAACGACATGTGTGTCCCCCACATGCACTCCCACACACACTGTAGTTGTCTTACACACACAACTTTTGCAAGACATAGCCTTGGGCAGTGTGCTTGGAGCTCGGAATCCGGGATCTCCAGCTCCTCGCTGGTGAGTGGAGCTGGACATATCTTCCGAGTCGTCGACATGAAGGTGGACAGGT
Organism: Calotriton arnoldi; assembly: GCA_963921515.1. Classification (NCBI taxonomy): domain Eukaryota; kingdom Metazoa; phylum Chordata; class Amphibia; order Caudata; family Salamandridae; genus Calotriton; species Calotriton arnoldi. The sequence continues at coordinate 647,399 of CAWUFW010008100.1, read as the reverse complement.
GGCAGCAGCAGCAGGTGTTGTTGAGGGATGCCAGGCAGCAGTCCCTGTAAGCTGTGGTAATGCCGGTCTCCCTCCCACACTCATATAGCCCCCTGGGGTTGTCTCAGTGGGTCCAAGCTGCTGCGGTTGGTGTACCATGTCTGCCTACTTCAATTGCACACAATGGCCTGCTCAGAGCTGTCCCGGTACGCTTACCTCTATAGTCGAACAGGCAGGATGTAACCGCGAGGGCCATTAGAGTTGGCCTCAAGGGCATGGTCCATTGCGGGTACAGTCCGCTGGTGCCATGTGGAATCCACAGTTTAATGTGCGCCTTGCATTTGCAGGTGTGGCCATGATTTGTGTGTGGGAGCATGTCCACACTAGACAGGGCCACTTCATGCTGTGTGCATAGGCATTGACGGACAGTGCTCAGCCTCCACATGTCTGTTGGCACATCATCATGTACACATTAGCATGGTAGCATGGGATGTGCATATGCACACACATGCCATATTTCTCAATGTACATCTCCCACTTGGCACGTGCAACGTTACGTGTCACTTGTGATGTGTGTTTGCATTCACACAGCTGTGTTGTCAATGTGTACACCTGTCAATGTGTGTTGGAGGTTTGATGCATACAGTGCTGTACATTGGGTGAACTAGGTTCATCATTGACTGTTTCATATCCCGTTGTGCAACAGGACCCACTTGTTTGGGCCGCTCAGCCTGTGTACATTGTGTTGTTGGTGTGTGCCATACTCACCCAGCCTCGGAAGCTGTGTCAGGCACAGCAGCTAGGTATATTGCCGTGGTGTTGCTGCTTCACACATATGCAGTCTGGAATGATCATCATGCCTTTCAAGCTATTATGGCCTAAATCCCCATGTGCATGCTCATAGCAATGGTTGGTGTCAGTGGTCATTGCCATTGGTGAGGGGACCTGTGTAAGAGTATTGTAGCTGTGCTGTCCCTACTTGTCAGCTGTACTGTGATTCCATAGTTTTGTCAGTAATTTTAGTTCTGTGTATGTGGAATTGCCATGTGGTGTGTTGCATTGACATGTGTCCACTTCCATCTGTCCTAGGAGGAGACCAAACATACATCGCCCCTACCAATTGCTGGCAGACATGGAGGATGTGGAGGTTATCAGGAAATTCCGTCTGGACCGACCCACCCTGCATCACCTATGTGCAATGTTGGAACCCCACCTTCGCCCTCGCAGGGTGTATCCTACAGCATTCACCCCCATGGCTAAGGTGATGGCTGCACTGCATTATTTCGCTACCGGATCTTTCCAACACACGGTGGGCAGTGGAGGTGGGATGTCCCAGCCCATGTTCAGCATGGTGCTACGGGATGTCCTGTCAGCTATGATGCTGTACAGGAACCGGTACATCCGATTCCCCAGGGCTCGTGATTTGGCGGCAGTGAAGGGTGCTTTCTATGCCCTTGGACGCATCCCCCACGTTGTTGGTGCAATTGATTGCACCCATGTTGGCCTTGTAGCACCACAGGCCATGGAGCACATCTATAGGAATCGGAAACATTTCCACTCCCTGAATGTGCAAGTGGTGTGCCTGGCGGACATGATAATCACACACGTGTGTGCGAAGTTTCCCGGATCCGTCCATGACTCGCACATCATGCGCCACAGCATCCTCCCACGAATGATGGCCAATCTTCAACCGGACCGTGCATGGATTGTTGGTGAGTATGCATACTCGTGTAGCGTGCTGGGTGTGACATGCTGTCTTGTATCCTGTTGGAATTGCAACGGTTCTCCGTGTTTCTCACACCCAGGTGACTCTGCATATCCTAACGGGCCTTGGCTGCTGAGCCCACTCCGTAATCCTAGGACACCAGCTGATGTCAGATACAATGAGGCACATGGGAGGACCAGACGTGTGGTGCAGCGGACATTTGGACTCCTGAAGTCCAGATTCAGATGCCTGGACCGCACCGGGGGTGCACTGGCATACTCCCCACAGAAGGTGTGCCAGATAGTTGTGGCATGCTGCATGCTGCACAATCTCGCGATTCGCAGGCAGATCCCCCTGATAGTGGATGACGGTGATCAGCCAGGGCCCCTGCCTGCAGACCAAGCCGTGTCCATTGACGAGGACAGTGGGGAGGAGGAAGCAGTGAATGAGCGTCAGCAGCTCATCGCACGCTACTTCACTTGACGGTGAGTGACCATGTACGACGGCTGATGTTGCTGTTGTTGTGTAGGTGTATGTGTGCATTGTCACTGCGGCCTATTGTTCACTGAGTGCTGTGTGGCAATGGTCCATGTCCAGGGTAGTATGCCACTGACAGTGGCTGTAGCATTGTGCCCTGTTGCTCTGTGAGATGTGTGTACATTGCTTAAACTTGATGACAACTACTGTATGATGAGTGTGTGACACACACATTCAATGGACTCTTGTTCTGTTTTTCCCCCTAGGTCCCTACAGCCTCTCCTGGCCTATCGACATACCACACTACAGATGCATTTCTGATCATGGTGACGGTTGCACATCCTTGATTAAACACAGAGCAGATAAGACAGAATGTGATCCAGGTGTATTTATTTAAAGCAGTGACGTGATTGTGGGCAAGGTGATCACACAAGTGGTGCATGCTGGAACAATGAGTTGACGGACATGTCCGCGTGCTGGTCAAGGTGTACCCATGTTGTTCTGGGTCCACAGTCCGACAGACACATGCCATTCACATGGCAGTGTGGGGTAGGATAGTAGTCCAAGTGAATGCAGTAGATGGCCACCATGGCTGGCTGACTCACTGGCGTTTGGAGCGTGCGAAGTCTTCTCTGGACACCTGTTTCCTCTTCGGACGACCCCTTCCACGTTTGGGAGGGGGGGTTGTGGTTGTGGGCTGCTGGTGGTGGCTGAGGATTGCCCACTCGCTGTGGACGCAGGGGAACTGGATGTTGCACGACCCTGCGCCCCAGCAGGTGGTGGCGGAGGTGGTGTGGTTGGCCTTGATTGGGCCCTCACCGCCACCACTAGCTGGCCCATGAGGTCGACTAGTTGGCCCATACGGGTCACAAATTGGCCCATATGGGCGTCCATGGATCTCAACACCCCAAGGACTTCCCGCGTATCGGCAGATGAGCGGGCCCATTGTCCCTGGGCCTCTTCATAGGCCCGAGGACTCTGGCGATTTGCGGCAGGGCTTGGCTCCCAGGCTCGGATGGTGTTGGCCTGTCCCTGCTCCTCCCACCTGTACTGCTGCCACCGACCTGCCCACTCGCCACAGTGGTCACCCGGGGCCTCGTTGTCGCTCCCAGGGTCGATGTCGACGTGCGTACAACACCTTGCGCAGGGTGAGTGGTCAGGGAGGCCCTGATGGTGGTGGTGGTGGTGGTTGCGGCGGTGGTGGTGGCCGCAATGACCATGGCAGCAGGGGCCTGGGACTGGTCACCAGCCCTGGGAGATGGGTTGGTGGGTGGGAGGGGTCCTGGGGAGCGGTTGCGCCCTGCCACACCAGATGTGCCTGGTCGGGAGTCCTCGTCCGAAGAGGTGTCCAGGTCTTCCACATCCGTGAGTCTGGGTGGAGGGCTTGTGGACTGGCTGTGATGGCTGCTGTCTCCATCTCCAGCATCATGCTGTTCGTCACCTGTGGGGCGGAGACGAAAGGTTATTGTGTTGCACCTTGCAAGGTTTGTGTTCGATGTCTGACATTCACAGTTTGTGCACAGTTGGTCACTGATTTCCCAGATGCATGTGTATGGCTCTACAATGTGTGTGTGTGATCATGGCAATGGAATAGTGTGATGGGTGCATATGGCATGGGACGGATTTGTGATGCAAATCGGTGTGTGTTGCAGTACCCCTACATTTTGTGGCTTTGGTGGACACGGGGTACAGCCTCATGTAAGCTTTTGGGATGAAATATGGTTTTGTGGTACATTCTGTGATATATGGGTGTGGTAGGGGGCATGTGTTTTGGCCACACGACACTGCAGAGACAAAGGTGTGTGTATGTCTGACATACCCAGCATATCTGCTCACTGTTATCATTTGGGGACATTACACTGCAAGCATTGTGGTGTGTGTGTGATGGTTGTGTGCCACACAACGTATTGCAGATGGGACAATTCCTTGGTGTGCGTGCTACCCTCAGCCATGTGCGGCAATGCAGTGCTCTTGGCGTGTTGACTATTTTAGGTATGTTGTAAATCACAGTGTGACGTGCGCTTCAGACACTGCAGACACATGTTTGGTCATCGGCAGGGATCTTTGCTGTACTACTGTATATGGGACAACTGTTTAGATGATATACCTTACATGACACTGGGGCTGAAAGATGAGATGGATGAGATTTTGAATGTGCATTGTGTAGCTGTGTGGTTCATGGGTCCAGTGGTGTATGTGACATTACTGGGGTCCCACTCTGTTACATTGAGACAAGATAGACTTACATGGGTGATGTTGTACAATGTCAACGGAACAAGCAGACACGACTACATGGACAAGACTTCGATGGTGGTGCTGATGTGTGTGATGACTGGCACAGTGCACGCCATGTGGGTCAGTACTCCAGTGAGACTTGTGCATGCAGACGTGACTCTACGTGTTAGTGTATTTGACATGGCTCATGTGGGCTATGACTCTGTAATTCATGTCCGTGTGCACATTAGTCACATGGTTATGACAGGGAGCAGTGCTACCTGTTCCTCTGCTACGTGACATGTCCCAAATGTTAGTCGTAGTACAGTCCTCATGCCTACAGACACCCCGCCCTGTACAGTAGTCTACCTACTTGTTGGTTTGGAGTGTGCAATGCAATGGCTGCCACATGGTTATGGGAGGGTGGGGTGCTCCATCTTGCTGGTCTGTGGGAGTGGGGGCCGTGTTGTGAGTTGTGGTGATGGCTTACCACCCACAGACACCCCTCCATGTAGGGAAACATATCTACCTGTCGGGTGAAGGTGTGCACTGCAATGGCTGACACATGGGTGTGGGGAGTGCTCCATCTTGCTGGTCTGTGGGAGTGGGGGCCGTGTTGTGAGTTGTGCTGATGGCTTACCACCCACAGACACCCCTCCATGTAGGGAAACATATCTACCTGTCGGGTGAAGGTGTGCACTGCAATGGCTGACACATGGGTGTGGGAGTGCTCCATCTTGCTGTGCTGTAGGACTAGGGGCCTGTTGGGGGTTGTACTTCTGCAGTCCCACCTCCGATACACGGACTTTGTGGTAAGGCTACTTACCTGTTACTTGTTGGTTAGTGCAGCTATGGCTGACACATGTGTGTGGTGTGGGTGTGGGAGTGCTCCTTCCTGCGCATCTGGGGTACAAGGGGACCTGGTGGGAGTTGTGGTGCTGGCTGACTGTACACATGCCCCCATGGTTTTGTTTGTTGGTACCTTTGGGCTGAGTGTGTGGGGGTGTCTGTTGCATGTGTGAGAGATGTCTTGTGTATTGTGTCCTGGACATGGGGGTGTTTGGGCCTCGGAGCTATGGCATTCTGGTAGTGCATGACAGTGCATAGCAGTGTGCTGGTATACATTTGTTTGTACTTACCAGCCTCCACTCCCCCTGGTATTCCGGTGAGACTCTCCGGATGTAGGATGCCTCGCACCTTCTCCTCCCACGCCTTGAAGGTCTTGAATGGCGCTGGATTCCTGCCGCCAGTCCTGTCAGCCAGCTCACGATTCTTGGCCTCCTTCTTCCTGACCACGCGTTTCAGGTCGTGCCACCTCTTTGTGATTTCACCGCTGTTGCGTGGCACGTTCCCAACTGCATTCACCTGGTCTACTATCCTTCTCCACATTCTGTTTCTGGTGGCTAGTGGTGTCTGTTGGACCTGGTTCCCATAGATTTGTGGGTGCACCTTGATGATCTCGTCGACCATGACCGTCATCTCAGTGGCAGTGTACATAGGCATTCTTTGTGTTGCCATGGTGTGTGGTTTGGTATATGTGGTGCTGGTGTGGTGGGTGTGTGGTGTGTGATGTGCAGGGTGTTCGTGGTGCCGTTGTTTCAGTGGTGTTGGTGTTGGTGATGAGTGTGATGTGTGTGTGCGTGTGGTGTGCTGCTTTCCTTTGGGGCTGTCTGGGTTCTCTGATGGCATCTTCGCTTTGTAGTGGCGCTAGGGATTGTGGTCTGTGAAGGGGCTGCTTTTGTACTTACCTATGTGGGTGTGTCATGATGGGCTGTCGTTTTCAGGTGTGTTGTGTCTGGTGTCCTGGGATTTGTAGTTTATTTGTTTTTGCCAGGGGGGTGGTATATTTGGGATGTGTTCTGTGTTTGTGTATTTTGGCGTAGTTTGCTGTGTGGACTTGTTGGCCATGTCATGTGTGTTTATTTGTTCCGCCAATGATTTACGTGCACGGACGTGGGCGCCAGGCCTTCCGCCGTGTCAGTTATTCATCACTGTTGTTAACGGTGGCGGGCGGGGAATCTGTGGATTTACTGCGCTCATGTCTGGGAGATCATAATTTCACGGTCGTTGTCTCGGTCGGCGGGGCGGGCTGATTTGGGTTTTTGTGCGGGATTGCGTCCGTGGCGGACGGATGATCTTCTACTCTGGTATGGACGGGCGGAATTTTGTGTGTTTTTTCCGCCGTGGGCGTAGATTGCTTCGCGACATCCTAATTGCTAGGTCGGTATTCCCATGGTGCAGGCGGGCGGTTTTTTCAGGCTATGGTGGATGGCGGATTTTTTCCGCCGGTTATCGTAATGGACCCCTTAGTGCTTTCCCATGATATCCCATGGATCACTAATACACCTTTTTCTAACCACTAAAAAACGAAAAATACATTTCTTTTTGTAGGGTAGAATCTTATTGTTTATGAAATATAAGTGCCAACGTTGCCTCTTCAATGGAGTCTTGTGTGATCGTCCCCCTTTCTAGAAACAAGATCACACTCATTTATTCAAAAGTACTGTCTAACTCTGGTGTTGGGTTAATTCTTATAGAAATAATAAACAAATGTAGGTATTGGGTGTAACACATATTTTAGATCGTTATTTGTTATATTCCTATACAAATAGTGTCATGAACAAATATTCTCTGCATGTGTTAATTTATTGTAGCCAGACCTATTGGCGCTGCCAACTTTGTTCACTTTTTAGCGCTTGAATGTGCTGCTTTTTATGACACATTCTGAGACACAGCGCCACGACCTTGCAGAAGTACATCTTGCATGATGGCATCTCTCTGTCCTTGGCAGTAGCAGCTAAAGACCTTGATTTGAAGGTCGTGCTCAGATAAGATCTGTCTCTGCAGTGACAAGGACAAGGCCTCGTACCTGGAAGTTGAGGACAGAGGTTCATAGAATCGCTGTCACTAGCGATGACCACATTGTATGGCCATGTCATTTATACCCGAGCTGCTATGGATCATGCCTTGTAGCAGAAGGCAGATTCGCCTCCACCAGGACACTTCATAAGAGAGTAAATGTATCCCATGCCATTAATATGAATATGCCTATTCATCTTAGTTAAGAACAGGTTTGACTGCTATACCTGTTGCTTCTGCTAGAGAGCAAATTATTAACAGGGCCTAGTCTGCCATTTCCTTCCAGGAGCAGTTTAATCTACAGGATGTAGCATGCTGAGGTTGCAGGCAGAAGGTGTGTCTCAAAACAGCTAATTTTATACGTCTTTGACTTTGAGATTTTGTTGTTTGTTGGATGCTAACCAGACCAACCTAGTGGTAAAAAAAAGAGTTGGTGGCTCAGATGGCCCTGGTGTAAATGTGTGTGTGCTCGTCAGTGTCACTGAAATGAATAGCAGTGTTTGCTGAAGTAAGTTGTTGTCCTTTTGCCTCTGTACAAGCCTTTACAACATGTGCTGCAGTTAGTTTTATTGTTCAATTTGAAGATTTGTAGTACCTATGCCCCCAATTACCTCCTAGCTTACCGACCACCTGGCCCAAGGGGAGTTTTTACTCAAACTCTGTTAAATGTTATTGAATCATGTGTAACGCTTCCAAGTCTTACCATTTTGGGAGATTTTAATTTTCATTTAGAGTTTTTAGAGGACAGGGACACAAAACAGCTTATTGATACTTTGTCAAACCTGGATATTATACAATTGGTCAAGTAATATACACACTAAGCGGGCCATATGATTGATGTTATATTTACCAATTACCTCAATTTGTCAGTCAAGAAGGCAATTCCCCTAGCCTGGAATGATCACATGGCTGTAATTTTTAACTTAAAAATTCCATCTACAAAACCTCCAGCTCTTAAAGCATCCACACTATCCAATTATCGTCGGTGGAATAAATTAGATAGCAGTGAATTAAATAAGTTACTGACAAAATCTCAGCCCTTTCTTGAGAACAATGCCAATGTCAATCTTTCTGCAGCCAATTTTACCGGCTGGCTTGACACAGCAATTACACAACTAGTTCCTCTAAAGAAAACCAAGAGTAATCACAGAGCTTTACTATCTGCGCCCTGTTATTTGCAAGAAGTTAGATTGTGTAGGCAGAAATGTAGACGTCAGGAACAGTTGTGGAGGGTTAAATACAACTCTGATGAGAAAATTAAATACAAAACTTTGATCAAAGACTATAAAAGGAAAATAAATGCTGCCAAAGCCTCTTTTTTTAAAGACAAACTTAACTCGGCAAAAAACTCTTCGAAAGAGCTTTTCAACACAGTTAACAGTTTGTCGAAGCTTGTTTCGAAAAAAATCTTTAATCCCAGATCAACCACTTTGTGATAAAATAGTGGACATCTTTCTCTCCAAATTTACTAATATTTTTAGAGTATTCACTGATCTAGCTGGAAATACTGAGGGGCATATTAGCAAGACCCACGTTAAAATTATCGCCGTTTTAGCGGCAGGAAACTGCCGCTAAAACGGCGATAATGGGCTTGCTAATATGCGTTATGAATTCAATAGAAGCCCAGGTTAGATGTCCTGCACATCTAACCTGGGCTTCTATTGGAATTCTATAACGCATATTAGCAAGCCCATTACCGCCGTTTTAGCGGCAGTTTCCTGCCGCTAAAACGGCGATAATTTTAACGTGGGTCTTGCTAATATGCCCCTGAGTCTTTAGTGAGCAAGTAACTTCTAGAGGTTGCTACCTCCTCCATTACAGAACAAAGGCCAACACTGCTTACCACCTTTACTCCTTTTACAGAGGATAGGGTATCTAAATTAATTCAAGATGCTAGGTCGAGTGCTCCATCAGACCCCCACCTTCTGTGGGTTCTTCATCTGGTAGCTAATACCATATCAGTACACCTTACAATACTCCTAAATAAAATATTGGCCTCAGCAGACTTTCCCTGAACATGGAAGAAAGCATCTATATTACCACTCCTTAAAAAAACTGCCACTTAACCCCCTGGAAGTCAAAAACTACAGGCCTATTTCCCGCCTTCTATTCTCAGCAAAGATTCTGGGAAAAACCCTGAACACAGATATCATGGCCTCTCTGGAATCCACAAGCATTCTTGACACTGCTCAACACGGGTTTAGATTGAACCATTCCATGGAATCCGCTCTTTTAGATGCAACTGAGGAAATTAGGGCCTTTGTTGACAATGGAGGAACAGCACCCTTGATTCCCAGTCCAGCCCTGATGAACTTGTCGCAATCCTTTCCCAGAAGAGTAGTGAAAGGGAATGAAAGGAGTTGTAGTTGCTGAGTCGGAGTTTGGAGGGTTCTGCATATATTTATGCTTCACATAGCTGTGCTAGCCTGGGGACTCGGTTACATAAACACTCCCGCAATTTACTTTTATCCCGAGCTAACCCCTCTCTCCCTGCAGGTTATCGACTCAACGCACACAGCCGGTTCATGAACGCCTCGGGGCCCGCTCCACCCGTGACGCCCTGCTGGTGCAGCTGATGAAAAGCGGTGTGTGCTGAGAAATAAAGCTCTGCAGCACATTATTGGCCTGGATGGAGGTACACATCAGAGAGGCGCCTGCTGTTTGAACTGCAGCGCAGGATGTTGTGTCATATAACAAGGGATTTACCACTTCCCAAGTGACGTAGTTATTAATGGAACCAAATAAGAGACCGATATATCATAGATACTGTCAGGTGGACACTTTCAACCACAATCATAAGGACAATAAAACTGACATCGTGTGCTATTGAACTGTGCTCCAACCGACAAAACAGGAAGTAATACCCCAGGATCCCTTAACCCAGTGATGAACCATTGCTTGTTCATAGACCCTATTTACAGAAAACTCGAGGTACACCTTGTTACTGTAGAGTAATTGTAAGAAGGCACAAGACCCCTGTGGCATAACGCAAAATGGTGGGACCCTCTGCAGAATGTGACGAGGGGCCGCTGAGTCTCCCATATTCATTGGCCTTGTGCTGAATTGGTCCTCTTTGAATTGTTGGGGGGCACCTGGGAAGGATGCCCCCCCCCCCATTTTACCCCCCTGCAAGCCCATACCATCGCTGGCAAGAGGAAAAGGAAAAGTTATTTTTAACGTTCGGTGCTCAGTTTGTTTTTAAATCACAGATTGTGCCATTGCAAAATTAGGTGTGGTCGCTAACCGCAAAGTCATTCTCTCCACTGCCTTTCTGGGGTCACTTTGGCCAAAATGAAGACCTCAAGAGTAAAGTTTCTTATTATAAGGCCCGCAGGCTACCTGCGGCCAGCAAACCCTTTTCATTATAGCCTTTGTTACTGGACCACCTGTAGTCATCCCGAAGAGTAACTTCAGTGCATTACATTTTTTTGATCATTTATTTAATTTTCTCAAATATTACAACATATTGTTATATTTGGAGCTTGTACCTTCTTACAATAATTCTGCAGCAACATGTTGTAGCTCGAACTTTCTGTAAATAGGGTTTAAAAACAAGCAATGGTCCATCACTAGGTTAAGGCATCATGGGATAATACTTCCTGTTTTGTCGGTTGGAGTACAGTTTAAGGGTACATGATGTCAGTATTGCTGTCCTTATAATTTTTTTGAAAGTATCTATTTGGCATCTGTGATATATCATACCAGGCAGTGATCTGCAGTGTACAGTCATACCACAGCCCCACCCAAAATACAAGCCATGATTCAAACTCTGCACAAGCCTAAAAACAGTAGCGGCCAGCAACATTTAAATATGGTGGGCGCGATGTCCAAAAATCTCACCATATGCATGTTGCCTTTGCTGGAGGGTCTGGCTGCCGTCTCTCTCTCCTCCTGGTGCTCTCCTCCGTTGGCAGTGACTAGGGAGGGAGGGGAAGGACCTCCTCTCTTGTACAACACGAAACCAGCCAATTCTAGAGCTGCGCTGCAGCTCCAGGATTGCCTGGAGCAGGCTAACCCAGTGCTCATTTTGAGGCTGGGGGCCTGCGGCTGCAATCCCTCAGCTGTCTTTCAGCCTTGGAATTGCAGGCTCTGAAGTGCGCATGTGATGAGACTGGCTGGCTGTAAACAGCCGGCCAATCTCGCATGCGGACTGCCAGGGCTGAAGCAATAGTGCAATTGCATTAATCGGTCACACCCCCTGCCCTCGCGCTGTAACTGCGCAAGCCTGGACACATTAATAAAATGGTACTTTTTACAAATTTATTAATGCGCGTGCCTACTTCTGCTCGCAGCATGCGGGGCAACGCTCGTCCGCCATAACGGAGGAGCCGGCACTTCTATAACAACTCTAGTTCCAGGTTTTTCCAGTCTAAAGTCCAGTATACAAGGAATGATGGTAAAGAATCAGCACATTTGGAAAGCCTCAAGGTGGTCAGACAAGTAAACAACTCAACCAGAGTCCCACATGGCTGCAGCGTCCTTTATGTAAGACACTCCATCCATGTTGCCCCTCAACACCAGGCAGCATGTCGTCTCAGTCTATGCCATCAAAGCAGTGCCGCTAAGCTGGAGGGGTAGCGCAGAGGGAGTACATTTGTAAGGGTTACTATACAAATCAGAAAGGAGTAAGCCAAACCAATCTTGGCTCCAAAGTCTCACAAAGGTTGTCTCAGAGACCCTCAACTCACCTGGGGAATCCAGTATCCAGGTAAGGGAGACTAAATTAAGATGATTATGCCAACTACCTCACTCCAGTGGAGATTATGTACACCGCTCGTTGTAATAAGTGGTTGAGGGTCTCCGAGCCAACCTTCATGAAACTCTGGTACAAGATTGGTGTGGTTCACTCCTTTTTGATTTTTGTAGTATTTACTTGGGAGCTGAGTGAACCCCTCTTCCGCTTCTTTCTCCCTCGATTCTGATTTACAGCGTTTGTAAGGGTTGCCAGATGTTCTTAGATCTGCTACATGGGGGTAGGGTGGCATTATAAATCTCCAGTTGATCATTGACCAGGTCATGATCTTAGGCATGCTATGTCTTCCCCACACACAGTAATCCCGTCTGTTTGCAAATAACGTTCCAATGGAAGTGAACTGCCTAATTGACACAGGTATTTTATTCTATGCAGTCCAGGAGGGCTACCTTGGGAGTCGGGGATATGTGAATATCAACCATCATTGAAACCTGCTCAAAAATCTCTTTCCAATATTCTGCTATTTTAGGGCTTTTCCAAGCTAAGTGAATAAAAGCAGCATTCAATGCTAAGCACCAAACACAGTTAGCAATAGTTGTTGTGCCATACTTGGAGGATTTAAGTGGTGTCTGGTGTATACATGTCAAATGAATTAGTCAAAGTTGACAATTAGAGGAGAATGTCCCTATTTGCTTACAGCAGTACAGTCGTTCTCTCCCATATGGTGTGTACTAGATCAGAAGCCCACTTAGTTTTAGTGTGAGGAACTAGCACCAGGGCTCTTGTTTCTATAGTGGCATACAACTTACTAGTGAGATGCCTTTTCCATAGAAGTGTGAGGAGCAAGGATAATGCCTTACGGGCTTTGGGTTTCTGCGGAAAAGAAGGATAGGTGGCCTTACAAAAGTATATGAATTTAACTACAGTAGTGGGTGTATCCTGTCACTAATGGTGGCATAGTTAATAAAGAATCCTTCAGGGAATAGGCCACTCATCGTGGCCACTCCCCAGTTTCGTATTCTGTGAAGTGGCAAGCATTCCGTGGTAATATGATGGTGTGGGTGGTGAGTCAGTGACTGCTCCAGGGCATAGTGAATAGGATAGGTCATAAGTTTTCTGATCCCTTCATATGCCGGTTCTGTGCATGTCACTGAATTTAACTCTGTGCGGCTGTGACAGGGAACCCGGCAAATAAGCGCACCCAAAGATGTTTGCTGAGCCGTATCACACTCAACCACCAAGAGTGCCATGCATGGTGGAGGGTGAATCCAGTAGTGAGCATGTTGCACCTGTGAACATTGGTAATAAAGACCGAAATCAGGTACCGCCAGCCTCCTTTGTTCGTGGGGCAGAGTGAGATTCTCCCATTTAATTCTGGACTGGCTGCCTGCCCGCGTCAATATAATCATGTAGGATCAAAGAATTTTGAAAAACTATTTATTTAACTGGACTGGGACATTATAGAATAAGTACAATAATTTAGGTAACATTACCATCTTCATTAGAGCAATATGTCCCATCAGGGAAGTGGGAGGGAGACTCACCTTTTTATATTCTCTTTAATTTTGGACATTACAGTACATAGTTTTCAGATGTGACCATTGTTTGTCACCAATGATCCATATTCCTAGATATTTAATTGCTGACTGATTCCAGGCTAAGGGATGTTCGAGTTCACAGGTCTGTGTCCTCTGCATTAGTGGAAAAATTGCTGATTTATCCCAATTGATGGACATGCCCGCTAAAACTTTGAAAAGTGAGAATTCCCACATGACTGGGCCAAGATTTTGAGGTGGGATATGTTATATGCATATACGGAGATAATCATGTTCCGGGGACCGGGGTCCAGAGTTCGGGGTCCGGTTAGTAGGCCCCTAAGAGCATGCATTTGTCTAACAGTGCACGCCAATGGCTCCAAGGTCAGTGCATGTAATAACGGTGACTGGGGCAGCCTTGCAAGTACCCCTACCTATCAATCAATCAGTACTTGTTAAGCATGGCTACTCACCCGTTAGGGTCTCAAGGTGCTGGGGGGAGGTGGGGAAGGGGGTCTGCAGGCCCGAATGGGCGTGAGGTTCTGTCATAGAGCCATGTCTTGAGATCCTTCCTGAATTGGGTCAGTGACAGGGATAGCTTGAGGTGGAGAGGCAGGGTGTTCCAGGTTGTGGCGGCAAGGTAGGAGAATGATCTTTCTCCTGTCCTGGTCTTGCAGATCCGAGGTACGGTGGTCAGGGCCAGTTGGGCGGAGTGGAGGTGTCTGGTGGGTACATGGAATGAGAGGCGGTGGTTCAGGTATGCTGGTCCGATGTTGTGGAGGGCTATGTAAGTGTGTGTGAGGAGCTTGAAGGGGACTCTTTGTTGACTGGGAGCCAGTGGAGTGCTCTTAATTGTTCGGAGATGTGGCTGTGGCCGGCTATGTTGAGGACCAGTCTGGCTGTGCCGTTTTGAATGTTCTGTAGTTTCCTGAGGAGTTTCTGGTGAGCCTGCGTACAGTGCATTTCCGTAGTCGAGTCTGCTGCTGATGAGTGTGTGGGCGACTGTCTTTCTGGCCTCAGTGGGGATCCATCTGAAGGTGTTTCGAAGCAGACGAAGAGTGTGAAAGCATGATGAGGAGACGACATTGATATGGCGGTTCATAGTGAGTGAGGAGTTCAGTATGATGCTGAGGTTTTGTGCATGGCCCGTGGGTGTGAGGGGTTCCTAACGCGACGGTCCACCAGAAGTCTTCCAAAGCAGACGTGTTGGGCCCCTGGATGAGGACTTCGGTCTTGTCCGAGTTGAGCTTGAGGCAGCTGTCTTGCACCCAGGTGGCGAAGGCCTTCATCCCGTCGTAGAAGTTGTTTCTGGCAATTGTGGGATAGTTGATGAGGGAGTGGATCAGCTGAGTGTCGGCGGCGTAGGAGACAATGTTGAGTCCGTGGTTCCTGACTATGGCAGTGAGCGGGGCCATGTAGACGTTGAAGAGGGTGGGGCTCAAGGAAGAGCTCTGGGGAACTTCACAGCCGATCTCCGTGGGTTCCGAGAGGAACGGAGGTAGTCTGACTCACTGTGTTCTACCGGTGAGGAAGGAACAGATCCAGTGCAGGGCTTTGCTGCGGCGTCGTGGAGTCTCATGCTTAGGGTGCGGTGGGAGATGGTGTCGAAGCCGGCCAAGAGGTCCAGGAGGATGAGATCTGCTCTTTCTCCCCGGTCGAGGAGGGCTCGTATGTCATTGGTGGCGGCGAGGAGGGCGGTCTCAGTACTGTGGTTGCTTCAGAAGCCGGATTGAGAGGAGTCCAGGACGTGGTTGGCTTCTATGAACTTGGGGAGTTGTGCGTTTATGGCCTTCTCAAAGACCTTGGCTGGGAATGGGAGCAGTTAGATGGGTCTGAAGCTCTTGAGGTCTGTCGGGTCGGCAGATGGTTTCTTCAGCAGGGAGTTTATCTCGGCATGTTTCCAGTCATCGGGGAAGGTGGTGGTCTTGATGGAGCAGTTGATAGTGCGGCCTATTTCGGGCGTGATAGTGGTGGCAGCTCTGTGGAAGATGTGGTGCAGGCAGGGGTCCGAGGGGGCTCCGGAGTGAATACTCTTCATGGTCTTGAGGGTGTCGTCCGTGGTGAGCTGGGTCCAGTTGAGCAGGATCTGTTGGGGGGCATCGTCGTCGCATATGGTGGTGGCCGGGGTAATGGGCGGGTCTTGGGTGTCGAAGATGTCGTAGATCTGATTGTTCTTGTGGTGGAAGAAGGTGCCGAGTTTGTTGCAGAGGTCTTGCGAGGGTGGAACTTCTGTGGTTTCGCTGTTGGGTTTGGGAAACTCCTTGATGATGGCGAAAAGTTATTTGCTGTTGTGTGCGTTGGCATTGATTCATTCTTGGATGGCCGTTTTCTTTGTGGTTTTGAGGAGGATGTGGTGTGCGGTGACAGCGGCTTTGAAGGCTGCGTGGGCTTCCGGAGTTTTGTTGTTCCTCCATCTGTTCCACAGTTGCGTCTGGACTTGTGGAGGTCGGCAGTGAACCAACTGGCTTTCCTGGGGTGTTGCTTGCCGGGTGCTTTCTTGAGGGGTGCCAGAGCATCTGAAAAGTTGGAGATCCATCGGTGGAGGTTACGTGCTGATGTATTGGCATCTATGGATGTCGGCGGTGCGGTTGTGCTGAGGGAGGCAGTGAGATGTTCTTCAGTGACCTTGTTCTACTTGCGGTGGGGGGCGGTGGGTGCGTTGGTGTTCGGTGGGTTTAGTGAAGGCAAAATGAACGCAGTGGTGGTTGGTCCAGAGGAGTTTGGAGGTGTGGCTGTAGGTGATGTTTTCGCTGGTGGAGAAGACGGGGTCGAGCTTGTGTCCTGCTGCATGGGTCGGAGAGGTGACTAGCTGCTTGAGTCCGATGTTGGTGAGGTTCTCCAGAAGGGATGCAGTGTTCTGGTCATTGGGGTTGTCCAGGTGGAAGCTGAGGTCGCTGAGTAGGATGTAATCAGTAGATGCGAGAGTCTGGGGTGCAATGAAGTTGATGATGTCATCAGTGAAGGGTGGGTGCGCGACCTCTGGCTATAGGGTCTAGGAGTAGACCATTCAGACGGATCCTGGTAGATGGATTGAGCAAAGCAGACATATTCACACTACAACGTTTGCAGGAATCCACCTGCTTAGAAACATAGCAATTAAATAACCCACATTTCAGGGAATCAAACGCCTTAGTGGCATCTAAAAAGACAGCCATCACATCCAGTTCAGGGTTTAACTGTTGCAGTTCAGCAAAGGGGGTCCTCAAGTTTTGAGCCACTGACATGCCAGGAACGAAGACGAACGGGTGTGGTAAGACCAGGTGCGGAAGAAGCAGCAGCAGAGTGTTTTTAAGAATTTTAGCCAGAATCTTGACATCCATGTTTATTAAAGAGAGTGGCCTATATGAATCACAATGTATGGGTGTCTTGTCAGATTTTAAGTAGTGTGCCCTAAATTGTTTCCTTCATTGTGGGAAGAAGTACTCCAGAAGTGAGGGCTTCATTAAATACAGCTTGGGGGCAATCAACTCTGCATAAGCTTTTGTTTTTTTTGGCTATGATTCTTTATTGGTATATCAACATCATTTCAGTGGCACCAAGCGCCCATCATATAGTACACTGAACAAGTAAAAAAAAGTGCTCATTGAGCAGTAGCATAACACAAATCATCAACACTCATCAGCAGTAAGAGTACAGTATTCCACTGTGGAACATGCGGCTGGGAAGAACCGGTCACGGCTTTCTCCTATTGTGTAGGGCATCAGGTGTGAGGCTTGTGAGCTAGTGTATAAGTATCCCTGCTGGAATCAGTAAAGATTGCTCAAGGAACAGGAGCCATGGATCCTTTGAGTACTTGACCTGGGTCTCTCGGACCTACCCCTGTGTGTAAAGGTAAAGCAGTCTGGAGAGCCCCCGTCAGCTGGGACTGTGTGGTTGTTGGCCAGAGAAATGGTTACCAGGTTTGGGAGTATGCATCCCAGGGGCTTAGCTTCGGGGGGGGGTTTGGGGTATGACACCCCCCAAATAAATGGATTCTGGTGTGTTTAGTTGGGTCCAGGCGTCTCCTGTCGGGCTGCAGGGTCTGTGGCTGGGTTTCCACTTGGATTAGCAGCCCTCATAGCAAAGACACACATCTCTATGAAACTTTGCAGAGATTGCATACATGCACCCCTCATCTACCCTCTCACAGAAAACAGGACATGAATAAACAAAGGACTAATGTGGTGCAGAGAAGCCTTTTAAATGTAAGACTTTCATCTATTTTGTCATTTTAATGACAGTGATGGTTGAGAAATCTCCGTTCCTCACACCTCAAATCTAACTGACCAAGCCACATCCCTGATACATCCATTTGATCATTCCTCTTGCATATGATATGTTTGAATTTTGCAACTTTAGCCAGTTCGGAGAGCCAGTTGGCACCCATAGGCACTGACAGTTTCCTCCAGTGGCGTAAAATACAGAGTTTGACAGTGGTTAGACCTGTCACCAACCATCATTTCCAATGTTTTGTTAGAACATCACAGCCAGCCATGTCATGGGGAAGGCCAACCGGGACGTGGGCAACAATCGGATGGTTCCTGACCCATACATCAGATCAGTAGGTGATGCGTGCTGAACAGGACCAAAGGATGTGTACCATATCACACCCCCCCCACCCACAATGCCAACAGTTGTGGTGTGGTAACAGGTCTGCCCCATGCAGTTGCACCGGGGAGCAGTACCAATTATGTAGCAGTTTAAAGTAGGAGAATTTCAACCTGGCTTCCCGGAGGAAGGAAGTTTGGGTTTCAAGAAGCAAATTCCAGGCCTTCGGGGTGTATACCAGACCCACTGCTCGCTGACAGAAGAGCTGAGAGGCCTCCAGTGTAGATTGTGAAAAAGTGGCATTTATAATAAGACTATTTAGTCATGATATATCCCCTGGGGCTGTTCTCCATATGGTAAGATATGCACAGATTGGCGAAGTGTCAAGGAGAATTGGGTCCAAACCAATTATTCCCCAGAAGCTGTGATGAAGCTGAAGGAATTGGCAGTGGGCTGTGGTCAGTAGACCATATTCCTGGGAAAGATAATCAACGGTCTTAAAGTAGGAATTAGTAAGCAAATGGTCAAGCGTGAGAATGCCACTCTCCCTCCACACTGACCAATTTGTAATCCGGCCACCTAAACGTATTCTAGCCTTGCTCCATGTAAGAGTAGCTGTACTTGTGGGCCTGCTTCCCAGTACAGAACATGTGAATAATTATGGGGTTGTCAATCCGTCAAGTCTCTGGTTGCGCAGCATAAAGGGCATAGAGAGTGGCCCTGCACTGCAATATAGTACTTTCAATCCTATACCAGATCGGTGGGTCTGCATTCGTCCCCAACCAGCTGGCCATTTGTGAGAGGTGGATGGCCATATAGTACGTACCAATGTGGGAAAGACATATCGTGCTGTTATTTTGCACGATCTGTATTTTTTAAAACAATTTATTAAGCAGTGTATTTGCCGCATTGTAAATACTGTTTTTTTTTTTTAGGATGTTTTAATGTTGCGCATTTGCACATGGTAGACTCACTAGGCACTGAGTCTCTAGTATAAAGTCCCCCGTAGTAATAGCGCGGGACCGCCGCCATTTTAGGTGTATTCCGGTCAGCAGGCTAGTCTTAATGCCCCTGCCGGTACTTAAGCAGACGCTGGCGCGTGCGCGCAGTGGGCGCGCCGCCAGCGTGCCGAAGGCGCGCTAAAGGCAAGCCCGTCTGCGCCCGTCCGCACATGTTCCGCGCTCAGCGCCAGCCCTGATGCTCAAACGATTCCAGGTAATGTAACAACTATGTCGTACTCTAGTAACTACCTGAAGTCCCTTAATCCCTACAAGGCAGGCCATTCTTGCCATGTACTTCATCCAGAACACAAGTCTGCTTTATTCTTAAAAATCTGCCCCGACTGCAACATTAAATTACCGGAATTAATGTCCCAACCTGTGGCCGCCCTAAATGAGGAACTGGTTAGTGCAGCTGTAGTTACTTCTGGCACTGCCTGGAAATGCGCCCTCATTAATGCGAGGTCCCTGGTTAAGCATAGTACGGAATGTGCCTCCTTTTTGGAGGATGAGGGGATTATGATAGCCTTTGTGAAGGAAACCTGGACGGACGAAGCGTCCGGTCCGGATTTAGTGAAAGCTACGCCACCGGATTATCTCTGCTACTCTTTAAATAGAGCTGAGAGAAAAGGGGAGGTCTAGCGGTTATTCACCATAAATCAATTACATCATCTTTTAATCCACTAATTAACGAGGAATGTGAAGCTTTAGAGTTTTGTCTCTACCTTACACATCATGACTCCTTCAGAGGCACCCTCATATATAGGCCCCCAGGCCCTAGAAGACACTTTATAACTCAAGTAAGCAACATATTAGAATTAGCGTTAAACACTACCTCATACACAATTTTGGGCGATTTTAACTTCCATCTGGAGCTAGTCTCTGACCATGACACCGCCAATCTTCTTGATCTGATGAAGGGCGGAAATCTTGAACAATTGATAATTGGACCCACCCATCGGGCAGGTCATACCCTTGATGGTATCTTCTCAAATAACCTTCAGCTTTCGTTTCTGAATCTACACCCTTTAACATGGTCCGATCACATGGCAGCACTTTTCAAGATCACCATACACACTCACTCGGGTATAAAACCCCCCAAAAAATATCTTGTAACAAGAGCCTGGAAAAAGATAGAAGCAGAGGAGTTATGCAATTTACTTACCTCTACTAATAACCCGCTGCCCACAGATCTGGACCAAGCAACTAAGTCCTACACAAATTGGTTAGAAGAGGCAGGGAATAAGCTAGGCCCTAAAACACGGATACGCCTTCACAGGCAACGGCCCTCCGCACCTTGGTATTCACAGGAGCTCAGGGACCAAAAACTAGTTTGCAAACACAGGGAAAGAAACTGGAGGAAATATTATAAAGATGAAGAAAAAAGGAATATAAACAGAGTTTGGCTCAATACAAACAATTGCTGCAAAGCACCAAACATAAGTACTTCACTGAAAAAATTCAAGAAGCCAAAAATTCCCCTAAAGTACTGTTTAAAACGGTTAATACTTTAGCTCACCCTTGTTCCCCTTCCATCCCAGCGAGTCAAGAACTATGCAATAGTATAGCCAAATTCTTTTTCGATAAAGTCAATGCTATTTTTCAAACTTTCTCGAACTCCTCAAAGAAAAAGCCACCCGACCCATCTACTTGTCCAATGAATATAATAAAAGATAACAATGAATTTAATAGCTTCAGTCCCCTCTCAGAAGTGGATACCTATAATCTACTTGCTAAAGCGAAGTCAGGCTCTCCACTTGACCCATGCCCGATAGAGATATTAAAACTAGCGGCGAAGATGGTGGTAGATAAACTTACATCTATCTTCAACTCAATTTACATAGAAGGATACTTCCCTAGAGACTGGAAACAGGCTTCCATCTTGCCCTTATTGAAGAAACCTAATCTAGATGCCAAAGACCCGAACAATTTTAGACCCATCTCTAAACTACCCCTGCCAGCCAAAATGATAGAAAGTAACATGAATGTCCAACTCAACCAGTTTCTTAAACTATCTCAGGCGCTGAACCGGACCCAATATGGTTTCAGAGAGGGCCATAGCACGGAAACTGCTCTTATCAAGTCCACGGAAGAGATTAGGATCATTCTTGATCAGGGAGGTAGGGCCGCCCTGATCATGTTGGACCTTTCGTCCGCTTTTGATACGGTCCATCATGCCCTTTTGGTGGACCGGTTAGAGGAGATAGGAGTTAAGGGCATGGCTAAAAAACTTCTTGAATCCTTTCTCTTAGAAAGAACCCAAACGGTCAATTTGGACAAATTTGAGGCAGAAGCTTTCTCCTTACCTTGTGGAGTTCCGCAGGGGTCCTCATTGAGCCTGACGCTTTTTAATATTTATGTGTCCTCTCTAGCCCCCTTCATTGAATCCTTCGGTTTTAGTTTGACTTCCTACGCTGATGACACCCAAATTGTGGTGGCAATACGACCTGAGCTGTTACAGGACACCACATCCAAGCTACAGGACTGCATGAAAGCAGTGGGAACTTGGATGGCTCAGAACTGTTTAAAGCTAAATTCCAGCAAAACGGAGGTTGTGCTTTTCGGCAACAATCCTACTTTCTGGACCCCAGATTGTTGGCCGAACACCTTAGGACTCCTGCCCTCTCCGACTAGGAAGGTAAAGAACCTGGGAGTATGGATTGATGACACACTTAGTCTTAAGGACCAGGTGAACACTGTGGTAGCTACCACTTCGTACATTCTTAGATCGTGTAGAAAAATTATGCCTTTTCTTCCTAAAGAGGCACAACAAACGGTGGTCTCTGCATTAGTAATGTCCAGATTGGACTATTGCAACAGTCTTTACCTTAAGCTACAAGAAGGATCTATGAACAAACTACAAATACTGGAGAATGCAGCAGCCAGACTCCTTACGGGCACTCCGAAGTATGTATCGGTCAAAGCAGAGATTAGAAAACTTCACTGGCTGCCAGTTAGAAAGCGCACCCAGTTCAAGGCTCTCTGTCTGGTCTTCAAGGCCCTTCAGGGAACGGGGCCAGACTTTTTAAAACAACACTTCCGCTGGTACCTACCGAAAAGAGCACTCAGGTCCTCGGATGCAAAACTGGTGATGATGCCCCGGGTGAAAAAAGCTAATTGGGGGGGCAGAAGTTTCATTGCAAATGCGGCTAGGGCCTGGAATACCCTCCCAATTCATCTGAGACGTATGACCAAGCTGATGGCTTTCAGGAGGGCTCTAAAGACTTGGCTTTTCACAAATTAGGTAATCGCAATTCATTAAGCATTATGATCCCCGTGGAGAGCTTTACCTTAGCGCCAGGACACCTTCGGGTAGCAGCTGCGCTCTACAAGTGCAAGTGCAATTAACATATCCCCCTGCTTCTGTATGAGCATATAGTGTGGGCATTTGAAGCCGTAGTTTGTAGGCCCCCCCATATAAAGCCTTCCATATGGTGATCGATGGTTGCTGGGAATGCAAATCGTTAGCATCCCCAGTACAAAGTTGAACCATAGGGACATCACCATATTGACGGCCTGCCCTCAGCCCCAGTGAGATAAATGGAGATGTGCCCATTTCGCAAAGTCTAGGTGGTGGATACCAGCAGGGGGAATAGGTTGTCTTGTGCCAGATGGCGCAGCGCCCTGGATAAGTAAATGTCTAAATATATCAGGCCCTTCAGCATCCATTTGCCCTCCGATACCCCGTATGCAATCTTGGGTCATGACTATGGATATCAGCATTGCCTCACATTTCCCCCACTTCACTCGATAACCAGAAAATTCAGAGAAAGAATTTAGTAAGGACATTAGAACCAGTATGGACGTTTGTGGTTGGGAGACCGTCATCTGAACATTGTGAACGTATAAGAAAGAATTCATGGGTCTGCCAGCGTTGGTATACCAAGTATAAAGGGTGCTGTCCTGATGGCAATGGCTAATGGCTCGAGGGCCAAAAGAAAAAGTAAGAGAGAGAGCAGACAACCCTGCGGTGTGCCTCTCTTGATGTAAATCCTATGGGAGAGGTGGCCTCCACAGTTAATCTCTGCCGTCAGCCTGTCGAAGAGCCATTTAACTTTAGAAAAAAGTCTTGACCGAGGCCAAAGCGCTCCATAACCTAAAACAGGTAAGGCCATTCGACTCAGTCAAACTCCTTCTCTGCGTCCAGAAGCAAATATTTTACATCTGGGTCATCGCTGGAAGCAGGTGGCGCTTGCGCCGTCCCCGTATCATCTTTCGGAAGGATCTGCGCAGGTTGCTTTGCATCAAAGGCCAGCTTTGGCTGCTTAGGGTCCCCCTTTCACATGGTGGAGTGCCAGCACTTGGGGCCACATGTAAAATGGAATTGGGATGCTGGGGATACACAGTCCAATCCAGGCCTGATTCGATTAAACACCAGCGTTCAATTGATTATTCTTTGTGAGCGTGCATAATTATGGCACCATATCCTAGGAATTTCTTGTTTGCAGAGATTTACAGGCCTTGGGGGGTCTCCCCACAGAACCATGTGATCCACAATACATGCATCTGCATCGTTTTATGGGTAGTCAACAGCTCATGTTCCACCCAGGTCACACGCGGGGGCTACTGGCCAGCAAGTCATTCATAACTACACCTTAATATGTACTCTCAGCAGCCCCCCCAGCATCGGGGGCCATAGGCAAGTGGACAACTCCAATGGGTGTAATTAAGCTGTTTGCTGCCCCCATTGTTCTCAATGTGGCATATTGAAGTCCACAGCTCAACAGCTCATCCTCAGGTCGGAGTACTGGAGTACTCCCTGCAGGGGCAGAACGTGCCCTGCACCACAAGCCGGGCCCAGACAATCACCAGCAGCAGGGCTGACATCGACAGAGGGAACAACAAAGATGAGACAAGCAACATGCACCAATCAACACACAATGGACAGACCAGTACACACATTACACATAACCTATAACCTATGGCCAACATTGCAGTCCTGCCACTTCCACATCACATGTAGCAGTACATTGAATCATACTTTGAATTCTTGGGTCAGATTTTCTAAAAATACACTCAACGCAGCGCTGCACCCAAAGAGGCTGTGTTGCGTTGCGTGATGGGGGGGGGAGCAGAAGAGCGCCATATCTACAGAGATATGGCTCTTTCCTTCCCCTTCCCAAGTGCCGGCGCTGATTTCAGCTGCCGACCACCGCGCACATACCTTAGCGCCATAGCGCTAGGGTTTGTGCGTGAATCTAGCATAGATTTTGTACAGGAAGGATACCCTTCCTGTAAAAAATACCATACCTAGATAAGTTAAAAGCTGTTCCCACTTTGTATGTGTGCTGCACAGTGCAGCACACAAGCAAAGTCAGAAAAGAAAGGAGAAATAAAAACATTTCTCCTATTAGTGCCTCCTTTGAAGTGGCGCTAACTTCTGACACTAAACCCTGTCTACAGTTGTTTGTAAATAGGGCTTTGCCTCAAAAAGGCATGGGTGGTTGTATGGGATCGTCCATGTTCCACCCATGTAACACCCCCTTGGCGCTAAGTAATGCAACTTTTAGTGAACTTTCCAGCTCAAAACAAGTTTTGTGCTGGAAAGTAAATTCCCCCCAAAAAATCATTTTGTGTTGGTTGCTAACCCAGCGCAAAATGTTTGAAAATCTACCCTTCTGTCTCTTAGAATAATTGTATTCAGAAACCAGCTATTTGTTATTGTTTTTCTTTATTGCAGCAGGCGATGCTTTTTTAAGACTCCTTGATTCCTACAAATTAGTAACAAGCATTGGCAAAGCTAATAGGTTTGGCACTGGTTGACAGCCTTTTAGCTTTGTCAATGCTTACTTTGTTTAGTCAAGGATTTTGTAAAACTTTATTTTTGTGGAGTTGCCATGACAATGTCAAAATAAAAAATTAACCTTGACTAGAAGCAAAATTATTTTTTGGCTACCCAAAACGCAATTAGCTATAGACGTCCCTGGCAGTGAAGAGAAATAGTTTGTGTGGATGGGCTGTTTGTGAAAGAGCAGAATGCTGTCACTCACAGTGAAGTTAGCCAATGGCTGAAGAGGGCTGACTCACAGCTCTATGCAGTATGCTCTAGTGGGCGGAAGGAAAATGTGAACAACACTACAGCAGATCAATGGATGAAGAAGGATGTCTGATAGCCTCTATAAGTAAGCATATCATATATTATTTTAGTAAAATCAAAAGGTCTTGGATAACACCTCACCTAAAAGAATTCCTCTGCTTATCAAACCCCTTCCTGGCTGTGAGAGTGGTAGCAAATAAACTGAACAAGAATTGGCAAAGCCAATAGGTTTCGTCTATGCGAATTCTATTGACTTTGTCAATTTCTTTTTACATATTCCAGAGCAGTTGAGCTGCTGTGCAATATAACTAAAAGTAAAAATAAAAAAGCAGTATGCCACGGGCAATGACAAAGCCAATAGATCTTGCATAGGGGAAACCTATTGACTTTGCAAATGCTTTTTGGGTTTAGACTGCCTGAGGCCTTTCTTCACTTTACTGCGGCCTCAGTGTATGCTATTAATACAGTTTAATCTTCTTTTTCCGTGGACGGTTGTGAACAACATGAATTATTCGGCAAAAGGCGAACCTTGGGTATTGCTGCCATGAAACCGCACTGACCACTGCAATAATACATGGAGAAAAATGAACACAGCCATGCAATGCTGTAACATGGCACCAAAGAGTAGTTTGATGAAAATTAGCAGCACCCATTAAAGTTATGTATCCTCTCCCCAATACATAGTTTAAGAAGAAATAAAGGTAGGGAACAAAAATAGCACACGTGTAATATTATCCTAAGCAGTACTTTAGTGCAAATTAGCATAATCCATAGATTTTAAATACCATTCCCCCAACGCACAATGTGCGCTGTAGCAACACATTGGACACTGGACAAAATGTCACTTATGTAATAAGTTGCTAAGTAAATAGCACATGGGTGCATTTTAGCAGAATTTGTAACTATCAAAATTAATCTAAGCTGCAATAATAACAAAAGAAAATAGAGCAAAATAGCAGACTTTAAATATGTAATAGAGTGTTCTTGTGCATGTAACCAACACCTGGACAGTTTATTTGCCCCCCCACCACATACAGTTTATTTGCCCCCCCCCAACACATCCTCCACAAAAGATTCAAGTTGCGCTGAAATAAAATCACGAAAGGTAGTGGCACTTTGAGAAGGTGGCAGATGACTGAGAGAGAAGTGTGTGTACTTAACACCCGGGTTTGAAGCATATGCCATGTGGTGGCCCTGAAATGCCGTAAATCACAGCAGCTTTTCTTGGAGTTGTGCATCTGGGCGCACATGCATTAATTGTGGGGTATTTTGGCGGGCACTTATAGAACCGCAGTGGTGTCGTCAGGTGATGTGACACTTATCTTATTAAGGTTGTAGGTCACTGGTGGACAACCTCCATCCAGCAGGCAGTGACACCCAGGGGGAAACGCGGGCACTGAGTAGGGGTGCACTTTCCGAGGGACTTCCACTTGTTTATTTTTCTACGTGAGTATCATTTGTGACCACAGTCCTATAAACAAGCATTTGCAATGCAATAGGTCTCGCATTAGTTAGTGACAGTTTGAGCTATTGGTGCTGCAAATGAAAAACTTTGTTAGATTTATTTTTCAGTTCAAAAATATCCCAGCAGTAGCATAAGCAATAAAAGAAATTCCAAGAAGCAAGGAAAGTGTGGAGTTCCACAGGGTGTTACTATGAGTCACTGTGGAGTTGTAAAGGGACCGCTTTTAGGCACACAAGGTACTGCGGGACAATATCGATACATTGAATTATAGCTACATTGGGTATAACTTACTTTATTACAAACATATGTACTAATAATGTGCCGCCAGAGCATGCTTTATTCAAGTAACTTGGAAAAGTATATACACTTCATCACAATGTGGCCAGTCTGTCTTCAGTAAGCCCCATAAAGCGAGCTGTACATGTACAGGTTCACCTTTAGGGGGCTGCACATAGGCATGTACCAAACTGTTGAACTAATATAATCGATAGAGGCCGGAAAAGCCCCCACACACCATCCCACCAAATGACGTAGGGGTACAAACTTAAGCAGTTGCGTGCTGGCTCAAACTTTTCCATTGCCAGCTAATGATGTCCACGTAGCCCCCTTGTTAATGGAGTTAGGTAATGTTCTTCTAGGCCCCACGCTTAACTTGGAAAGTTAAAATGCAAGATCTGTAGCGCACACATTCCCATGAATGACAGACAGCTGCTGTGAAGAATCGACAAACAAAAGGGACACAACGTATTCATAGAAAAGCAATAATAAGGGCAGACTGCTTGAAAACATGAGTACTGTGGGCGGATCAGTCTGCTGGAGCAAGTACTGCCAGCAGTGGTGGAAAAATGGTGTTTATTTTTTTTCCTAATAAAAAGAAATAAACTGTAAAAGTGATGTTGCATCACTACAAACAAGCATTTGCAATGCAATAGGTGTTGCATTTTAGAAACTTTGACCTATTGGTATTGTAAATGACAATGCCTTTTATTATTGCAGGTTTTTTAAACACATAAATAAAAGGCATTGTCATTTACAATACCAATAGCTCAAAATCTCACAATTGCGAGACCTATTGCATTGCATTGCCTCAAGCAAAGTGAGTTACATAAACATTCCGCCTCTCTCCATAAATTGGATGCAGTTTTTGAACAATAGAAGTACTGTGGGGGAGAGAAACTGCAGACACACCCTACAACTGTTGGTCACAGAGCCAAGCAGAGCTGAAGACACATTCTTTGTAAGGACCAAGAAGGAAGGCCACGGTCTTAAGGCGAGACCTCGAGTGTTGTGCTTGAAAAAGGGCCCTGCTCTCAGTTTTTCTCCTGCACGTTCTAGTTTCATCCAACAAGCCATAGAAAGAGATTTGGCAAACTGACACAGTTAAAAAAAACAAAACAGGGTAACAACTGAATGGACAGTAGTGAATGAACGGCAAAATCTCAAACCTGAAATGGCGGTTGAGTGGGACACTTTACACATTAAATAATTAAAGGTTTCGGAAGGTCCTGGAAAATTAGGAAGATGCCATGCTCTTGCAGAGAGGTATTTATCCACAGTGGCGGCTCGCAAAGGGCGTGCTGTGTGGTGAGGCGGGGAGGGGCAGGGTGGGGGTAGTAAACTCGGACATACGACGGAACGGGAGGAACGTAATAACTACTTTCCTCCGTTCCGCCGTATATGTCCGAGTTTACTACCCCCCCACCCTGCCCCTCCCCCGCCCCGCCTCACCGCCCCGCAGCACATCCTATGCGAGCCGCCACTGATTATCCACCAACAGTAACATTCCCCTTGCAAAGGAGCTATTTATTTTTCCTTTTGGAATTCTAAAAGCAGCTTGCCAATGTAGTGTCCTGTATTGTGGTTACACTAGGCCCAGTGTTTGGGCAAAGAGGGACACGACACACCGGTTGCTTTGGTGGCCAGCAACCAACTTAGCCACGCCCGGCTCTTCCGGGCTATTTATTGGCTACCATTCTGCGCGCCGCGTGTCCACGTCGGTCACGCCAAATAACTTCAATACCCAGGGGTCGGGTACAAACACCCCTCCCCTCTGGGACCCGAGTGGTGTAACCCACCACTCGGAATCAACATTACATTCCTCTTATACTAAGTCAAAAATAAACACTTAAACAAAACCAAACAACAAGAAGTATCGCAGTCTATTATATCAAATGACGATACCACATGGAACAGTCTTACTTGGTTTCACGCAGCAGCTCCCCGGCTACTGAGCATGGCCCAGCCACTTCTTTCCGCTACCAGGTTACAAAGTCTTGGTACCTCTGGGAAGGCCTCGGGTGGACCCTCAGATTATACCGCCTCCGACTGTCCCTGGTGGGTGTAGACAGCGAGACCAGCTCCTGTTCTTTAGTCGCAGTCGGCGGACTCTCTCTCTTCTCCGGCTCTTCAGGGGGCAGGATCTCTTCCGAGGGCTGGATTAAGACCGGAGTTCCGCTCAGCCTTTCTGACGATGTTTCCGGGAAGTCGTCTGCGTCGTCCGACAAATCAAACCTCCTGAGTGGGGCATCCTTTCCAGCGACGTCTCCATCCGAATTCCGTTCTAAGAGGTGATCATGAGTTTTCTTAAAGTGAGACACATTTCTTGTCACCCACTCTCTGCCTCTTCTGGCAGTAACTCGAGTGCCACAGATCTTGGTCACAGTCCAAGCTTCCAATTCAAATGGCAGGCGGAATTTTCCACCTGGATGTCGGTCGCGGACCAACACCTGGTCACCTATTTTCAACGAACATTGGTGGGCACGCCGTCGCCGAGAGGCGTCTTCATTGTTGTGCAGTCGCCGGGACTCAGACTGGTTTGGCGGGCATGGAGTGACAGCCCACTGTGGGTGGTGAGGGATAGTGTCACTGACAGCTCGATTAAAACACATTCGTCCTGGAGCAACACCTGTAGTGCAGTGCGGGGTTAACCGGTACTCTCTTAGGAACTGATACAGTGCTTGCTCCACAGGTCGATTTTCCACTAGAGCAATCTGAACAGTCTTGTTTAGGGTTCGCATTAGTCGCTCTACTTCTACATTGGCCTGTGGCCACCTCGGCGTTACTCTTCGATGTTTGACTCTGTAGGATGTAAAATAGTCTGCCAGTTCACTACTGTTAAACGGGGGTCCATTGTCTGTGCGGATTTCTCCAAAAAGGCCATGGGTGGCCATCATTTTTTCAAGCTTGGATATCACTTCTACAGCCGACGTGGTGTCTACAATCTCGACTTCTGGATATCGGGAGAAATCATCTACCACCACCAGCATGTGTCGCCCCCCCGGCAGGCTGCCAAAATCTGCACTTACCCGTTCCCACGGGACAGTCGGGCCAAGTTCTGTGATCACCGGTGCTGGCGGAGCCGGGAGGCTCGTGGCGAGGCACACTGGACAGCTCTTCACGATGTCCTCAATCAGATGATCAAGTCCGGGAAACCACACTTTGCTCTGAAGCCGGTTTTTCGACTTGACCATGCCCTGGTGGGCACCATGCGCTAGTGCCGCTGCTGTCTTGTGCAGGCCCTCCGGTAAAACGAGGCGAGGGCCTCTTAGTAGACAGCCGTCGGGTGTCAATGATAATTCCAGGCGGACACGATACAACATCTTCAACATGGACCTGGCCATGTCAGTGCGATACGGAGCCGGGGTTTGCAGCTCTTTCCAATCTCCTGAGGTAACAGCTCGGATGGCTAGCTGTAGACAGTCATCCTCAGCGGTGGCTTTGACGACATCTTCGAGAGAGATTGGCAGGGGTCTCGATCGTTCCACTATCATTCGCACATAATCTTCCGTGGCCGCCACCTCCGCAGTCTCCTGGAGGGTCACAGGCCGAGCGTGCCTTGACCGAAAATCTGCGGGGTTCTTGGTGCCTGGTTGATACTCCACCTTGAACTGGAACTCTTGCAATTGTAGGATCCATTTTTCTATACGGGGAGGAGGTCTGGACGATGATCCTTGGAATAGGGGAAGGAGAGGCTTGTGATCCGTCACAACGGCAAACGGGTGCCCATAGAGGTAAATGTGAAAATGTCTGCAGCCCCACAGGATCGCAATTGCTTCCTTCTCAATGTGAGAGTATCTCTGTTCCGTGGAGGTGAGTGTTCGGCTGGCATAGGCTACTGGTGCCCACTCTCCGCAGTCTTGGCGCTGTGCGAGGACGGCACCTAGGCCCGTAGGGCTGGCATCCATGACCAACTGGGAGGCCTTGCAAGGGTCAAAATACACAAGATTGGTGTCCGCCGAGAGGGCAGCCTTCGTGCGCTTGAACGCTTCTTCTTGCTCGGGGCCCCACTGCCATGGACTTGCTGCTTTGGTCAATTCTCGCAGCGGGCCTGTCAGGTCGGAGAGACTCTTAATGAAACGTCCGCAATACGTCACCATTCCTAGGAAACTACGGACACCTGACACTGAGGATGGCGCAGTGGCTGCTTGGATGTCGTCGACTTTCTCTGGGTCGGGACCCACACCGTTCTCAGAAAAACGATACCCAAAGAAACTGATGTCTTTGCGGAGGAAATCACACTTTTCACGATGAAGAGTGAGCCCCTTCTCTTTTAGCCTGGCAAACACCGCCTGGAGCAGCGTGAGGTGTTCTTCGAGCGTGGGCGCGTGCACCAGAATATCATCGCTCACGTTGAGCACCCCTGGAAGTCCATGTAACACTGTCTTTATGATGTTTTGGAAAACTTCGGCAGCACTTGAGATGCCAAAGTTTAGTCGAGTGTAGCGCCACAGGCCCACATATGTCGAGAATGTTGTGATTGGACGAGACTCAGGGTGTAGAGGGATCTGGTGGTACCCTGACCGGAGGTCCATTTTAGAAAACCACCTCGAACCGGCCAGTTCTCCGATGATGTCATCTATGGTCGGGGTTAGGTGCCGCTCCCGCTTGATGGCTAGATTCGGGACCCTCATGTCCACACATATGCGCACAGCTTCGGGTTGCTTCGGTTTCCGCGCCACCACGATGGGGGACACCCACGGCGTCGGGCCATCTACTCTTTCGATGATTCCAGCGTGTTCCAGTACGCGGAGTTCCGCTTCCACCTTGGGTCGGAGGTGGAAAGCAATCCTTCGATGCCTCAGAGCCACTGGAGTCACAGACTTGTCCACATGAAGTCGGATCGCTGGTTCTTGGAGGCACCCTAGGCCGGTGAAGAGGGAGGCGAACTCTTGCAACAGATGGTCAAGATCATTTTCGTGAACTTCGAACGCGAACTGAATAAGATTCAAATCTTGGGCCGTCCGGCAGCCGATAAGGAATCCCGACCCTTCCTGGGAGACGTATACCTTTGCCCGCTGACAAGTGTCTTTATGTTTGAGGTCCGTCTGGAACACCCCACACATCGTTAATGGGGCACGATTCCCAAATGCGTAGACCTGTACTTTCGTACGCTGAAATGTGGGTTTAGCCGGGAGTTTCCGATATACTTCTGCGGCCATGAGGTTGATCATGGCTCCTGTGTCAATAAGTGCCGCTATCGGATGGTCGTGTATTCGAACTTTACATACTGGGGCAGCTGCCTGGGTATGCGCCAGGGCGTTAAGCATCCTGACTACATGGACTGTGGCCGCATCGTCCTCATCCATATCACTGGTGGGGGAGTCTTCCTCGATTGGCTCAATGGTCCGCACTTGCTTTTGCCCGCTTGTAGGCCGCCTGCGCTGAGACGATCGGCATACCGCTGCAAAATGGTTCGCTTTGCCACAGGAGCTGCAGATCTTCCCGTTGGCGGGACACCCTCCGTCACGTGGGTGTTGACCACCACACCATCCGCATGGGCGATTTGCTGACACGTTCTTGGTGGGCCTCTTGATCGTCCCTGTCGCTCTCTGTTTGTCTCCCGGTGGGTCCGTGCGAATCGCGTTGACGGGCTCCGTCTTGACTTGCGTCGTGGTGTTGGGATCCATATGGGCTGCCCGTGCTTTGGACAATTCCTTGGACCGACCAAGCGTAAGTATGTCTCGCATGGACATGTTGTGTTCTTGAAGTATCCGTTCACGAAGTTTTACCGACGCGCACCCTTGTATGAACTGGGCACGTACCTCATCAGCTTCGTCCGGGAGGGTACAGGTGCTCGCTAGTTCCTTTAGGCGCTCATAAAAAACGTCGACAGACTCCTCTGGCTGTTGCTTCGCCTGGCGCAGCAGGAATCTTTCGTAATCCGGATTTGCGTATGGCTCGAAGTGCGCTGAAATGGCGTCGCGCATTGTTGCATAGTTCCTCGGGGGGCCTCCTTCCCTCACCGTCTTCGAGATCTTATGTATCTCAGCTCCACCTAAGTGTAGCAACATGGAGCGTCGGCGTGGGGCCGCGATCTCGGCGGCATCGAAGTATGTTTCCAGCCGCTCCACCCACGCCTTCCATCGCGCTGCCTGTGACGGGGGGGGGCGGTGATGACAAATGGCTCCAGGGAGGGGAATGAGGCCATGGCTAATTACGCTGGTGCGGGGCAGAGTCCGGGTGCCGACTGTCGTGAGGCACGGGCGCACTCACAGGGTGTCCAGCGGGGCCACAGGGCAGCCGTGTAGGCGAGGCGTTGACCCTGGTGTGACGGTCGATGGTGTGGGACCTGTGAGGGGCTGGGGCGTGTGAAAACCCTCTGAACCCCACTGTTGCAGCCAAACCGGTGAGCGTATGTCCTGTATTGGGGCACTGTCACTGCTGGGGCCTCCACCTGAAGAGCAGCGTGCCGGTATGTCCACGGGCCTGGGATGGCCGGAGCAGGAATAGCGACGCCCACGCCCCGCGGAGATCGCGGGATGCAGGGGGCGGAGTCACGTGCTCTCGGGGCTCGCGCTGTGTTACCGATCACAGTGGAGGCGGCAGCGGGCACCAGGGGAGGCAGGGGGCGAGGCCGGTCTTACCCGCGGGATAGTGGAGGCTCCGGCGGAAGACAGACGGTGCGCCGGGCGGCAGAGGAGCGTCGCAGGTGGTGCGTCGGAGCGCACACAGTGTTGCTTGAAGCCGCGGAGGCAGTCAAGGTGCGGCGGGGCACGCGATGGGCAAGCAGCCCGCTCGTCGCCAATCTAGTGTCCTGTATTGTGGTTACACTAGGCCCAGTGTTTGGGCAAAGAGGGACACGACACACCGGTTGCTTTGGTGGCCAGCAACCAACTTAGCCACGCCCGGCTCTTCCGGGCTATTTATTGGCTACCATTCTGCGCGCCGCGTGTCCACGTCGGTCACGCCAAATAACTTCAATACCCAGGGGTCGGGTACAAACACCCCTCCCCTCTGGGACCCGAGTGGTGTAACCCACCACTCGGAATCAACATTACAGCCAAGTCGGCCAAGGCTTTGTGTAAATGCATGCGGGCTGTGTTTTTGTAGTTGCAGACATTATAATCCTGTTGCGCCAAAATCAGGCTACATGCCCTGTCTCGGAGCACGGCACACACAGCGTTTTTCACTGCTGACATGTAAACACTGCCCGTTTCCTTTTGTGATTTCTGATACTCGACAATACAGCTCCATCATGTAGATGGTAACTGGCATTGAAAATGCTGCCAGGGACTTAAGTGATGGTCGGCAAGGCTGAGGGCTTGGGGGAAAGGGGGAGAGTCGTTGAAAAAGTACCCAGAGGGAGCCTTGTGAACAAGAATGCTTTTTGTGTAAGGGTGGAAAACGAGTTTAATCAAAGAAGCAATCGAGGGAAGTTAGAGTGTGTGTCATGTTATATTACCTGTATTTTCGTAGACGCTATCACCCGTGAGGATATCTGTTAAATGTGATTCAGACACTGGAGGAATATTCAAGGAGAGAACACGAAACGATTGTCTGTCTGCTGTCTATCGTATTTAAAGCAGGAGGAAAAAGCCGTGCAGCGCCAGCAGCCCATCTACGCAGCAGTAGGAATGTCATTCGGAAAAACTGGTTGAGAACAGGTTCCAAATCCACGCAACTGGGCCCAGCGTCATTCCCTGCGTGGCAGAAAGAGGCCGACAGTCCCTCCAGGGTGTTCAGGCTCTGAGCCCAGTTTTCACCCGAAGGATATAGTGTGGCTACAAAACCTGTATACATATTACGCACAATATGGCAGGTGTACAGTCCCTCATTCTTATGCGAATGGAACTTTTCTGACCTCTATTCCTATCGCCATTAAAGGTAAAGCGCGGAATGGGGTGCTTACAAAAAAATAAATAGTCCCTAAACAAAAAGACATAACCCTGCAGTGTAAGGAAACCGTAGTTGGCCGGTGCTCCTCGCTCACAAACGGAAGTGATGTATCGGGAGCACCGGCCAATAAGGAGCCAGGAAACAACAGCAGTAGCGTTACTAACCAATGGCAAGCACCAGCTGTAATTACACTCTGTAGAGTGATTACAGGAGGTCTTGCAGACAGCGCATGCGCTGATGCTCGACCTAAAAAAACACAAAAGCATGTGAAGTGTAGCATTTTGTAAACTGTAACTAATTTCACCCACATTTGTGTTTAATTGTTGACTTCTTTCGAATTCTTGGGCACGGATTTATTTTTCTTGTGCCGCTATGTGGATTCAGCTGACCAGCCTTAGTGAGGATTAGTTGTTTTAGAGTTATTTTGATTAAAAGACGTCTTTTTTAATTAGCAAACTCGTAACACATGTTTTACGTGATCCACCGGACACAGAGGAAACGAGTGTAGGACACACAATGAAAATAAGGGTGACATCGCAAGCACATGCTTAGCTACACACAAAACCTGCCCACACGCACGCATTTATAATTCAGCATATGGATTCATTTTGACTGCTCATATTGAATATATACGTATGACAGGGGCGGCTCCTCCGCTAAGGCGTAAGAGCATCGCCCCACTGCTTTGAGAGCAGTGCAGAGGAAAAATAAAATAATAATAAATGAACGTTATTATCATTTAACTTTTCTGTTCCTAGGTGCGGAGAGGGTTCGTGGCTGGCCAGAGCAGGGGCCAGGAGGAGGAATGGTTTTCACTCCCTAAGTGCGGATGACTGTTTGGCCGGCCCTCTTGGGCCGGCCAAACAGTCATACACACTGTGCATCTTCCCCACCAAGCTGTAATGCACAGCCTGGTGAGGAACATGCACAGGCTCCCTGTCCCCATCTGAGAACCGAAACACGGCGCTCAGACCAATCACAATACTGCATTCCAGCATTGTGATTGGCTTAAGGGAGTCTGGGTGCTTCCTGCGACGGAGAGGCGGTAGCTGCGACGGGAACGCAGGTAAGTTTTCTTACTTTTTCCCAAAAAAATCGAATCCCCCATACCTCCCCCTGCCCTAGTTCATGATAAATATATATTGCTGCAGCAACGATTATGCTAGGCTCATTTCCACTGCACGTCTTGCCTGGCGCTTGTTATCCCAAGTGTGCCCAGAGGTGTGTGATCTCGGTCAGTGTGTTTTACATGGCCGATAATTAATAGTGAGGTCTGCACTCAGAAACTAGGGTTCTGGCTGGGAATGAAGGGCGGAGAGAGGTGATAATATTTATGATGTGTGGGGCGTGGCCTGGCAGTGCTGGCAAAAGTTCATTTCAATTCACTAATTTTAAACTAAGCAACTGGCATATAAAATAATTACATGTTATTTATTACTGCCGTTGTCCCTCCAATAGTAAAATATGCTAGGCTCCTTTCTTCTGTGCTAGGCTTTTGTCCACTGCACCTCTTGCCTGGTGTTTGTTCTCCAGAGTGTGCCCAGAGGTGTGATTTCTCGGTCAGTGTTTTACACAGTGGATTATTAATAGCAAAGACTCTGAAAATCGGGTTCTGGCTGGGAATGAAGGGCGGATAGAAGTGATAATTTTCATGATGTGCAGGGGGAGTGCAGGAGGCATGGCCTGGCAGAGCTCGCAAATTAATAGCGGGATCTGTACTCTGAAACTCGGGTACTGGTGGGGAATGAAGGGCAAATCCAGGCGATAATATTCATAACATGCGGGCGCGTAGCACGGCAGAGCTCGTAAATGTGCGTTTTAATTCACTATTTTTAAACTGCGTAACTATCAAATGGCATATAAAATAACTATGTTACAAGCAGCAATGGGAGAAATTAGTGGGGAGACAGGTTAAGCAGCAAGAGGGAAGGTGCTGGAAGCCATATGGGCAGATGGCATGCTCGATTGTAAATAGAAACAAGTGCAGAAGTGGATTCCTGCTTGTGCCCCGGGGGCACTAGGCAGGGAGTGCTTTGTCCGGAGCGTGGAGAAGGAATAACAAGCATTGGCATAGCCAATAGGTCTCGCTTTTGGGACCTTATAAGTATTTAGTTATGCAGCAAAATATCCTTGTTGCAACAACAGCAACTGTTGCATGGCTAAACACTTATAAGGTCCCAAAGGCGAGACCTATTGGCTATGCCAATGCTTGTTTGAATTCTCACCATTTAAGGTACTGGGTTTTTTCTGGAATGGTTTGGTAAGTCGATAGAACTCACTGTCTGATATAAATATATCAACTGATTGCTATGTGTTAGGTTTAACTTTATATTCTTGAAAACAACGTAGATGCATTTTATTGTGTGTTGTTTGCGAATTGCTCTATATATTCAAATATGGACCCTCTTCCGTGATGTCGCCACCTGTGAGACTGAATCTAGTCAGCTTGTATTCCAGAAAAGCATCTTGCATAGTATCAGATTGATTTATCATGTGATGTGTGTATATTGCAAATTGACTATGTTGAACTTAGTGTACTACTTTCGTTTTGAAAGGTAACCAAGCAAAAAACTAATGTTAGAAGTAAACACTGTCCAGTGGCTGGGTGGCATACTGTATGACTGAAAATTTTGCCTCAACTCCTGGCCCCGCCTCCAAATGGTGTGATCCAGTGCACATCACCTTTGTGTCAGTGTTTCTCATTATCCTTCCCTGACACATTTGGGA
The DNA here is from genome assembly GCA_963921515.1 of Calotriton arnoldi. NCBI lineage: Eukaryota > Metazoa > Chordata > Amphibia > Caudata > Salamandridae > Calotriton > Calotriton arnoldi. The sequence goes on along the minus strand of CAWUFW010008100.1, from coordinate 610,068 downwards.
GAATCTACAAGTAATTCAGTTTGGGGTGTGAACTATATTAAACTAGCTCCTTACTCGACTGTGGTTTAAAGAGACCATTACGTTTCATCAATGTATGTATGCTTGTCTTGGCTGTCTGGGGCGAGTATTCACTCTGGACGGTTTGTAAGTTCATATTTAGAAATGATTGATTAAACAGTTAACTCAGTGCAGAAACATAGTTTACATTGAAATCCATACACATTTTAAAGAAAGAGAATGTTACGTTTAACTAATAAAACCTATTCTTTAAGCAAGTAGACACACGTTCTTTGTTGGGAGACATTTTTTTAAATGGTCAGTCATTTTTTCATTAATATCTTCCTTGTTGGATGAAGAGGCAGTTAGCTGTTCATTTTTTTTCAGTTCTGCCGCCTTGCTTTTAGTGTGTGTATGTCAGTACATTTGTGAGGAAGGGGCAGTGTGCCCATGACACCCCATCATTACACTGCCTTGCTGGCACACTATGAGATATATCTGTGTGCAGGGGCGTAGCTAGGCCTTAGGCTGCCCGTGGCAGCCCCTGCGTTTAACGCCCTCGGCAAAATGATAGAAGAGCGGGGGAGGAGGGGATGGTAGCGGCCGCGGCCGATTCTTACGGCCGCAGGTAACTCGTGCCGCCTGGGGCGGTCCGCCCCCCCCCCTAGCTACGCCACTGTCTGTGTGTAAAAGCTCATGTCACATCCTTTCGCATATTTGACATGTCAGTGACATTTCCCCTGGTGTGCACCGAGTGCCTGGAGGGTGCTCACAAAAGCATCTCATTTGCATATGAGCAAGGGAGAGCCTCCTTTCAGCCGAGAGACTGCTAATTGCACGAGGGGTTAATGCTTTGCCTCTGCTGCGCTGCAGCTTTAATATTTAGCATTAGACTATCACACTCATTTAGTAGGAGGATCTCTCTGTCTGAACCACGCCTTGGCAGTAAACAGATATCTGATCTCAGAGGAACCAAGAAAAATCACAAGGCAGCGCCGGTATTGCAGAGAACAGCCAGTGAGTGCAAAGTGCCCCCAAGCTGCCAGGCAAAGGCGGCACAGAGTGGGAGCGGAGGGCACATGCCTGGAGACTGCATGGATGTCTGCAGAAAAGGAGTGACCTGCCTGGAGGGGGCTGCTCTCACGCGCAACGTGCAGTTTCAGAGCCCGCACTTCTGGTTTCGGTTGCGAGGGGCAGGAGGGGGTGAACGATGCACTTTGGGCGATTAGTGCCACTAAGGAGGACAATGCCAACTTGTGTCAGAGGGCACTGCTCATTGTCACGGACCTCTGCCGGAAGAAGGCGCCCGTACTGGACCTGGAAAGTTGCAGGGAGTTCCTCCTGCCTCCGGAGCAGACCCTAAGTATTACAGAGCAAGGTAGAGTAGCACCTGTCCTGTTTGCAGCATGCCTCGCGCTAGCTGAGCGATCCCGGGAGGCACGTCCGCAATGTAAACAGCCTTCCAGCGCCCTCTTAATAAAAGCGTGCTTGCTGATGCAGTTATGTCACTTGAGCTTTTCACCCACCCTCCCTCCACTGCCCTATCCTGACAGGCCGTCTTTAATTTCAGGTATTCTACCCAGTTTCATTTTAACCTGTACCGAGATAATTCTGGCTAGTGTGCTCGAAGCAGCAGGTCGGTTACACTTGGCAGTTCTGTGGCACAAGTCGACTGTAGACATGTAGAGGTATCCCTATGGGGCAAATTCGTTTAGCGCTGTATCAAATGTGGTTAACATAGACAGCAGCGAGCGGTACGGGGGGCAGCTTACCACGACGTGGGACAGAAAACCCGGGGTCCTTTACAACGTACGTCGATACCATCAATTAAAATAAAATTGTACCCGCTGTGGCTAGAGAAGGAAGGCATGTGTTTGTTTACGTATGAGAATGTTCCCCGTGAAAGAGTGGGTGAATGACGGGTTGCCAGGCACCCTTCCAGCAGCATGTTCGGTGCAGCAGCGCGTGCGAGCTGTAATCGTGAGTCGGCAGCATTATGGATCGGACACTAGGGGGACACGGTGGCCTGCACGATTCCCTTGCGGGAGCGAGCAGCAAGGCGCGATAATTGATAACATATGGCGCCAGCTGCTCGCTCCCGCAAGTGAATCGCCAAACGTGCACGCGTTGCCATTGAAGGCAATGGAACGCGTGCACGTTTTTGGCTGAAAAGCCGAATCCATCGCAAAAGGTCTTTTTGCCTAAGCAGCGCATGCGCGCTGCGTAGGCGAGACCTAAAAAGCACTGTAAGACGATCACCACTGAGATGACAACTCTTGCTTTTATTTTGTTTTCCTGATCGTTGCTTGAGATGCTTAAAATAAGTTCCACCGAAGCGAATGAACACAGTACTGTACCGATGGGAAACTGATAAGAGAAACACACACAGAAGAACAGGAAATAGAACGCCTTCAACCAATAGAAACAAGGAAATGTAAAGTGACAAGCACAAGTACCAAAAGGAAGTGAAGGCGGGATGCAAGTCCTTTTTAAGATATATTTAATACAATAGACTTCACAGGTACAGCACAAGTGCTGTGCAGGCGAAACCTAAAAATGGGACAGAGTGTGTGATGTGAATTTTGAATTCAAAGTAACCACCTAGAAATAAACCTTGTAATCAACAGCTAAGCAAGTCCATACTGGATTATTCATTAATTATGAGTATGCAGCTATTCACATACTCAGCACTGGGCATTGAAGTATAAACCAGTATCACAGTTTGCGGTAGATTATGATTTGGTGGCTCGGAAACAGCACTTCAATAGGACATTATACTCCAGAAGTAATGCCCCTTGAGTTGAACTTCCGAGTTACCACTTTGGTTAGTGTTTAGTACCTTTTTTTCCCAAAATTTGTGTGCCTTATTTGCAAACTTTGCAAGTAATTAAGTAGTTATAAGAACATTTCCCAGATACTTTCTTCTCATTCATTCATTGTCATTGACATGTGAAATTATCCCTAAAGCCTTATGTCCCTTTATTCATTATTGCACAGTAAAAATGTTTTTACTGGCTTCATGCAGGATGATGCAAAGGGAGGGAACTATAACATGGGATTAGAACTCCTAAGAGGAAAAATGCCTACACTGGCCTATCCTAAGAGGATATCTCCACCCATTTGCATATAGTCAGGTTTAATTCTGCTTTCAGCTACCTTACTGCCTTAAAATCCATCTGAGTATATTTCAATTAGAGATTGAAAATGGCTTTCTTTGTCTTTCCAATTCACTTCCTGTGATGGTCGCCGGATCATGTTACAGCAGGCACGGTGACGTCATCAAGTTTATAGGTCGTGTGATATCACTTCCTTTGATGTCATTGAGAAGGTCAAAGGATGCGTGATGCCACTTCTGCCATCCATGCCATTTTGGGGAATTGATGCCAATGATAATGGTTTCTTGTTTCTTGGGGAAAATCTCTTTCAAATCCTCTTTAAAAGTGTTTAGTTTATTACATAGTTTTAGTAGTCTGTTGTGAGCACTAACATGATCAATACAGAACCACACCCATATTGTATAATTATATATACACATTATTGCTTCATTGACGTGGAAAAGTAGTTCCTTGCTGCAGATCAAGACAAAGCAGTTCTGCTAGCATCATAAGAAGCTTCTCCTGTTCTACCAGGGTCTTCACACTGGAGTCTGGTAGCTCAGAGCTGTACTTGCAAATCGCCCTCCTCTGCAAACTGCTGTCCCCGGCTAACTCTCAGGACAGGTCTTCACTGACCACAAGCTAGATGTGATGGCTTTGCCAAGGTTTGTTAATCTTCTAACATGGCAAGCAGAACTTAAGTTTAAGAGTGTAAGAAACAACTTGAAATGAAAAAAAACGTGTTTAAATTGAGAGTTTAAGCACCCATAGGCATGGTCTAGATCACATGCTTCAAAGATTTGCACCACAATCAGTCCTGCATGTGGGTCTGTGCCTTGTGAAGGCAAAGCTGTGCTGTGCAGAAGACTTGTCACTAAATAGTAACAGGCACTGAGAGGTAAGAAGCTTTCACAGTTCTGCCAGCATTTTTTGTTTCACAACCTGGTTGCTGCGCTGTCCGGCCTCCCGGCACTGGCCTGCCGGTTGACTTTGGTGGTCAACAGTTTGGTGTAAATACCACAGGGCCACCTTTATACACCAATGTAAGGTGCGCGAGATAATTTAGAGGGTGAAGAAAAGCCCTGACAACCAACTAGTTAGTTTATGAGCTTCTGTGAGACAGCTAAAGGTCCATGTCCATGCTGCACTGCCCTCAGCGGATCTGGAATTTACAAGTATTAACCAATGCCATGCACCCCCACGTAAAGACTGTATTCAGGATATGGGCATTAAGCTCTGCCCATGTTCCGCCCATCTTTACAATTGGCTCCTCTTCCTGTCCTCTGTAAATAATGTTTTTTTGATTTGTCAAAAACCCTCCCTCCTTAGTACCTCCTTCTCTCCTGTTGTTGCCTCCCATAAGGACAGCCCCTCTTACATGTGTCCTTACTCTGTAGCCTTCATTAGCAGTTAGGGAGAACTATTTACTTAATTAATGTCTTGCAGAAGCAGGCACGACATGCTGTGCTAGCTCATAGCAATGGCAGCTGCTTCTTTTATATTCAGCCGGACAGAGCACTGCCTCTTTAAAGCAGCCCTTTAGCGTGGCGTCCACCCCCCACCCTCCTTGGATTTTAAATAATGATGTTTCTTTTTCAAGAAGCCCACGCTTCTGCAGTGGCAGCCGCACACACCACTCGCGGGACACTGCTTGAGCGATGGCGGACGCTTTTAAAAAAGATTCAGCGCGCCATGCGCGCTTTCAGTTTCACAATGGCGGCCTCACACACCATTCACGGGATGCTGCCCTTGAGCAATGGCGGCCACTTCTTGTTAAATTGATGTAACTACTTGCAATGATTGTTAGCTGTGGTTTTCTGTCCAATGCGGGACGCTGTTTGCGAGCCCGCCGGCGCTAAACCCGTCTCATTACCGTTCATTGACTCCGCAGCATTGATCCATTATCAGGGCTTTCCTTGCTGTTCCTAAGCCGCTTGTCCCGCCCGCCACCCCATCAAGCTCCTCTGTTTGCGGCCATTCTGGGCACCACACCACAGCCTTCTGGCTAGCTCTTCCTCGTGGTAGTTAAAGTTTAAAAGCAGGGCTCTATGCTTCCGTGTACAGAGTAAACAAAATTGTTTTACCTGACCGCCGTTCCCCAGCGTCACTCCCCTGCTCAGACATTGATACGGAGGGACTGGAGGCTGCCACTCTGTGGACTTAGGGGTGAGGCAGGGGGTGGTGGTGGCAGCTCTTTTTCTCTTCCCTTGCCTTCGCTTTGCTCCTCCGACGCACATAAACTTTTCCATTCTCCAATGTTTTAGGCAATGCTGGTTTAAAGTGCAGTGTTTTCTTTGTTTCCACCTGGGGCATACTTTGCGCGCGGTGCTTTAAGTGACGTGCTTCTGTTTGTTTGGCTTCACCTCCAGCCTACATTGGATGCATTTTTACGAACTATTTAAATTTAAAAGCAAAACAACAATAATTGCTGTTAGTTTATTTATTTAAAAGAAGCTCCCAGCGGGTGAACGCCCTTGCTGTAGCAGTGGCGGCCACACACACCACTTGCGGGATGCTCCTTGAGCAATGGCGTATGCTTTTTTTTTTTATTTACAGTGCGCCATGTGCGCTTTCAGTTTCACAATGGCGGCCGCACACACCACACGCGGGGCGCTGCCCTTGAGCAATGGCGGCCACTTCTTGTGAAACTGATGCGACTGCTTGCAATGATTGTTTGCTGTGGTTTGTACTTGCTGCATATTGAACTGAACTTACCGAGATCTTCATTCGGGTTCTTTATTAACTATATTAGCCTTCTCTATATAATTTGTGGTGTTGGTTATATTTACGGTACGTACTTCCATCCCAGCAAGGAAAGGCCTATTTGTACATGGTGTCCACTGTGAGACATATCCTGCACAGAGTGCCCAGTGTGAGCCATGCCCGTGTCTACAGAGCCCCATGGTTGCCATGCCCTGTTTGCACTGTACCTACTTCAGAAGCACAGTTGGGAGTTGTGCTTCATTTGTTCTCTGCACACTTAATCATGCCATCTGTTTAATGCTGCAGTTTCCATCCACTTCTGTGCTGCATCCTCTGTAATACATGACTTGCTTGTATTGTATCTTCTGTTGTTGTCCTTTTCTTGAGGCCCTCACTGTGTACTGTATACTGTCTGTACTTGGTGTTTTGTGAGAAAGATGGGTGTACTCAATGGTTTTCAGTTGTCATTGTGTATCTCAGTAAATCCTCAGTGCTCACCTGTCCTACACCAGAATAAAGTCTCCTTGCGAGCAATAAATCCAAGACCAGTGTCATGGCTTATTAGGTTATTAAGCAAAAGACATACAATTGATGGACGGAATGCAGAACAAATCAAAACATTCACCCCCAGTCAAGAGATCTGGGTTAAATCCATCATTCTTTTGCTCACCATGCCACCCCAGTTTAGACCTGGCCATATGCAAATCAGTCTTGACCCTGCGCCTCATGGGAACAGTCCAGCCCGAACTGCCAAGCCAGGTCCTCCCTGGACCGGAAACAAGCATCCTAGGACCGGTTTCGGGGTTTCACCCCTCTTCAGCCAGGATAGCTTGATTCCAGTGGCACAGTGAGCCCAGGACCCACGTCTGGGCATACCTGGCGCACTTAGGGCGAGAAAGCAAAAGACATACAATTGATGGACGGAATGCATTCCAGTGGCACAGTGAGCCCAGGACCCACGTCTGGGCATACCTATTTTTCCAGTGGCACAGTGAGCCCAGGACCCACGTCTGCCCAGACGTGGGTCCCGTGCTCTCCATGCCACTGGAATCAAGCTATCCTGGCTGAAGAGGGGTGAAACCCCGAAACCGGTCCTAAGATGATGTAATGTTGAGATATGTGCTGGGCGCTAGGACCGGCACATGAGGCTAGGAAGTGGGAGGAGAGCCGGGTGGCAGAAGAGGAGGGGCGATCGAGTTAGGGTTAGAGTAGAGATAAGGATATAGGAGCAGGAGGTGAATAAAGGCTTCCCCACATAACTCATAGTGTCCGTGTCCTATGTACTGGCGCGAGGACACTACAACTGGCGACGAGGATGGGATTTGTTTCCAGTCCAGGGAGGACCTGGCTTGGCAGTTCGGGCTGGACTGTTCCCATGAGGCACAGGGTCAAGACTGATTTGCATATGGCTGGGTTCAAACTGGAATGGCATGGTGAGCAAAAAAACGATGGATTTAGGCCCAGATCTCTGTACTGGGGTGAATGTATGACATTGTTCTACATTCTGTCCATCAACTGTGTTTTCTGCATTTATTAGGTTATTAGTCATCCCCTAACTTCGAGGCGAAGTGGCATCTATTTTTGGGTGGTAAAAACCTAAACACGTCAGCTGTTAAGTTACTGAAACTAATAGCTCTACTTGGAGTGAGTAAAAAGGCTATTTGCATTCCATAGTGTACTCTCTTTGCTACAATGAGGAATTGTCAGTCACATGTTGAAAGGCTTGAAGTCTGAGTTATCACCCCGATGCACAATAAATGCTCCGTTAGTGATATTAACTCCCCCTCCCGCGACCTGTTGCCAATTGTCTCCAGTGCTTCACAAACTTATTTTGCTGTCTTTAATTTTACCACATCCGTAAAAACCCTTCCTCGCTGTGTCTAGACCGATCTAGTGTTGGCTATAAATTTAATTGGATTACAACCACCCCCTTCACTACAGTTTGCAGATTCAAGTACCTTAGTGCCAGGTTTCCATATGACCCTGCACAGGAACTGGACCTGTCCCCCCTCCCCCCCGTCCCAGACCTCCTTAAGTCTGCAGTAAGCCTTGATTCTTATTGAATGGTCAGTGTTGTTCAGGATCCTGTGCCAGGTCAAATGTTTCCCTTGTTTGATTGATGGTGAGGTTTGAGTTTGTTTGAAGTTGAACTAAAAGACTCCTTCAGTATTATACTTTTTTGCCCTCCTTCCACAATGTTTGAGGTTGTTTGGAAACCTGGAAAATAACTTCAAGGTTGACATATTCATTTTAGAGGACTTGTACCTAGTACTAGATCACAACAGTAAATGTATGGAGTAGGGCAACTGTTTATATAGGAATATAAATCATGGGTGTTTATATGAAAAATCTTGCCGTAGGGGAGGCATGGGACGGAGGACACAAATTCATGGCTTTTTCAGCTTTCACAATTTACATGTCTAGCTGAAAGTGGAGAAAAATTCACATATTGATACTTTATTTAATAGTCACAACTCAGAAATTCATCATTCTCATCTTCTTCGCCTCCGAAACTGCATTGCGCAGTGCTCGCTGTGCGCCTTTATTTATTTACGGCACCCGTATGCTTTTTTAGGTCTCGGCCTGCACCAGCGCTTGCGCTGGTCTGGCCGAGAGTTTTAGTAAGCGGGTTTTGGAAGTGCAAACACTGGCTTTCGGCTGGCGACCAGCTTGAGTTCACGATGGCGTGCACGCGCAGCTGCCATCTGTTGTTTCCTATCTCTTCCTCATTTCCTCGTCATGGCTCATTAACTCTCTGGACTCTGATGTTTCAATCGCAGCAGCAGCTCAAATTACCAACTGAGGGCCCTGGACTACAGTCACATGAAAAACAACAGCGATTAGCATTCAAATGCAAGCTTTTTTTGTCTAGTTAGAAATATTGCTTCGGTGGGTTGATTTCACCTTATATCGCTATTTGTTTTATATTGGGAGTCACAGCCTAATTACCAGTATTTTTGTCTCTCACTGTTTTTTTAAAAATATTTATTCGCGCAAAGCACAAAGCTATATTTAAGGTTACTTTTTCCGCGTCACTTCTTCACTCTATTTAAACTCCACACCCCCACTCTTATTGTCTCTCTCCTTCTCTCTCTCTCCCCTCTCTATCTTTTTTAGCCTTTCATTCTCTCTCACCCCTTTATCTGTTTCTCTTTCAAACTCCTTCATTCACTCTCTCTCCCCTTCTTTCTCTCTCCTCTATCCCGCTCCACTCTTTATTCTATGTACACCCTTTCTCTCTCTCTCTTTCTCTCTCACCACCCTCTCTAATTGGGCATTATATCTTCACTCTATCTCTCACTCGGCAACACCACAGCATCACTCAGCGCAACCACAGCATCAATCAGAGCCAGCACAGCATCACTCAGCACCAACACAACACCGCTCAGCACCACCACAGCATCACTCAGCACCACCACTCAGCACCACCACAGCATCTCTCAGCACCACCACAGCACCACTCAGCACCACCACACCACCACTCAACACCACCACAGCATCACTCAGCATCACCACAGCAGCACTCAGCACCACCACAGCATCACTCAGCACCACCACAGCATCACTCAGCACCACCACAGCATCACTCAGCACCACCACAGCATCACTCAGCACCACCACAGTATCACTCAGCACCACCACACCACCACTCAGCACCACCACAGCATCACTCAGCACTACCACAGCACCACTCAGCACCACCACAGCACCACTCAGCACCACCACAGCATCACTCAGCACCACCACAGCACCACAACAGCACCACTCAGCACCACCACAGCACCACTCAGCCCCACCACAGCACCACTCAGCATCACCACAGCATCACTCAGCATCACCACACCACCACTCAGCACCACCACAGCATCACTCAGCACAGCACCACCACAGCATCACTCAGCACCACCACAGCACCACTCAGCACCACCACAGCATCACTCAGCATCACCACAGCCCCACTCAGCAGTACCACAGCACAACCACAGCACCACCACAGCATCACTCGGCACCACCACAGCATCACTAAGCACCACCACAGCATCACTAAGCACCACCACAACACCACTCAGCACCACCACAGCATTACTCAGCAGCACCACAGCATCACTCTGCACCACCACAGCATTACTCTGCACCACCACAGCATCACTCTGCACCACCACAGCATCACTCTGCACCACCACAGCATCACTCTGCACAACCACAGCATCACTCAGCACAACCACAGCATCACTCAGCATCACTCAGCACCACCACAGCATCACTCAGCACC